>JAXCLR010000050.1:81284017-81351726 GCA_035584095.1 Annona squamosa | reverse complement strand
TATTCTCTTTACTCCTCATCATTACTCCTATTATATTACATCACTTTTCATTGATTTGATAACTTCTACTCCAAAAATTTTTCATCAAAAGTTTTACCCCCAACCAAACACACCCTAAGAGTGTAGTTGGTAACGGGTAAAAAATATTAAATTAAAAATTTTCATTTTTCATAATTATTTTATTTTTTAATTATTTATTTACATATTTCTATATAACTATTCTGTTTTTAATCCTTTTTGATTAACTACCTATAAAACCAATCAATTTTTTTAACTTTATCTTCTTTACTTTTCATTATTGTCCATATTGTATCATATCATTTTACAATTTTTACTTTTAAAATTTTTTTATCATCTATTCCAAATCTGCTTTAAAATTTTTTACTTTTCATAATTACTTTATTTCAAAATTATTTATTTACATATTTCTCTATAATTATCTAATTTTCTAACTATTTCTATACAATTATTTATACAACTAACTTATTTATTTAACGTTATTCTCTTTACATATCATCATTACTCTTATAATTTCATATCATTTTCTATTAATTTAACAACTTTCCATACAAAAAATTTTTTTTTCTAAAAATTTTATCACTTTCTAAACATACCTTAACTTATGGGAAAGTAAATGCAAATAGCTTATTACGAGTATCTACAATTCCTTTTATTTCCATGCGATCATAAAAATATTTGCATTTTTTATTTTTTATAAATAGATGGCTTTGAACAATTTTAGATTTATTTGAATTTCTATTTTTTGAAAATTAACAAATGAGCATGAATACATGCACATGTACGATGTCTTTTGTATTCTAAAAAATAAATAACTAAATAAAATTTAAAAACCTTCAAATGACACATGGGAATAAAAATAAAACTATCTTTTATGATAGCTCATAAATCCATTTATAGGCGACACAATAAGGAGACATTTGGTAACGTCTAAGTGTGGAAAATATGAGTTTTTCATGGTATTCAGTTTTCCAATGCCAATCATTACTCTACCAATCACACTATTTTTTTTACTTTTACCCCTATATTCAAATTATTTTTTCATACCAACTACATACAACAAACCTATTTATTTCAACTATACATTTATTATTTCTTCTCAATCACACATTTATAAAAATATTATTTTTTCATTTCTCATAATTTCCCACAATCCCACCATTTTACACATTACCAAACGTCCCCTAAGATCGCCGTGGTTACTTAATTCATTCATAAAATATATTCGTGCTCTAACTTCCATTCTGCACTATTATAGTAATTATTTAAAAGATCTAAAATGACTTTCATACAAGCACAAATAATCTAAAGTTAACCTGTAACCACAATAACGAATAGCCCAATCAATTTATATTCTAGCTAGGGTTGGAAAAAATATTTAATGAATTAAAATTGGTCTAAATTGAGTAGTGGTGTCGAACATCCTCGTCCACCCTTTAACCTGTAACCAAGAAATCAATTTTTTTAAACAATGTCTTTCACGAATTTAACTAAACGGATTCCACATCATCGCCCAAAATTGGGGTGAAATAGCGTAAGTATTTTCAACACTATGAGAGACCAATATTTGTAACATTTTTGGTGACGCTTAATATTTTTTGTCATAAAATTTTTTTATTTAGCCACTAAATAATTGTCGTTGCTAAAGATAAACTTTTTTTTTTATGTATATATATTTACAGCCATTACAATTTATATTATATTTAATCTATAAGATATTCTTACAATTTTCTAAAAGAGACAACAATAACAATAAAAGTAATATAATAACATATTAGATGTTGCAAAAGTAATTTTTTTAGTGAATTTTTTTTTAAAAAAATTCTTAAAAGCTTTTTCGATGGACTTATACTGATGTTATATTGTAAATTAATACAAAATTTTTTTGCGTTGCTAAATGTCTGTTTTATTGTAGTAAGAATAGGGGTGCCCCTCTACTCTCGCCACACCCACCCTTATCAGGTATTGACAGGATACTCCCGATGTTCTTTTCTTTTGTGCCGATTGTCCCTTGTGACTAGGTTCAATGCACCCGGGTGTACTTCACCCCTTTTTTCTTATTTTTTTTGAAATTTTTTTTACACAACTGTTAATCTAAGTGTATTTAACATGCGTATAAATTTTTATAATTTTTTAAGTTTTTTAGATATTTTTTTGAATTTTTTAAAATCAGTGGCATTTTTAGTAATTTAAAATTACTAAAAATGCCACTGATTTTTAAAAAATCCAAAAAAAATCTAAAAATATTTAAAAATGGTAAAAATTTATATGCATGTTAAATACACTTAGATTAACATTTTCATAAAAAAAAGTTTCAAAAAAAATAAAAAAAAAGTAAAGTACACCCGGGTGCATTGAACCAGGGTCCTTGTGACTATGGGCACATTGTCCTAATTGGCTCCAGTGCGCAGATGTAATGCTTATCAATCTCATGAAAAAGGCTCACGTGGAGTGGCATTAACATCGGAAAAATCTAAAAAAGGATTTACTAGGTGCACCTAGCTAAGGACTACTCCAAATAAATGAGATTTATTTAGACGATGAAATCAAAATCTACTCTATCATTATTTCTATTTAATATCACTTATTTAACTGGTATACCAAATTTTACCAAAATCAAATATGCTCAGGTTTCTGTCTAAAAATTTTGAAAAAAAAATATAATATAATTTTTGATTTATATATCATTTCTAAAGTTGTTAATATAATATCTACACTGTCAACACCATTATTATTACGTGGATAAATGATTGTAAAAATTATATGAATAGACCTAAATGTTTTTGATAATTTTCATATGATTATATATTTTTGTTAATTGCCTTGAAAAAAAAAACTTCAAATTAAATGACTTATTAGATTTTGATTTCATGATCTATGTATGTCCAATTTCATCATAGTTTGGGTGCAACCCGCGCTGCACCTTAGCATATCCCAATAAAAAAAATATTTGAAAGCTAATTGTATAAGCCTAAGTTGTGTATAAAGAGTTTAAGTTTAATGCGATGGTTGCATTGAAACTTAGTGGAACTTTGTGCAATACGGTACAAAATCCATTTTTTTTATTTTGGATATTTTTTATAAAGTTATTAATCTAAGTATATGTAATCTATAAGTTAAGTTTTACTATTTTTACTATTTTTAGATATGTGTATATGTATATATTTTTTATTTTTAAAAATAGGGATATTTTAATCATTTGAAAATAACTAAAACCCTCTTGTAGTTGTTTTTAAAAAATAAAAAACATAGATACATATCTTGAAATTTGATAAAACTTAATATATAAGTTAAATATATTTAGATTAATAATTTTATAAAAATAAAAAAGAAATTTGCACTTTTTTATAACTGAAGTTCCGGTGCAGTGCATTGAAGCGGGGACTCGGGTATAAAAGCAGCGAAAACGATAGCCAAGATCCCTATCAGTACTATGGAATGGTCACTGTGACAAGGATGTCACGAAAACTAGCCAATTACCTCATTGGAAAACGGACAAGACTATTTTTGTACTATTCAGTGCAAGGTGGTGAGAGAAAATCTAGAACAGCTGTAAATTAAAGACAGAAAATGTAGAAAAGAAGATTAATATTATAGTTAAATATCGAAACTTATTCCATATTTTCTGCATTTTTACAACACTTTAAGAATTCTACGATATTTTTAGCAGAAAGTTGTTTAGACCGACTCATTACCCAGCACAAGATAAAATTTTCATATCCCCAGGCGGGGGGCAATCTTGAATTAATTATTGTGCCCGTAAATTTTTAATTTTTCAGAAATTGAAAGAGTTGAAATATTTCCATGTAAGTAATGCAGGCTTACATCATATGCTTCATAATGAGAAACTAATACGTTGAACTTGGATGATAATCATGAACCTCCCAGCATATGTGATAATGTGCATGAGTCCAATCCATGGACCCCATAACTGGGTGGAAGAAATGTATAAAGCTGTGCAAGCCTTCGTTGTTTTATTCCCATTTTTGTAACGATTAAAAAGATCCGAAATCTTGTACGTGTGATTGGAAATGAATTTGAAGCAATAAAGTGGGCATAAGAAGACGTGGAATCGGTGGTCAAGATGGGTTTGCTTGACTCATGCATGAGGCATGTGATGGGAGGGGGAATTATTGTGTCCTTTATTTTGGCCCTTGGCTCTCCGTCTCGGTTTTCTATTTCTCTGTCTGTGGTTTTTTTAATCGGGATACTTATCTTATATGATCGGGTATTTAATGAAGGTGTATCTTAGAGGAGAGAGAACGAAACCATCCTTTTTATCCAACTTAGAACTTGAACTTCTCTGTCTTAACACCATATACGCACTTATGTAAGCCACGTGATCATCCAAGTGCTCACCAGTACCTATGTTTTTCCATCTGTACATATTCTGGCAAATGTACTTGGATATGCAGCTTGACATAACAGATGAGGAGGGTAAGGATCTGAGCTCTTGCCCTTGCTTCAATGCTATCGTGTGGACCCATCATGGAAAAGGTTATTTGGGTGGTGGCCCACGAAAGAAACACGACGATGGTCTATATCCTTACAGTGTCTAACTTGTCCATGTCTTGTTCGAAGTTAATGCTTATACTGCTATACATTGAACATACACTGGATGGTAGTGGCACATCCATCCACAGGTAGCCATGCAAGCAAGCGGCTACATACATAGGCCATCCACGTCCTACCCACACTTAAAAGAGGAAAAGTATAACGGCCTTGAGAACAAATATGTGGTGAAAGGGAGACGATGATTGAAAATTAAAGTAGCTTAAAATGAAATTTAAATCATTTAAACAAAGGGGATAATAAAGGAAATGTATAGTTATTTGCAAAAATAGCTAAGGCTTTATAGAATAGTTGCATCTGTGCTAATGATTTCATAACATTTATATAATCTGTTCCCAATCTTGGTTTTTGTAAACCTCGGTTCCATCATAACTTTTTTTTATGGATCTTAAGTGATAAGTTTATATTTGGTCGAAGCCCCGGCCAAACTTAATTAAGGGCTTAAATCATAAAAGATAAGAAACTGGGTAAATGAGCCGCAAGTTTTATGAGAAAAAAGTGAACCACGAGTAAAAATATTGGGTTAGTGATGTAAAGTACTACTATCAAAGTTTGGAATACAATCCGATTTGAATACAAAGTTACATAATTTTTCTCTGCCTCCAAAACCTTGTCCTCTAGGAGGTTTATTGGCTTTTATATATGGCTTATCCTGGAAAATGACACGTGCTTAGTGTTGAGGAGGATATACAATCATCCCTATTGGATCGACGTGAGGTGACGTGTGTGTCCCTCATTGGTTGAGCACAAAACAACGACTGATGTGGGCAGCCGACGATAAATGAGCTAGCTTTGTCTTCCATAATTGTTGTTGTCGCATTTAATGTAGAGTGATTTCATTTGGCTTGAGAGCTGAGACAGTAGTTAGCTTCATTGGGTGGAAAACATTATCATCTTCACAACAATGTCATCGTATCAATAGCCTACTTCCAGATGCGTATGACTTGACTTTTGTTGCTGCAGTTATATTTGAGAGTCTTTTACTATAATGAGAGGCCTGGCTTGTCCCTCATCACCAATTCTATCATTATGTTTATTAATGTTTGTGCAGTTGAGTTATAAAAAAAGATACTTGGGTTGGAAACATATATGTACTATCATGAATTTTATGGGAATCTCAATCGATGGCCTATCAAGCATTCTAATCATCTAATCGTCTGCAACTGGTTTCATGAATAAGATTTATAGAACCTCTCCATCTAAGGCCCACCTAAATAAATTTTATTATCTTGATTTTACATTTTTAAATGAACGTGGCCAATACTATGATTTGATTTAGATGACATTTAATTGCCTTATCAAATAAATAATTCTAAATGCAAAAGATAAAATAATTTCATATAATCATCAAGGTGGGCCCAACTAGGGACGTTGCATTGAATGAAAAATCATTTTGATAATTTAACCCATCTGTAAGCATCCAATGGAATGAGATTTGAATACGGAGATTGGATGAAGATAATTATTATGTATTGAGAAATGTAAGATTGTAATGAAAATTAAAAAATTGGTGTAACAAATTTTCTTAAATGAAATAATTAATTTAGTTATATATAACTGAATTTAATTGCATTTAATGTCACTTGACTTTGGACATATATATGACTAAATGAGTTGCATATTTAGCTATATATAAATCATTATGTATAAACAAATGAAATCATTTTTCAAAAGTGTATTACATATAATGTCATATGCAGCCGACATTTGATTTGCCTATGACATTATACTTAGTGATTTTTATTTGGCTGTAAATACATTTAAGGATTGAGATAGGATTCTTATATACAAGGAAATGAATATTTGTATAGTAAAAGAGAAAAGCAATAAAACTAAAAAGTAATTCAATTTTGACTTTGTTCCACATTAAGGTGCTTCACTGCATAATCTAAAAAAATGAGTGTTTCTGCATTTGGAGCAGGTTTCACTTTATTAAATGAGAAGTAATTTTGTTAATCCGGGTTAAGCAAATGCCTTATTTAGTCTACCTTACAAAAACCATTTATAATTTTTTTATTTTTTCATACGCTTGTTTATCTAAATGTATTTAATATATAAACTAAAAAGTAATTCAATTTTGACTTTGTTCCATAATAAGGTGCTTCCCTGCTTAATCTAAAAAAAAACCGTTAAGAAACATAATTCGTAGTTCTATAGTTGGAGTAGGTTTTACTTTATTAAAAGAGAAGTAATCTTGTTAGTCTAGGCTAAGTAAATGTATCATTTAGCCTACCTAAAAAAATCTATTTATAATTTTTTTTACTTTTTTCTTCGTACACTTTATTTATATAAGTGTATTTAATATATAAACTAATAAGTAATTCAATTTTGACTTTGTTCCACAATAAGATGCTTTCCTGCATAATCTAAAAAAAATGAGTGTTAAGAAACATAATTGGTGGTTCTACATTTGGAGCAAGTTTTACTTTATTAAACAAGAAGTGATCCTATTAGTCTGGGCTAAGAAAATATCTCACTTATCTTATATCAAAAAATTTATTTACAATAAATTTTTTACTTTTTTCTTTGTACACTTATTTATCTAAGTTTATTGAATATATAAATTAAGTTTTACCATTTTTGAATATATATATATATATTTGAGATTTTTAAACATATATGCACATAAATGTTTAAAAATCTCAAATATATATATATATACATATTTAAAATGGTAAAATTTAAATTATATATTAAATATACTGAGATAAACAAGTGTATAAAGAAAGAATAAAAAAAGTTGTAAATAATTTTTTATGTTAGACTAAGTGAAACACTTGATTAGCCCATACTAATAGGATAATTTTTTTATTAAAATCTTTCCATATATACCAATCTAAGCATTTTTACATTCAATCCGAGTAGTTGCAATTCAACACATATTACAGTTGATGTTATTATGTATTAACAAGCATATGGATGAAAAATATAGGAGTTGGTATAAACCATTACAAGAAATTCCAATATTAGCAATGAAAGTTGGCAACAATTTTATTGCTAACGACCTTTGCTTTTTTTGACATTTTTAGGATAATTTGCAAATATACTCACTTAGTTTATCAAAATTTCAAATATACAGGCATAATTTCAAAAATTATAAATAACCCCCACATAGTTTAACTATAATTGTAAATAATTCTCGTACCATTATAACACCATTATGGTATGGGTGTATTTGCAAAAATATACAAACTATGTAGGTATATTTATAATTTTAGAAATTAAGAGATATATTTAATTTTTGCGAACAAACCTTGTATAGTTTACCATAATTGCAAATAATTCCCATGTCATGACAATATAGTCACTGTGTCATAATGACTTGTGGGTTATTTGAAATTATGGTTAAACTATGTGGGGTCATTGGCAATTTTTAATACTATATTGGTATGTTTGCAATTTGATGAAACTAAGTAGGTATATTTGCAAATTTTTCTATTTTTTTATATTGTCATTACCATGTTATATTTGCACTGCAAAAAATTTATTCTTTTAAGGATGAAAATTATTTTTTGTTAAATATTTTTTTGCAACGAACGTTTAATGTAAAATGAAATCACAAGGAAATTATATATTTGCTAGAATGAAAATTTAACTTTTGGCAATGAATAAGTCTAAAATCCTATATTAATTTAGTTAGCACTTGGTTGTTTTATTATTATTATTATTTTTGATTTCAGGCTGTTTTATTAATATTATGAAAACTATTGATATGTGCAAGTTTTTGATGAAGTCATCGATATACTTTCAAACAACTTTAAGATAGGGTTATAGATAGTGAAATAACACATAAATTTAAATGGCAGGGATTATAGGAAAAGACATTTCCATTTTTTTAAGGAAAAAAAAAGATCTAATAACACACGTTACATGTCTTCATCAGTCAAATTTCTTAATTGGTGGCTGTCTTGGGGTCGGGCCACCATCACCTCTCAAACAGCCCTCCAAGATACACATATCATAGGCGTCTTTTTGGCACCAATATTCTCTGATTTGTGAACAGATCACGAAATGATTGGCAAAGTGGGCCCCAAATGCGTGTGAATCAAAACCGATGAGACCCATTTGATGTTCGGCCCCACAACCTTCAAAAGAATCTTCCCCCCCCACAGTCCATCTGTCCAATAAGAGAGATAAGCTGTGGGGCAGGCCAGGATCCGCGGTGATATATGTGCATGTAGCTAGCTAGGAACGTTAATGTATCAACGTATCAACGTAGGATTGGACATGGAGCAATCACCCCCATGATCTCTCTCTCTCTCGCTCTCACTAGTCATTAGTTACAAGTCCAATCCCAATCCTAAGGGTGGAATTTCTGCGTGCGTCGTTATACGAGATTGTGGGGTCAACCCACTGCAAATTGCTTTGCTTTGGCATGCAGACAGTGCTTTTGAAGAAGTACTCATGACAGGGATGGATCCTGCTAATGGAGAAATAAAGCAATGCATTTGGACTCTTTAGTGGTCCATCGACGTGGGGCCCGCCTCGATCATAATCTCATCTTAAGGAATATGGAATGTCCGTCGTCCGTGGGCCTAATCATTTTTCAAGCTGACCTCGATCTAAAGTATGGAGCCACCTTCCACTTAACATTTGTTGCATTGCCTTCCACTCCCTCTGATCACATGCATGAATCAACGTTGCATGATGTATATCACATATCAGCAAACCCAAAACCAAGTTAAAAGCAATCTAATTCCAGGTCATGTAGCAATTTCGATTAAACTAACACTTTAGCAAATTTCATTAAAAGCAGCTTCTTTTTAGCTTCATATAATGCTTATTTTACTATGGGTGTGTCTGTGAAATGATAAAACTTTGGTTTTTTTTTTCCAAATATACCAATTACATTTTATTTTAATCCCAAATACACCATAATATTTTTAAAATCATAAATATACCTACTATGTTTGCATTTAATCCCCAAAGCACACGTTTGTTAGTGAATATGTGAAATTATTAATATACCCTTTAAATTTAGCACTACGTTGGAAAGATTGAATGTCATAAATCGCTAATGCCCTAATTATACATAATTCCTAAATTTAGAAAGTCATAATTTTATTTTCTTTCTATTTAATTTCATCACTTACTATTTTGTAGTAGAGGTATTTTGTGGATCTATAAAATTTAAACAGACAATTTTTGACGAAATAGATATTTTTGGGATTAAAAGCAAACATAATGAGTATATTTAGAATTTTGAAAATACAGTAAGTATATTTGGAATTAGAGTTAAATGTAATAAGTATATTTGTTAAAAACCGTAAAACTTTAGATGAAAAGTTTTTGATGTAAAAGTTTTTAAATTGATAGAAAATGATATAATATGATAACGGTAATAATAAAGAGTAAAGAGAATAAGATTAGTATAGATTGATTAGTTGTATGAGTAGTTAAGTAAAAATAATTAAAAAGTAAGATAGTTGTAAAAAAAAATTAGATTGAAGAGTTTGATGGTTTTCCAAACACGTTGTATATATAAATACATTCATTTAGCTACCTATACATATTTGCCTTTATGCACATGGCTGTTCTCCCTTAAAATGCAACCAATTTTTGCCTCATATACGGCCAAAATTAATATCTAATGCTGCCATTTAGATTTTTGATTGCCAATAGAAATACCAATTTTAGCTGCAAAAGTATCATAATTGGCTGCGTTAAATACTAAATGTGACAAAATCTAAATTTTACTGCAAAACAACAGTTTGGGTTTTGCTTTAGTACACAGTACTCTCGCATTATTAGAGTGTGCCTGAGTTAAAAAGAAAAGAAAATAGCTTGCTAGTTACTTATGATAGTCCCGGGGTTGACCCATTTAACGTCGTATGGAAGATCATGCCTAAGTTTATCTTATTCATTCTTCTTCCTAGGAAAATTCGATACAACCCAAGGATAAGTTAAAGAGACGTTAACAGCGTTTCTGATATCATGAAAAAAATAGCCCGAATTTTTCAAATCAATTTACTGCTGGATGAGTGAAATCATATATGTAGCCCAATCCCTGCATCTTGCAGGCCTCGTATGTAGCAACGTATGATTAGCCCATTTGGGTTGGGGCATACATCAAAACTATTATGGACCTATGCGAAAATGAATTACAAAAAGAAATTAAAAAAATAAAAATAGCAACATATGTGGTGATGTCAGTTGATTATAAACATAAAGTAGAATTAAGATTTTCATTTCTATACAAATTAGTAACATAGTTGTGGATGTCAATTGAATAAATATAACGTAGCATGGAAAAGTTTCATTTTTATCCAACTAATCATGGCCTAGACTTTACCCACAAAACGCAGATATGATCTTAGCTTTAGCCTAGCAATGAATGCAGTTTCAATCACCTCAAACAGAAGGAAGAATTCTGATTTTAGGGAGGAAGCCCATAGTTGACTTCACCGGAGAATCATGTGCCTTCCATATGACAGGGACAGGAATTCATCATTCTTTTATTAGCCTTGTAGCATCACATGATGCTTTAGTTTATTTCTCTTCAACTCTATTTTTGTTTTTTGGATATTAGCTATGCCAAGTACATTGCTAATATAATGTCAGTGACACCGTCATGATACTTCAGAAAAAAAGGGGCAGAACAATTCCAAAAGCAGAAGGATTTTTAATTGGGTTTTGGGATTTTCTGAAGCTTGAGATACGTGGAAATGGATTAAAAAAGGTGGGTTGCTTTATTGAGCTTTGTTGTTTGGATTCCATACACAACCTTGCACGGAATATTTGCCCGCCTCATATCCTTATAAAACTGTTTATTTTATCGAAAAGGCATCTTTCCTATTTAATAATGCATATGAAGAAAAATATGAGAAGATGACATAGGCATCTGCAGTTTCTGGCAAGTGCATCAATCACCATCTACCAGAGTATCAAATATCTCTGCCAGCGAATATCTATCATGCAAAAACCTGGCAAGTAGGATGCCTACTCTCACTTGGAATTGTAGCTATTCCTTCTTTGGACACCAGCAAAACTGCAAAATTCACCTAACTGTATAATCTGATAACCTTGGAACGAATGCTTTCCTTCTTGAGACAAGAAAATTAGCAGGCGACCTTATAAGCTAGTACTACACAAAGTCTTCATCTAAAGACTTTCATTTAAAAATAGGACAAAGATCCATTAAGTGAGAACACCTAAGACTAATGAATGGTTTTGATCTAATATTAATTCCAAAAATTGCACAAAAATTCAATCTTATGTGACTTTTTGTGGGAACAGTTACAAGTGGGAGGGGAATACTTAGTGAGTGGTTAGGATCTAGTATTCATTTCAAGAAATGCACGAAATTCAACGTCGTACGGCTCAAGAAAGAGGAACAGATTAAATGACTTGGTCTATTAATGAAAAGAATTTTTAAAACATCCAAAAGTGATCAGCATTGATCCTATTTAAAAACAATGGATAACATTCGTTAAAAAATCTACGACCCTCTGAGATCAGTCAAATGTAAAAAAAATATATATATATATATATATATTGAAAAAAAGAAATGTGCACAGTATTTTGATGGTTATTTGTATTTGATCAGGCTAAATATTTCATACGATAAAAATAACAAATTTCGGTAAATAGTTCATGGCTAATGCTTTTAACATGCAATACTAAAAAAATCAAAAGTTTGTTTTGGGAATAAAAATGCCAACAACTCTTGGAGAAGTAACGGGGAAAGGGTAAGAAGGGATCGAAACTTTTCACCGCAATTGCGAGAAAAACGCTAGGTTCAAGATAATAGAAAAAAAATCTTATTAGTGAAGAATTCTATTTTTATTTAGTAATTATGAAGTATATCTAAAAAGGATTAAATTACAGATATAGTATGATGCAGGTTCTAAGGATTAAAAATAATTTCAAAAATAAAAGAATCACTGGACAACTTTATTTTCTTTAAATAAATATTTTTTTTAGTTGGGTTTAGATAACTAATATAAGGGCACCAAACAGGAGTTACACAGAAGAAGTATCATGTAACCTTCTTAAAATTTAAAATTTTGATCTATGATGAAAAATTCAATTTATTCATTGCATTTAACATTATTTGTTTGTTTAGGGAATTAAGTTTCATCTTGATTAAGTATGTTTATGGACCATGTGTTTTGAAAAATATATATTTATGTGCAAATTATAAAAAATGCTAAAAATCAATGTTAAATTAGTATTTTGATATCTAAAACCTTCCAAAATATTATTTTATCTCAGCAAATGATTCTATAAATTATTATCACATTCTAATATGTGTGTAAATTATTCTAAATATTTTTTTATAATTTACACACAAGTACATTTATTTTTTAACAAATATAACTCATAAACATACTTGATTAGAATGGAACTTAGTTTCCTATATAAACAAATGATGTTAAATATAATGAATGAATTCAATTTTCTGTCAAAGATCAAAATCTTAAAATTTAAAGGGATTACATAGTTCCATTTTTGTGTAACTTAGTTACATAAAAGTGAGATCGTTTAAGTAATATAATAATGTTAGGTTATGCTAAGGCACATTTCTTAATCTATTTTGAATTCCCAAGCTCAATTAATAACCATATTTTACCCTTTTATCCCTATATTTCAATCTTCTTCAATCATTTATCTTTCCTATTACACTCCAATCACCCTACTTATTTCATTTTCACCTTTACAATTCGTATCAATCACACAATTTTCAAAATATTTCTACAATTGGAAGAGGCTGAATGTATAGTTAAAATGTGAGATGAAAAGTCTCACCTTTCTTAGGCTAACTTTTGGGGATGAGAAAGTGTATAAATACTCAACAATTAGTATCAAAACCTAAAATGTAATAATTTCATTAAAGAGTCAAAAAAATAAGTTGATTAGGAAATCCAACCTATGCTTTTTTTATTTGTATTATACACTACGTCATCTAATATTACAATCAAGTACCTTGACAACCCTTACACCATTAAAGGACACTTTCTGAAACCCCCACACCACGGATGGGCATTTTTTTTTTATATAAATACCCCCACCCAAGGGAGAATATATAAAATTCCTACATTATAAGGGAACAAATACACCTCTGGCACTTGAAGGGAATCGAAGGCGCGCTGGCACTACATCCATTCATGGCGCATAACCTAAGCTTGATGTGTGAAAGTATGAGGAAAAATCTTACGTCTCATGCTAGCTTTTAGAGTTTAAGAAAGCTTAGCCACTCGACAAATAATAAATAACATATAGGGCAAATTCCTTATATACTAACAAATTTTACCCTTAATTTTATTTATACCTGTAAATTTTTAAAAAATTTTCTCATATCCAATGAATTTTTTATTCTAATTTCACTTATATTCACGACATCCTTAATTGTGTTTTTATAGTTAAAAATTCATATTATAATAGATTTTTAGTAATTCTATAACTTTAAATCAGATATTATTTGAAAATGAATCTTTAACTTTAAGCAAAATAATCTTAAATTATATTATAGCTTAGACATATTTATCATTTTACAAAGAGGCTAATGACTCATTTAATAAATTCTTAACTATACGAGCATAAGTAGAATTGTGATGAAAATCCGTGGATATAAAATTTTTTTAAAAAAATTTTGGAATTTGCCCCTGCACGTAACTTTTGCAACATTCTGAAGTCTTGTACGAATGCAAAAGCTGAACCACATTGACAGCTCTGCCTTACGCTGTGCAACGTAGCCTGGGCACGTGCCACGGCTATGAAGAAGACACCTAGTAGGCCCCGCATAACGGCTCACCAATCAGCTATCATACGACATACGGCATACGGCCACTGTCACAACACAAGGACTATCACGCTCGTCGGCTCCATGGTCACAGGCCCCGTGGTAAAAGTCTGTATATTATCCCCTTTATTTTCTGATCTTAGCCTAAAAGTAAAAATTCATTACTAAATCTTAGTTCGGACTTATTTACCTTATACACGAGAGTATTTGATAACATGTGAAGTAAAAGTTAAAAAATAAGAATGAAAAAATTTTAAAAAGCAATGAGAAAGTAATGCAATTCAATAACAATAACAATTATAAAAAAAATAAATAGAATTATTGAGTACAAAAAAATGGTTAAAATATAAAATAATTTGGGAATTAAAAAATCAAATTATACCAAAATATATGTGTATAGAGGGGTAAAAACTTTGGTGCTGCTCAAATGCGTCTACATGCACTTAATTTCATTGTACCGTAGATGTAAATGTTTTTTAAAAATAAAAATTTTACAAATCACCATACATGGTAGAACTTATTTTATAACTTAAATACATTTAAATTAAAAATTTTAGAAAAATTTTTCAAAAATAAAAATATATTTTTTATACTTAAGTACACCGAAGTTAAAATTAAGTGAACCCGATACAAAGGAAAGGACTCAAAAAGTTCACCCCTTTCTGCTGTTCCCAAAAAAAGCCGAAATACGGTGACAAAGGTCAAATTTGGTACAGGATTGACGAACGGCAGAGTCTGTGGTGAAGAGCTGTACTATTGTGTGGAAAAAAAGATGCAAGTAAATGGCATATCCATGATTTGGACGGCTATCGATTTAATAGGTATATATTCCATCAGAATATTTGTGGATGTGAAGATTTATAAATTATAGATAGTTGTAGCTAACTAGCGATCAGTTGTACTCGTGGATCCTGAATATACGGGCACTTCTTTTAAAATTTTTGATCGGGAATATGCGGGCACATATGACAACATGTACTTTGGTGAAATTTTGATAAGGTGGGAGAAATGAAAGAAGGATTATTTTAAAATTACGTAAATAATATGAAATACTAAGAGTATGAATAATGTGAAATATTAAGAGTAAAGTTAGAATAAATAGATAATTGTAAGAAAAATGATTAGCGTATAAAAATGAAGTTGGAAAAATAAGGTTGTTAGATATTCAAATAATTTATAACAAAACATGCTGAAGAAAGAAAAACTATGAAAAAACTACAGAGTAGAATTAGCAAACGTGCCCAATGTCTTGCAATTTTCATGAGCTTTGAAAAAGGACTTGTTGATGGCTTCACCAGTTCCCCTGTTTCTGCACGCAAGAGGGATGACCACGTAATTACGCTAACACATGTGCAAAAAGTCGAATGGGAACGTAATGCTGTTTCGGTTGGGGCCGCCTCAGTGCATATGGGTACGTAGACTACTTTTTAATTACATTTTTTTTATATACACTTGTTAATCTTAAATGTATTTAATATGTGTATCAATTTTTATTATTTTTGAAGTATTTTAGATATTTATTTTTTATTTTTAAAAATTAGATTAACAATTGTATAAATTTTTTTTTAAAAAAATAGATTAATACACCCGGGTGCACTGTATCGTAGTCATGTTTGTTTCACCTCTATATTTAGTTAGATTATACATATAGTATTTTTTCTATCAGAGCAGCTTCGATGTTTATATTTATTTATCTTATTTTTCTTTTGAGAATTCTAATTTTGGATTTTTTTATTGCTAACTTTTATTCTTCTACCTAAGAGATTTATTTACTTTCATTATTCTTTTAGATTTTTGGAAACTATTCCATTGAATTGGTTTCTTTAAAATTTGCAAGGAATTAACCTCTTCGTTCGATCGAGGTTGTACTGGATGACACGGTGAAGTGGCATTTCGTCCATTTTTTAAAAAATTAGTTATTATTCTAAAAAATTCAAACTACCCACAGAAAAAATTATCAATATCTTTCTGTGTATTTTCCATTAACGAGCTTTTGCAGACACAGGCCTCGTATTTTATTTTTAATTACCTAGTTGTAAATTATTAAACTTTATCGTCTAAATATTTCCAGAAGAATTCTTTAACTTTCAAGTGTCACGAAATAAAACTTAATATTGTTGTCAAGATCGTTTTAAATATATAATGGGTTCGATGTCGTTTCAAATGTATTACGAAACATAAAAAACTGCATTTAACATATTTTATGTCTAATTAAATTAAACTGCCACTAACACCTATGGCAAGTCTACTTTGCAGCACCAACGAGGCAACGTCGTAACTATCATTTTAGCCACAGAGATGAAGAAGGTCCAATGGGTGGTGGCCTTAATTCTCTTTAGATTTTGTGGGAGCGTTCACTAATAAGAAAAGTTTAGAAATTTAAGAAAAATATTGTTAGAATATTAAATGAAAAATTATAAGAATGTCTCCATGCTTGATTGTTATACAAGTTGAGATAATTATAAAATACATCAAAAAAGTTTACTTTGGAGCATTTTAAAATTTAGCAAATCTATATTGCTTATATTTAAGTATATCAAAGCTATAAAGTTTGAGTGGTGAATATAAATGTTACATGGTTTGTTTATTATTTGAAAAAATAAATGAACAAGTTCCATACTTTGATAATATTTGTATATTTCCATTGGCAAAAAACTAACTAAGATAATTGCGGTCGACTAAAAATGTTAATGAGATAATGACAATTTTCTCTTAATTAAGGGAGTGTTTAGCAAGCAAAAAAACCTTTTTTTGAAATTTTTTTTTCAATCTTTACCACTACTTTATTTTCTAATTATTTTTATACCTTTCCATACAACTATCCCACTTTTTAATAATTTTTACACGACTTTTCATACAATTAACTTATCTATTTTAACTTTATTATCTTTACTTATCATCATTATTCATATCACATTGTATAATTTTTTACCAGTTCACAAACTTTTATACATTTTATAAAAAACTTTTATCCTAAAGAATTTTTATCAAAAGTTTTATCATTTTCCAAACACACTCTATAAATATGTTTAGTAATCCACAAAACCTTTCAACTTAAAACTTTTTAATCATTTGCTACTGCCTCATTTCCCAATTACTTTTTCATGTATTTTTATATGACTATTTTAATTTTCAATCATTTCTACACAATATGCATACAACGAACCTATTTATTTTAATATTATTCTTTTTATTTTCATTATTACCTATATGACATTACAATATTTTCTCTCATTTTAATAAATTTTACATTAAAAACTTTCATAAAAATCTTTTTACATCCTGAACTCACCTATGTGAATTGTTTTTTTAATAAAATACTTTCTTATAAAAAAAACTCTTTTTTTCTCTCTGTCGGCGGAGAAGTACAAGAAATATATTCCAATCGAGTCTGGAGGAGGCACCTGATGCGACCGGGGACAGCTCCCGTTTGGAGTTTGGAGTTTGGCCACGATAGCCAGATACTTTTTATTTTTCTTCTCCACTTTCCCTCCTCATGTTTTTTAATTTCAAAAAGCCGGCAATCTGCTTGCCCCAGAAAATTTCGCAGCCCGCATCTTCGATTGCTTGATACTCTTGTCAGTTTTTGCAAAGTTCAGCAATCTATAATCCTGACCGTTGATCTAATTAATCATAACACTGCCATGCGTTACCGACGGCTCGAATATATTGGAGAATCATTCTCTTTATACTCCCTGTGTTTTGGTTTTTATTTATTAATTAACTATATCCGAGCAAAGAACATGATTAATTAATGATTAAGACTGAAATAATCTTTATCTTTAGATGATTCAGATCTTAGCGAATTTTCAATTGGACTGCCGATGCCATATGTAAAAAATTGAGAGCCATGTCCGATTCAATGCATATAACCCAGGGGGGGGGCGGGTAGAGTGGGGGAGACAAGAGTGGAGAACTAGCCAAAAGAAGAAAGTTGAGTATTTTAATAGCTAATATTACACATACTTTGTATGCCAATAATTAATACGCGTGTCATATAAAGAAGGCAACAATTACATGATTTACATCATCTGATAAAAATATGTAATCAATTAAGTCCCTCAATACTTTCTAAGTTTTAATATTTGTATGTACTATGACCAGAAACACACATATACAGTTTAATGTTACAATAACCGTAGCATATTCGGTCCGATTGGCAGCCGTTAAGGTTACTTTGCAGCATCATCCAAATGGTATTTAACAGTTGAATGATTATAAAATAGTGCTTATATTCGTAAATAATTAATGCGTGTCTAAAATAAATTTCAAGATCTAATTCATCGATCCAGGTTTGAATCATTTAATTAAGATATAAACAATCAAAAATATTAAAATTGATTCAATATATAAATAAAAAAGATTAATTAAGCCTGTTTAAACTAAACCACTTCAGAAGGGTTCGATTTTGGTAACCCAGAGACAGGGCAGTGTCCTAAATCCTAATTAAGCACAAGACTGACATGCACGCGGGCACGCTATTTTGACATGTTCTCGTGTGTGTGTTTGGAAGGTGGAATTTGCGTTTATACGGAAAGTGAGACCCCAGAGGTATGCTGTCACATGAGAATGTGACGGTGATATATTGCTGGGGAGGAGCATCAGCCCGTTGTTTTCGGAAAAGGCCATCCAATCGTGTGGATTTGGTGGTTCAAAAAATGAGGGGGCCCCACCTAATCAAAAATGTCCTTAGGCATGCATGACTTTTTTTTTTTTTTGGTCGAATAATGATGCAACACAATACGTGGAAGGACGGCCATTCGATTCAATTCCATTCCCGATGCAGCTTACTCCCCCTTTTCACACGCAGTAAGGGGTTGGTAGCATTTTACTTGTTCGTATATTCTAGTAGGCCGTGCATGCATGCATGCCACCGTCCCCTATTCGAACCCGCATGGCCTATTTTACTATATATACACATACAAATACACTCTTTTGATACATCATCTTTCAACCCTACACAAATGTCCTAAAATGTGTGGTGTTATTTTTACCTCCGATCAACTTAGGTTTGAATGTTTTATGTTTTATAAACATTATTAGGGAAATGCATACTTTCTAAAATGATTTATAATTTGGCCCATGCTCGTAAAAAATAACGATGGGTTTTCTGTTTGCAATTTATTTTTACTTTTGACGTGAGAAGAAATTTAAAAAAACGACTTGAAAGGGACAATTTTAATAAGTGTGGAATTGGTTTAGTACATAGATTCTTCTAGTTCCTAATCCTACTCATACGAAGATAGTCACTTTGGTTGTGATAGTTACTTAATTAACCAAAAGCAACAATATTATATTAGAAGAATATCAAACAAACACAATAAAGAAAAGTAGATACTTTAAATTTAGGATAAGTTTTTATACCATAAAAACTTTTTATTTTCCATAATTATTTTATTTTTAATCATTTCTTCATATTTTTCTACACAATTATCTTATTTTTTAATCATTTCGGCACAATTAACTATATAACTAATTTATCTATTTTAACTTTATTTTTTTACTTCTCATCATTGCGCCTGTCTTAGCACATCATTTTCTTTATATTAAAAAATATTTATATTAAAATTATTATAATAATTAAATAGTAACAAATATATAAAACTTGAAATACAACTAAATTAACATATACAATTGTTGTAAATGCTAATTTTTGGTACTTCAGTCTCCCGCAGGACGTATGCTTTTTCCTTATCCTATAGTATTGATAATTTTTTCCAACTTTAACTGATCAGTTGATTCTCTGGGGTGCTGATCATTTACAAATGGTGAAAAAGGGCAGCTCTTCAGATCATCCAGAAAACATATAATTTCTTTTGCATTTTTTTTATAGAATTTTTATTCTAAATGTATTTAATTTATAAATTAAGTTTTACTATTTTAGTTGTGCATGTACTTTTTTTAATTTCACATACAAGGATATTTTAATCATTTTTAAAGGTTGATGAAAATAACTAAAATACCCTTGTAGATAAAATTTTAAAAAATGATAAAAATTGATTTATACACAAAAAATCTAGAATAAAATTTTTGTAAAAAAAGCTAAAATAATTTCTTACTATTTGCGACTGGTCTGAAATGGTCGGCCCGGATTTGGTGTACCCATTTTTACTATCTACATTTTAATAGTAACTCTTCAATGATGCCGTGTCTTTGCGCAAAAACTGCTTTTCACTGCAAGCCATGTCAACAGCTGATCGGGTACTAGAAATGGCCTCACCCACTTCTCCAAAAAAAAAATTTCTTCGACATAAAGCTGTCTGTATTAATTGGACAGCCAACTAATAAAAAAATCTACATTTTCATAATTTACAATTCACACCATTCTAGCTTTGTTAATTGTATTTGTCTCTTTTAATTTTCTAATAGCAGTTTCCAGAGGATCCCGCCAATCGAGGTGGCGGCAGGCACGACAGCTAATAATTCTAAATTTTTTATTTGTTTGATACTCGTTGAAACTTCATGTACTGGGAACCACGAGTGATGGGGCATTGCTTTGGACTGGAATTGTTTATTTTTCCAAAAGTTGGATTTTAATTTTATATAATTTCTTTTTGTCCTTATTTTGGACAGTTGAAACGTTTTGAAGGGTTTCCCTTGAGTAAACTGGAAACAGCAAGAAATGTATGATACGTATAGTTCGTAAAACAAAAAATAATTTTACCTATAAGGTGAAACGATATATACGTGTTTTGGATGATAGAATATGAGGTAGTAATTGAACATCAGATTTTATTTTTCCTGGCTTATCCAAGTATAAAAAGTCATATGGGGTATAAAGAAAAGAAGAATTCGAGAGCCAATGAGAAAGGTTCATCTACAACGCAATTGGTTAGGATAAAAATTAAGTTGAGCATCTAATTTGAGGCTAGCATTAAAATGACCCCCAAATGATTTCTAACAACAAATTTCATGCGCCTGTATATCTCTCATCCATTTCTACTCGAGCACCATAGTTCCTCCAATTGAAACGCCGCCAAGAATAATAAATTAATAATAATATAACTATTTAAATGAAATTTGTACCCCCGTAATTTCTGATACAACAGCCTCTCAGGAGAGACATTCTAAGGACGGAGATTGCATCATACAAATAGGAAACACGTAGCACTGCTCTCAAAACTAAAGGATGCAATTAAATTAGACAGACTTTCCATATTTTATATTGCGTCCGATGATAATATCATTCATTATTTTATTTCTCGTGTCACATGCAAGTGTTCCTTTCTAATCATTGAGGGAAACAAACTAATTCCAAGGATACATTGAAGATTACAGAATCTTCTTTTTTCTTTTGCATGCATGTTTGTCATCGATCCACATCCGCTTGTGTTTTTTAAATTTAATGCGCCCATATGGGTTGATCTTCCATGTTCACCACCCATCTGTTGTCCATCTTTATTGCACGCATTAAAATCAAAAGCTTTTCATCAGCCTCTTACATCGCTCAAGAGAAATACAGTTGTAATATTATATGGCATTAATTAACTGATTCCACCAAAATTTTTCATCTACAAAAACATTTTACTTTTTAGTAATATAAAAATAGAGTTTTTATGATAGGCCACATACATATATATAGGGCTATTTTAGATTTTGAAAATTTTTCGTCCGACGAAGGGCGATTTTCTTTTGTAAAATACCATGTTTTTAGTGAACACCTAGATGACTAAAGGGCATGTTCAGAATTGCTCCATTAGATGGAATTGGATGGGATTCCCCATTCCAAAAAACAAAAAAAATTTTCCCCTTATCCAATATGACTTCAATACATAACCTTACTTTTCATATCCATAATAATTTCTTACTCTTATCTTACTCTTAGGGAGTGCTTGGTTGAGGGTAAACTCTTTTGATGAAAAGTTTTTGAAGTGAAAGTTATTAAATTGATAGAAAATAATGTGATATAATAGAAATAACGATGAAGTATAAAAAAAATAAATTTAAAATAGATAGGTTAGTTGTATAAGTAATTGTGTAAAAATGATTGAAAAGTAGAGTAGTTTGTATAAAAATGTAAAAAAAAATTAAAAAATAGAGAAGTTATGGGGAGTAAAAAATTTTTAATTGAAAGGTTTTGATCGACATTTTTTTAACCCAACCAAACACTCCCTTAATATAACTTTTCATGTCTAAAACAACCTTTTTTTATTCTAATTTTATTTCACTTAAGGGTGCAACTTGGTTCGGGTAGGGTGGACTCTACCCTTATTCTATTTTACGTAGGGTCAGTTTGGAGCCTACCCTGCCTTATTGTTGCAAGAGCGGGTCAGTTCTGGTTCTAGTTCTAAATTGGTTCCCAAAATTATTATCCAATCTATTGCAATGTGTTTCATTATGATAACTTATTACATGCAATTCAACTGCCTAGACATGAATTATTGCAAAATAAATAATCTATTACATGCAATTAACTATCCAAACGTGAATCATTGCAAAATGAATAATCTATTTAATGAAATTAACTGTCCAAACATGAATCACTGCAAAATGACATATGTTACATGCAATTAACTATCTAGGTAGGAATAAGAAGCAAATTGAATAATCCATTACATGTAATCTATTGTCATCATGAATCTACGCAAGTAATGGTAGACAGAACAAAGACTAACCTCTGTAGTTCATCGGTTGTTGATGGATGCTCAAAAATGGAAGATTTGTCCATTTGGTTTTAGGCTTCTACAACGACAAGGAGAAATCAAACTAGAAAATAGTTATTGGAACTCATAAGAATAAACTGGTGTGAGAAACCAAATAAGGACATGATAATTGATCAATGAAAAGGGTAAATGAAAGATTTAAATCCCTCACCAATTATCATTGCCAGAGATGGAGCAAAAAATGGTTGTTGAAAAAGTAGATATGAGAAATTAAAGGGAGGAAATGAGAAATAAGAAAACAAAAATTGGAAAAGGAAAATTTGGAATGAAATCCTTACAAAATATAGTCGTCGAAGCTAGAGAGTCATTGTCGGAGGTGGAGCACAGAGGTGGCAACGAGTTTGGCAATGGTAGTGGCGCGCTAGTGTTGGCACCGGGAGCTAGGCGCTGGGTTTTTCGGGCAAAGGAATCACAGCAGGAGGGGAAAGGGAACTCCGTAGCAAGAGGGGAGAGGGAATCACATGAGATCTAGACTTTTAGGCGAAGAGGAAATCGGAAGGGTGAGATGCAGAGAGAAGATCTGAAGCAAAGATGATGACGTTTAGGGTTTTTGGCCTTCAAATACGGGAGGGAAGACACATGCAGCGGCGCCAGCTAGGGTTTTGAGGCAGAATCACAGTGGAAGAGGAGAGGGATAAGAGAGTACCACAGCGGGAGCGAAGATCAAGTGAGGGGAGCACCCAATCACATACGATCTAGGGTTTTGGTATATATATCATATATAATAATATCATTATATAAGAATTTCGGGTCGGTTTTGAGTACCTAACCCTAAGCGAATTTAGATGGGTATTATAAATAGGAAACCGAACCTATCATTTTTCAGGTACCCAGCAGGTCGACCCATGAGTACCTAGACTGAGTTGCACCCCTAATTTCACTAGGTGATTTGGAACAAGCCTAAATAATCAACAGGAGTTTGCATGAGTGTTTGTGTAAGAAATTCAGAGTTTGAAATCAAGCTAAGACATTAGCTCCTATCCAATAATATATCAAAATAACCTTAGTTGAAAGTTTGAGTAAGACAACATAAATACAAACTAATAAAATAAAGCTGGTTTGAAATGAACTCTGAAAAACATATTTTATTGGGTGTATTTAATATATAAACTAAGTTTTATTAATTTTTTTTCAAAAAAGTTTTACTAATTTTGAAAATATGTATATATTTATTTTTGAATTTTAAACATATGAGTATTTTAGTCATGTTTGGGTATTTTAGTCATTTTAAATTATTGAAACGTGACTTCAAAATAAATATATACAAAAATTCAAAAATAGTAAATTTGGTTTATAGATTAAATATATTTAAATTAACAGTATTATAAAAGATTTTTTAAAAATATTTTTTGGACCAGTCACCATCGAAAGCATTGTACGTGAAAATCCCCTAAATATATTATATCTGTGAGCCCTCTTGAAACGACCCACATTGTCAGCTTCATCTTTCTCTATCTCTATTATTTAGTGGGCATGCAAGACAAAGAGTTTGATTATGATTCTCTTTTCAAATGCATCTATAATTTGGAGGAGGACTTATTTGTAATTTTATTAAACTTACGTAGGCTACATGGATCAGTATACGGCAAATTAAATGGCATTTTGTAACCTATATGATTGACACCTTTGGCATGAATCTATTCGGAGGTTCTTGCACCTTCTTCGGTAGTGGGAAAAAAAATTCAAAAAAGAAATTTTTTTTAAAAAAATTTAATTATTAAATGGACAAAATAAGTGTATAAAAAAGGAGTCTGAAACGGTGATATGTTTCCACGTAATGATGAAACTTTTCAAGGTGATAATGATTTTGAAATTTTGCTCAAAGGCGGGCCATACATCTGGATTTTGGGGTGGGGAATGAGGGGGTATTTGAAAATCACATTCTAGATATGGTACTCTTGAGGAGCGGTGAAGAAATTGATCAGAAGCGTCGAAGAAATTGGTCCAACGTCAAGAGGCTCCGCAATTAATTATTGGATAATTTCTCTCAGTTAAGAATATTGCTGGTTATTTTCTTTCTTGTTGACTCCAGAGGTTAGCATTTTGTGGATATTATAAAGCAGGATTATATAAAGATAATATGTAGTTATTCATATAGCCTCAATTTATCTAGTTTAATAAGGAGGAATGATCTTGTCGGCCCGGAGTAAGTAAATGACTCACTTAGCCCACCTTAAAAATCCTATTTAAAACAAATTTTTTTTCTTTTTTCTCTATACACTTGTTTATCTAAATGTATTTAATATATAAATTAAGATTTAAAATTTTTAGATATGTGTATATATTTTTTAGATTTTTAAAAATAAGGGTATTTTAAATATATATATACACACATAGATGTTTAAAAATATAAAAAAATAGATAAAAATATTCAAAAATGGTAAAACTTGATCTATATGTTAAATACATTTAGATAAACAAGTGCACGAAGAAAAAAATAAAAAAATTATTGTAAATATGTTTTTTAAGGTGGGCTCAATAGGAAATTTACTTAGCCCTCGCTAACAGGATCGCTCATATTTAATAAATTACTCATTATATACAACTTCTAGGAAAAATCTGAACGTATAAGGCATAAAAACAATTATAGCACATGAAATGTCAATAATTTAAATTCAGGCTATTTTTTTATAAAAAAATCTGTCTACCGGAGGAGTGTGTGGTTGGTTATGGAGTTGTCCTCATGTATATTTTTTTCTAGACATAAAAATAAAAAAATAAATAAAAGCTTCCTTGTTAACGTTTTCACGTGACAAGTTTTTTTTTATGGTCAATTAAGTGCTATCGAATTTGGTGAGATGTGATTATGGGCCAATGAGATGGCTGGTATTCAGAGCACATAATGTAAGGATGTGTTTGATAATAGTTAAAAAATATTAAGTTAAAATTTTTCAATCAAAAACTTTTTATTCTCCACAACTATTATATTTTTTAATTATTTTTTTCACATTTTTCTATACAACTATCAATCATTCCTACACCAATACACATACAACTAACCTGTTTATTTTAACTTTATCTTTTTTACTACTCATCATTACTCCTATCATATCACATCATTTGACAACTTTTACTATTCAAAATTTTTTATCACTAATTTTATCTATTCCCAAACACACCCTAAATGTATATTTTGAAAAATAAAAATATTTATTAAAATGATGATTTTTAAAATATTCCGCTAACACCACAAATTATGAAGCTATTGCTCAAAATCTCAAGGGAGCGTTTCGCATTAAGCGATTATCGGGAACTGAAACATTCCTCACTTTCTTTACTCACCTTTTGCTATTACGCTAATTTTTTTAAAAAATTTACACCTTTGTTTCAATTACTTTTTAATATATTTGTATACAACTAAGCCAATGTCACGGCTTAGGGAAAAAAAACTTACAATAATCATGATATTTCTATATAATTATTATATACAATTTCAATTTATTTATATTTAACTTTTGTCGTGTCATATTGTTCTCCCACTTTTTAAATTCATTCCATTCTTAGACGACCACAAGTGAATTAAACTAGCTCTTAATACTACAAATACATGTTAATTAGCCTATACAATAATAATGGACAGCCCACATAATAACTTCCTACCTATCATGTTTGTGACACGTGCATCGAACCGCTTCAAAGCAATTACAATAGCGTGGCCCTATACGTAACTCGGATCAGCTTTTCAACAGAGTGTAGTAGGTGGCAATACTAGGGCTACTCAGGGTTGAAGAATGAAGATAAGTTAAAGACTCACAGCCTATGATTTTTAGGTCATATTAGGCCTTTTGTAAAAAGATAGTGCCCAGCTGTGGGTAGCTAGACTACTTCAATTCCCATCGCTGCACACAGCTACAGCCCGTCGCCCCAGTCAGCTACTCAGACCATAAGTTATAATTACCCGATCAAATTTAAAAAAATGAAAGACCATAAATTACAATTCAAGGATCTTGCTGTCATGGCCTTCCGTGAATAATGGGCCCTGCAGTTGGGTTTTTTATGTGAAAAAGATTAATTGCATGATTAAAAAATTCTAATTATTTAACCACATATTTTGGATGGTTGCTGAACACGGCATTATCTAGAAATTAAAGCTTTTCATGTACATCAAGTTTTCAAACAAAAATTTTTTAATATAAAACTTTTCCTCCTTCGTAATTATCTCATTTTTAATCCTTTTTTGCATCTTTTAATATAACTATCATATTTTTTAATTATTTTTAAACAACTACCTATACGTCTAGCATATCTATTTTAATTTTAATATCTTTACTTTTCATCATTACTTTTATCATATCATATAATTTTTTATCAATTTAAAACTTTTATATCATAAACTTTTTATTTAAAAAAGTTAGGACTTTTTCCAATTATATATTCACTACATTTGACCCTAATTTTAAATTTACCTATAACATTTTCAAAATCTCAAATATACTTATTACATTTTTATTTAATTTCGAAAAGTCAATTACGTAAGTTAATGTCGTTAGTTAACATGTGAAATTATTAATATGCACTTTAAATTTAAGATATGATTAGAAAAATTGAATGTCATGACTTGCCGATGCCATAATCGCAAATGAGTTCTAAATTTAGAAAGTTCTGATTTTATTTCATAATTTATTATTTTACAATAGGGGTATTTTTGGATATTTAGAAAATTTTAATTAAAGAATTTTAATCGAATGAGAAATTTTAGAATTAAATGCAAGCATAGTAGGTATATTAGAAATTTTAAAAATATTATAAGTATATTTGAAATTAAGACCACATGTAATGTATATATTTAGAAAAAATTTAAAATTTTATCACTTTCGAAATACTCCAGGCAGGTTTTTGGTCGCAAAAACGTGGCCTCAGAGGAGCCTTGTGAAGGAAACGGACTGCAATTTCGTAAGTAATTTATCATGCGAATCCATCCTGGTATTTTGATTGGATCACGCTCAAACATATTATATTTGTCTTCCTACATGTAATTATGTCCATAAAAATGATCTAATCAGACAATTCGATCAGGTACGGGCTACAACAATGAGAACTTTTTAGAGTCTCTTTAAAGTTACATGATTTAATATCATTTTGTATGGCCCGCCGGAATATTAAATAGAATAATCTTTACACACATAGTTGTTAATATATAAAACAAATAAGATTAGTTGATCATTTTATTCTAACATCAAGATGAGCTTAATTATTTAATGATGACGTTACATACTTACATGCAAAATTCCAGTACAACTAATTAATTTTATACAAATATTATTGCTCGCTCTCTCTCAGAGTTTATATTAAAATTAACATGTATGTATATTTGATTGGGCCATGTTTTCTAGATAAAATAATAAAACATATACTGGAGTGGCATGATATGTAATTATATTTATATTGAAACCTATAAGTTATGGGATCAAATTATTTTTTGTCCTAAAGGGTTTTTACTTCAGCTATTGTCAGTCAAAACTGCAGAAGTTAAGCAATAGCTAATGTTATTTTCCACTTATGTATACGTACCGAATCAGCTTTTCAATCGATATTTCCTTTTCCATTCTCTGCAATCTTGGAATATAGACTTCTTTCATCCCCACTGCATGCATGCCATATCTAAACTTTCCATGCAGCGGTATAAAACATAGCAAATGCAGATTAAAAATATATATATATACACACACATATATAAACAATAACAAAAATTACCCAATTCTGCAAAAGCCTTTCCCCATCCGTGAAGGACATCTGATGCCTAACACATCCCATCAGCTCATCAGTCAGATTACAAACAACGGAATTGAATGATCAGAGGCCTTTTTCACATGGAGATGTACATGGAGTTGCAGAGGGGTGGGAGTAGTTGTTTTTCTAAACTACTGCATAAGGGGAATGCGTGTGGGAAGAAATGGAGGATTACTCGCAAAAGTCTCCCAAATACAAAGCCACAAGCCTACAAAGTCTCCCCATGTTTTCTTTCTTTTGTTCTACAGTTTGCTTTTGGATTGTACAAGACTGCCTTTGGAAAACTGTTGTTTTTACTAGGGTTTGGAGCATGGAGCCCAATTCCTGCTGCTGTTGTTTTTCTCCGATCAATATCAGAGAAGCATGGCCCACCATAGCAACACCAGACATTAATTCTCAGACCATGATAAGACATCTGCAATTAGATTATTAACCCCCTCTCCCTTTACACACCCAAAATAAGTGGGGGAGAGAAGGAGAGGGATAGCAGTTCCAATCACCCTCTTGACTGTGACTCCTCTCTCTCTCTCTCTCTTAATTTAAGTCCTTCCCTCCGTTCCTTCCTCTCATTCATTTTCTTTCCAACACTCACAAAATTCCAGAAGACCAAAGTCCATCGATCACCAAACCTTCTCTACTTTGAGCTGACAATTCGCCTCAATTCGGGAGCAAGAGGCTGCATTTTTCCTGCTCTTTTCTCAGAGCCACAGGTTGGTTTTGCTCCAAATGGGGAGGCATTCTTGCTGTTACAAGCAGAAGCTGAGGAAAGGCCTATGGTCTCCTGAAGAAGATGAGAAGCTCCTCAGGTATATTAACAAATACGGGCATGGCTGTTGGAGCTCCGTCCCAAAACAAGCAGGTGCTTTGTTTGCTCTACTCCATTGAATTCCAATGCTAGAAACAAGAACTTCCATTTGAGTCATCTCAGAACTGTTCGTTTCTTCGCAGGTTTGCAGCGGTGCGGGAAGAGCTGCAGATTGAGGTGGATCAACTACTTGAGGCCTGATCTGAAGCGCGGCTCGTTTTCGCAGCAGGAGGAGAATCTGATCATCGAGTTACATGCCGTCTTGGGCAACAGGTGGTAGTTGTTTTCTGAATAACTTGCTGTTTTGGGCACTTAGAATTCACTTTTTCAGTCCAGGTGCTGATGGTGTTTGTTCTTGTGAATTGCATCAGGTGGTCTCAGATAGCTGCGCAGTTGCCCGGAAGAACTGACAACGAGATAAAAAACCTTTGGAATTCATGCATTAAGAAGAAGCTGAGGCAGCAGGGCATCGACCCAAACACCCACAAGCCGCTCTCCGAGGCCGAGAACGGCGAAGAGAAGCAGGCCACGGCAGCAAGCTCCACCAAAGGCGACAAATCTCCAACTTTAGCTTCCAATGAGCTGAAACTCCTCACCACAGGTTCAGTGGCCGAGCTTATTAAGCCGGCCATGCCAGAATCAAAACCGCCGCTATCCGCTTCCGACTTATACCTCTCCGACGACTCAGGCTCCAGAATCAACGTCAATGGAAGCAATTCTACAACTGCCACCAAGGATTTCTTCTTGGAGAGGTTTGTAGCTAGCCATGAAAGCTCGACCAGCTGCCGGCCGCCGTCGTCGGATTCGATGGGCTACTTCTCTCTCCACCCATTGTCTTATGGCTCCAACGCTAATCCGGCCACCGTTAATGCCAGCGTGCTGATGAACCCTAGTTCATCTCTCTGGTTTAACCACACTGTTAGGCCTCTGGAAATGAACTCCGAGTACAATTCCAACACAATTCAAACACCTGCTGTCGTCCCATCTTTCTCTGGCTCAATTCTTTCAACACAAATGTGCTACAAGCCCATCATCGACCTCGCACCGCCGCCGGAGAATCCTTCGGCGAGTTCTGTTAATCTCAACGGGTGCTGCTGGGAAGCTGGAAGCTGCAGCAACAGCAGCAGTGGGAGCGGAAGCACAAGCAGCATCGAGCTGCAAAGCAATGGATCTTTCTTTGAGACCAGCATATTCTCTTGGGGGCTAGCCGCCGCCGCTGCCGCCGCCGCCGATTGTCGAGTGGAATCCTCAGACATTACATCTGAGAAAGAAGCTCCAATTTCCATGGAAAGTGAGCATGAAGAAATGAAGTGGTCCGACCAATATCTGCAGCCACCCATGTCGATGGCCGGTGCATTTCAAAACCCAAGCCAGCAACAGCAGCCATTCTACCATGAGATCAAAACAGAAAGCCAACTTTCAATCAACAGTCTGAGTTCTTGGGCAAAGATTCAGCAGCAATCTTTGCAGGTGGGGGATATTTACCGCAAGGACTTCCACCACAGAATAGCCACAGCATTTGAACAAATGTAGCTCTCTTGGAAAAACCCAGATGGGAATTTTCAGTATTTGGACAGCAATCGATGACCGAGAATGTTCATTTTGGAGAGGCTTGAATAAAAGACCGCCCCCCCTTCCCCCAATTACAGGTGTGTGTTTCATAGATTTGATTTTATCTGATTGTAAATAGGTCTGAAATTTCATAATAATCCCTGTTTTTCTGTGTATTTTCTTCCTCTTTCTTTTCCATTATTGCTTTTATCATTCAATGGGTGTATTCTATCTGTAAACATTCAAAATTCTGCTTTGATTTTTGTGGGCTTTTTCAGTTTCGTATATGGCCTTGAGAAGTATTCTTTCGTTTACAAAAATAACCCATGTTGGGATAATCTATACCCAGATTCCTTAATTGGAAGATGAAGAAAAATCCATAGTATTGAAAATTGAAGGAGAAAATGTGGATAGGAATGGGGGGATGATTTTCCAAAAATCAGACAATGAAACTATCAGACCAATGCCTAGATTACCAAAATATGAACCCCTTCTCTTGGAAAGCTGAGATAAAAGAGTAGCATTTTCTTTTTTGGCTGGGATGTCCTTCAAATGCTGATAAGGGATGCAGAATTGCAGATGCCTTTTAACTTTTAGTAGTCATTCCAATACCATGAAAGGCAGATGTTTTCAGGTTGTAGGAGTTGTAGCTGTCTCCCTTTCTTCTTTGAGGAGTAGCCACACCCACATCTGATTTACCTGCTCATCTTCGATGAGCAGCCTGATTCTCGCATGATCCATGCCCATGATCTTCCATGGCCACCACCCTATTGACTGCTGCCAAAACTTCAGCAGGTCCAAAAGTCCCAGCTGTGAATTTGGACCACTTGAAAAATATCTTTTTGGGTAATTATGATACATTTGCTTAAGTTGGAAATTGTGTGGACCACTGAAAAATTTCCAAATTGCTGTTAAGTTGGAAATTGTGTGGACCACTGAAAATTTTCCACATTGCTGTTAGAAATAATCAACCGAAAAAAATGCTTTGAGATCATGAAAAATCCATCTTCTTCTGGAATTGGGAGGGTTTGGGGTCCAGTTTCTGATGGCCTTCAATTGTCAAGCATGGATAAACTTGCCTAGTAAAGCAAGGAAGAAAGGAAGATGCCACAATAAAGAGAGCCATTTATCTACCAGCAATTTCAAAGGATGGTGACTTTCAAACTGATAAAGCTCAACGCTCCTTGCTATGTAGTCTCCAGGTATTATGTGCAGAGGCCCCCCACAAAAGCAAGAAACCTTCAATTTGTGGAAAGGAATTTTTTTCACATGCATGCGTGTTTGGTTGTTGGGGCCCCGCATCAGGTGATGGAGGAATCTCGGCCCTCCACATGTCGCTCTGTCCTTGTGGTGGGTCCCTTAAATGGTTTGCTCAGACTTTTGCAACTTTTGGGTGGGCCATGAGATTGGGATTGGAGACCCTTTGAAGGGCACACCTCATGATGCTGATGGTTGAGGGAGAGAGACCTTAGACATATCAAGATGCAATGAAATAGATGCTTTCTTGTTAGACCTTGTGATCAAAATAATGAGAATCCCTCTCCAAGATTTATTTTTTTCGTTCCATCGTTACGAAACAACACTTTTTTTATAACAAAAAAATAATAATAATAACTATGGAAGAATCTTGCCATTGATGTGGATGGGCCATCTTCCATATAGAATCCCTTGAAGTGTAGGCTTGAAAGGGATGGACCAACATGATGCATGTGGGGATGCTATGTATGTATGTTACAAATTCAAATCGCATAAACCTTCTCATGCACCTATGTTTTATTTCGAATCGTTGGCGTCCTTATCCTTTGTCTTGGACCATCCAATCGGTCAACTGTTAATCTCTTCCTTCCCATGCAAAAAGCTAAGAAATATATTGGCCCAAAAATCTCAGCCATCGGTATTCCAGGTGCTTCTAAGTAGACGCTTTGGATCATTAATTTGCTGTGTGGTTTCCCCATGAAACCAAGTGACAATTTGATGGGGCCAAATGAGCTGTAGAGACTGATGATATGGATTGCCGCATTAAAAAAATGCAGCAATGTGAACAGAAGGGCTTCGATGTCCTTGAAAGTTGAAATCAGGGGGCTATTTTAACCCACCTGTTTGACAGACACACCCCTGTTGTCGGTGTACTAAAAAAAAAAGCAGGTGGGTGTGAATGTCCAGCATTTATTTAACTACGGATGTATTTGAAAATGTATAAAAATTTTCGCCGAAAATTTAGAAAATAAAAATTGTTAAATAATGTGATATGATAAGAACAATAAGAAAGAGTAAATAGTATAAAATTAAATTATATAGGTTAGTTGTATGGGTACTGCTCTAGAAAAATGATTGAAAAGTAGTGTAGTTGTATAAAAAAATGTAAAAAATGATTTAAAAAATATAATACTTATAAAGAGTTAGAAAGTTTTATATAGAAAAGTTTTAGCGTAATACCAAACACACTCTACAATGAAGAAGTTGAATAATAGAGTTTAAGTGCTGAATGACATGGTGGGGTCCTTGCAGACTCGAGTAGGAAAATAATCTGTTTTGGGTCGTTTCGATTAAGGCATTTAGGCCCCATCCCCGGTGGCTTTGATAAGAACAGAGATGATGGATAGGACGTGTAATGAGAAATGTCGCATCGAAATTCATTGGATCTTTATATGATCAGAACCGTTCATAACGTTGGTGGTTGTGTACTGGACCTACGGATGCGAGATGGATTTAATTGGCCATCTTTTGATAGTCTTTTGTTACTACTTTTGACTGGACCTCCATGTTCACACATGTACAAATCTAACTAGCCCTCCATGTTCACACATATGTACAAATCTAAGTTCCGATTTTTTATTTCCTTCGTCTTCGTGGGATTAGGACCATAAACATGAAGGCCCACCAGATCAAAGGTCTCAAAAACCACACGTGCTTTCCACGCGGGACAAATGGATGGAGATGTGTATGATAACATTTATATGGCGTGATGTGTATGTTGTCTCATATATGCGCTGTGGGCATGGGATTGCACGGCATGATGGTACGGCTCATGCCATCCCCTACATTTTTTTTTTTTTTTTTTTTTGCAGCGTTGAATATTTTAATATACTTGTTTATTTGGAGCTGTGGCGTACATCATGTGAAACAACATTATTGAACCATTTCTTTGGTCCCTGCGCTGCCAAACACTACACTGCCCATTAGATTTATTTATAAAGAAAATATTTGGAGAAAAAACAAAGAAAATTTACAAAACACAAATGGTTGACTTGAGTCTCCATGATTAATGGTTCTGATTTTAACATGCTAGAATTTATTGAGTGATGATAGGTTGCCCACTTATAGTTGACCCTGCCCGATTGTGGACTGTGGAGAGGTTTTCGAGAATCTCAACTCATGGTGGCAACCTAGCTCCATTGTTAATGCTTTGTAGTGTCTAATGACTCTGCAATTCTTTTTTTTTTTTAAAAAAAATTGCGTATTATATCACGAGGTTTAGCTTGGTAGGAAGAAAAAGAGAAAAGAAAAGAAATGGAGAGAAATTTTGGGCATTAACGGGGTAGGAAAGGAGTGAGAAAGGGAACAAAGAAATATTTTAAAAAAAAAACACAAAAGTAATGTAATATGATAGGAATAAATTAAAAAAAATATAATACTATATGAGAAAATAAAAAAGTAAAATAGTTACATTGTTAAAATATCAAATTATTTTTCGAGAAGTGTTAAGGAAATAAATTTTCCCACCCACTATTATTACCAAATAGTATCTTCCTCATTTCTTCCTTTTCCTTTTTGATCCATATGATATTTTTCATTGATAATTTTACATATTCTCATTGTTATTTGTATATTTTTTAATGGTTATTTTTTAATATTATACTTTTATCTTAAAAATTTCTATTTCTCTATCTTTTTTTTTTTTTGAATCCCTGTTCTTCAATCTTTGATTTCAATGTATTGAGCAAAATTTCCCTTTATCGTGGCATCTCGTTTCTTCGTGTTTTTAATGTTAGCAATATTATTTTGAGTTTTCTTTTTATCAGAAAATTTGAACCCATAGCAACCTGCCAAAGGCCCGAAGGTGAAGGCTAGTTGTTGGTCAGAGCGACACCGTTGGCCTCCTGATGGATTTCTTAAGCATAGCCCAATTAAGACCCAATAATTTATGAATTTTGTGGATTACTCTATTCCAAACCCCATTCTATATGTGGGGTCGGGTAGAATTATTCCTTTTCATCAAAAAAAAAAAAGACTCAATAATTTGTCATGGTTCTGGATGTACGTAATAATTTTAATTTTTCCTAAAAAAAATCTATTTTCACAAAATGCGCAATTTATTCATGGCGTGTAACCATTGAAAGTGTAAATTAATACTTGTTAAACGGTTGAATTTTCACCAAATTCCCAATTAATTAGTGTTAAACCGTTGAACTTCGTAGATTAACAAACGTGGATCCCACGAATCCAGCATGCACCACCTAGCTGTACAGCCAGTTGCAGCTGATGGGTGAGACATCGCCACTTTATGGGTGGAAGACCCAATGTCCCTAATCCCGAGCCGAGTCATGTGGAAATAGGGGCGGTCGTCTGATGCGTCAAACGGCATTGGTCAGTCATACGGTCGCCGCTTGACAGCTTTTCGTTTCGTTTTCTTTAAATTCCACGCTTTTTTTTTTTAATGGTTATATTTACATATATCACTAAACATATTATATTAAAATTCCGAGATACATAACTCCACCAAAGAATTAGTAAGACACAGCTTCCACTAAGCCAAAAGGAGACCACAGCTCTCAGAACATTTTTCGAGCCGAAATTACAACTTGGGATTCGAACCCATGACCACAGCTCCGCAAATACCCTATTACCGCTATGGCCACCAACTGAGCACGACTCAGTTGGTTTTAAATTCCACACTTGTATGCATAGGCTTTTTAGAATTTTCAAATAAAAGATTTCCATTTCTCATGATTCGGGAAATCAAAAAAATGTTATTTTTAAAATTTCGAAAAACCCATGCACATGAGAATAACGAGCATAGAAACATTCACGAGATACTGTTCGAATTATCAGTAAAAAAAAAAAAGAGGAAAAAATTATACCAATGAAACAACCATTGAAAACTTCAACCACAGGGAATCTAAATATATTAAGGAAACGAAACCCAAAACTGTATAACTCACTAATCCACACTTTTTAAACTCTTTCTAAATTATATAGAGTAATTCCTATGTCTGTTGATGACTTTTTCTGATTGAGAGGAGGACTTAGGCCATCTCAGGGATAAAAGACAGCAGCACGGAGAGGATTAATTGTCGTATTGAACTTTCTGAATTTAAAATTGTAATTCCGTGATTGATAAGTGGATGATCAATCTGCCTTACAAAACCAGAAATGCCACCCGTGATGGAAGTTATCAATTGTAAATCCACCCTCGATGCGACGAAGATGGAAGTTTCGTTTATAAGTTGCAGAGCCACGTGAAAATGAAATTATGCTACAGCAGCAGTTATTTGGGGTAAATGTTTGCTGCAATTGGTAGCATGGATTTGCTTGAAATTCAATTGAGGGGAAGGAAAAGTGAGGCCGGCATGGGATGATAGCAAATAATGTTAAAAAAATAAGAAAAATGAATGATAATATAAATAGAGTATGACTTCTATATATATATATATATGCAAATGTATTAATTCATTTCATTTCGGTACTTCTGTATAGTTTGAGTTTCATCTTGATAATTTTTAATTTTAATTTATTTATTATATTTAACATTATTTGTTTTATTCGGATACTAAAAATTATCTTAATGCATAATTTCATCATTTTCAAAATTAATTATCACTTGAGAGTGACTTCAAGTCTATTAAAAAAATTTATTTATAAGGATCTATAACTAAACCATCTAAAATATTTATTCCATCTAGATTAATAATTCTATAGAATGTTATAACATTCTAAAACTTTAGCACGTGGATCCAAGTGGTTCTCTAAATTTATGCATGTTTTCTACATTTTTAGAATATGTGGTCCATACATAACTTCAATTGATATATTATTTGTATTTAAGTGAAATAAATACGGTTAAATACAATAAATATATTGGGTTTAATATATCACTAGGTGGGGCCCAATTTTAATGATAATAGTAAAGTAGGTTTTTTTTTGTATTTTAGTGAAATAAATACGGTTAAATATAATGAATAGATTGGGGGTATGTTTAGTAATGAACAAAACTTTTGATGAAAAGTTTTAGAAAGTAAAAGTTGTCAAATAATATGATATTATAGGGGTAATGATGAGTAGTAAATAGAATAAAGTTAAAATAGAGAGGTTAATTATATGGATAGTTGTGTAGAAATAATTGAAAAGTAAGATAATTGTATATGAAAATGTGAAAAAATCATTAAAAAAATATGATAGTTGAGAAGAGTGAAATGTTTTAAATTAAAAAGTTTTAACTTGATACTTTTTATCAATTGTCAAACACACCTTAGATTTAACAAAATCATCAAGGTAGGGTCCAATTTAAATGAAAATACTAAAGCAAATTCATTCGCCCAATGTATACAAGTCGGCCTCGTATAAATAAAAATAATAAGTAAAATAACAACAACCATCATGCATACCAAGAAGTGCTAGCCATGCAACTATGGTTTGGGCCCCGGACATGATTAAAAAAAAAAAAAAAAAAATGTATTATCAAACCCAGGTGAATTTGGGCTCTCACATTGTGGAAATGTCCGGTGAAGTTAAGCCCACAATAGAAGAATTCCGAGTAACTTGAATAAGCTCCTGCGCAGGTGTGCTTGTTTAGGATTTAGGAACGATTGATCTTGCATTATGTCATAATTATAAATTAGGAATTTGTTTGGATATGTTTAAGGAGATTGCATAACAAGTAAGAAATAATATGAAAGAGGTTTCGATATAAGATCACTGAGTACAAGTAAAAAAGAATGATTAAAACAAGTAAGCCCGTAATTGAAAAGTAGCAGTGGAAGATTGAAACATGAATTCGTAGTAATGATCGTAAAGATAAACGTAAATCTAAATCAATGATAGAAATATATGATCAATGATTTAGAAGAAGTGATTTACAGGCAAATTTTTTCTTATTTAGGGCTGATGGTTACGATGGATTTTAAACCATAGAATTCAATTTCATTGAACTCTATTTTTCAAATTATAATTGTATCTTTTTTTTTATATATATATAAAAGTTCTACATTTCCATTGTCACTTATATTTTTAATCATTATTTACTGCATATTTTGACCTTATTCACTTAGTCTTTTGAGGAACAATTTTTTTCTCTCATTCAATTCTATTTCAACCAATTGTGGTTAATCGGTCAACTGGTACATTACCGTAAAAAGTACGTGATTTTGCAAATTTTTTATTTGATAAAAATACGTTGTCATGAATTTTATTTGCAAAAACACCTCCGTCTTTATAATTAAAAGTCCCCAAACTTTTATGATTTCACAGATTTTGTCTAAGCATTCTTGATTTTACCCCAAAAAAAAAAAAAAAAACTACGAACAGTGTTTGCAAAATTGAGTATCTTCATTCTCATGTTTAACTGTTAACTTTGGCTGGATCTTTTTTTATTATAAACTTCTTATCCTAAATATCCTTGTATGCTCACTCCAATCGCTTCGACAATTCGAAGTCACAAGCATAGGGTGTGGCGTTATTTGTCCACCCAAAGGATGTGAAGGTATTTCTAGAAATTAAAAAAAAAAAATAAAATCCCTTCTTAGTGTGTGAGTGCTGTGAATATATTTGAGTGTAATATTATATTGTCACAGTGTATAAATATATCAATAACCAAAAAAAGAAAAATGGCACCCATGTAAAGTCCTAACAAATAACAATCCACTTAGCATTGGTTTGTCCAGCACTCCACGTGAATTGAAATTGGTGCCTACACGCCTCTAATCCTCTCACGCAATTGTCCAAAGTCTGCTACAATGAAAAACAGCGATGTGCGAGTTAACGTCAGTTGTCATACAGTCGTGCACCATTCATCTCTTTTCACCACTATTTTATCTTCTTTTTTTTTTTATTTATGTGAATGAAGATTATTATTATTATGTCACTCACACTGACATAAATGCCAAACTACTTTGCTATGCCGTTGTTTCTGTAATTTTTAAACTCATCTATTTTTCTTCGGTGAGTGCTTATGAAGATGTATTGAATCTTTTTCATGCAGTCCAGGTGCATCAAATCAAAATGGAACAAGTTTATTTAAGCAGAAGCCCTAGTTCTTATTTCTTAAACACATTTAAGTGTATATGAATCTGAACTACTACTTAGGACCAATTCATTTCGTGTGGTCCATTAAATCACCCAAACTTAGGTGTGACGTGTGTATCCCTAGTGGTCCAAAAGGCAAAAATCCAAAGCTAAGGTAATTATCAAGTTATCAACCACTCTCACATGTGCAATCAATCATAGGGGAAGGCTACAATGATTCGTTTGAACTTTCAGCCTTGCCACATATATAGACGTGGCTGCGTTGAATCCAACCGCCTCTTTCCTCTACCTCCGTCACTTCAGACTTTAATAAGTGGTTTAATTAACCACACGTGTGCCATCACAAGCACGTTGGGAGAGGAAGGGGAGCTGGTAGAAGTCAACCGTCTCAAAAATTTGAGTGCGGGTGAAAAATTTTGATTTTACCAACAACTCTTGCTGCCGCTTGTGAGCACCGGTGCAAATTGGGTCCGCTCAACCAGTAATCAAGTAAAACTAGTATTTACGTCGCAGCAAAAAAAAAAGAAGAAGAAAAAAAGAGAGAGAGGTTAAACCAGACTAAGAACTAGTTATAAATCTGATCTAAAATTTAAAAAAAGAATCGAGGCAGGTCAACATCTCCCATCTTGTCCTGTGGATATTGATTTATTAAAAAATATAAACATATTTTTATCTTGATTTTTTTTTTTTTAAATTTCACATTGTTTATAGCTAACTAGACTCTAATTTTTCAATCAAAAAAAAAAAACTAGACTCTAATTTAATGTTTAAGACTATGTAAGTTTGATACAAATAAGATTGCAGATTAAATAAGTATTCAAAATAGTAAAAGATTCAAAATTAATTAATATAAAATTTCAACTTCGATTGCTAACTTACGACCAACTTGAATTTTAATCAAAAAAAAAAAGACCAACTCGAATTCAACTTGACTTTTAGAAACATAATGTTTGAGTTGAGTTGTCTTGATCTGATATAATATGTAAGGTCTGGTACAAGATTATCCAAATAGAGTTAAGGTTGAATTGATTTTTAACTTGTTATAACTTGATTTGATTTTCACCCCCAGTTGTGACGTATATTTTGCCCAAAAAAAAAAACAAAAAAACTGGGGATTAATTGCAAAAATTTTGAAAAGAACTTTTGTAAAAAATTTTTAAAAATGGAGGTTATTTGTAAATTCAAAAGTTGTGGGGTAAAAATTATTTGGAAAACCTTGGGTTACTTTGGGCTTTTATATGTTTGGATTGGATGATAATTGTGGGTTATTTGCATTTATCTCTTTATCTTTTAGTGTTTTGAAAGTTTTCTATTATCTTTTTGCAAAAGACTCCCTTATGGCTTTTATTTCCAAAACATGATCCTTTCAACAAAAAATCTGGATTTTTGAAAAAAAATTAAAAATTTGATTGGTGAAATGCAACGTAATGGACGTGAAGATCAGATGCGCTTGCTGGTATAAGGACATCGTTGCATGAAGGCAAGAGGGGCGAATGGCAGCTGCCTATTTGGCCGCAATCCTTAAATTTTCAAATCATTCCGTTACTAATGCGCATGAAACTCGCGTTCACTTCAGCTAACCTTAACTTTGATCTTATTTATAAAATTTAAATTCTAATTTTATTTTTGAAAATCAGGTTTGAATTGAATTTCGAATTGAAATTTAGATTGATGAATTTGCATTTTATTTTAGAGTAATAAGTTTAAAATTTCATATGAATATATTTTATCTAAGAGTGCTAGGGATATTTGGAAAAATATCAAATTTTTTCAATTAAATTTTTTTATTTTCTATAACTAACCAATTTTTTAATCATTTTTTCATATCTTCATAGTTTCTATGCAATTACTCTATTTTTAATCATTTATATATAATTAGTCATACAACTAACTTATCTATTTTAAATTTATTCTCTTTACTCATTATCTCTATCGTATTACATCATTTTTCACAAATTCGAAAATTTTTATCAAAAAACAAAAAAAATTTAGACAAAAATTTTATCACTTCGCAAACACACCCCGCATGAATATATAATAATAACACGCCATATAAGTAAACATAATAATATATAGTTAACCTACATACAAATACACTCCACATGAATATATAATAATAACATGTCATATAAGTAAACATACTAATACGTAGTCAACCTAAATATTTTTTCAAAAATATAGTAATATAAGAATACTTCTAAAAAAAAATTTAACATAAAAAACAAGATAAAGAAAAAATTAATAGACGTAAAAGTAAATGATAGAAATAAAAGATAAACATAAATGAAAATAATATACTTCATTTATAATATAATTACAATATGTTAAATATGTATTCAAATATAAATATAATTGACCTAAAATACACAAATATACCAAACATGTTAGATATCATATATATTATATATTTGATAATAAATATAAAATAAGAAATTGGGCTGAAGTTCTTCAGAGAGTTTACTTCGAACATATTTACAAATTGAATTTTTGGAACTCGAGTTATAAAATGGTAAATTTTAACAAAGTTGAAAATCAAGTCCTATGATTTACACCCGAGCTACCAAGCTGCACTTCAGTAATTCCACGTACTCGTACAATTCAACTTATGGGCGAGCCGCCTGCCATGCCAACAAATCTTGCTTGATCTATGGGCCAAAAGTTAATTAATGATTAATCTACATTTTTTTTTGCATACGAAGATCAACTTGCCTTGCATGATTGATAATTGGATGGACGAAAAATAAATAACCGATGGCGTCGGACAAAAATAAAATGTTGGCATTAAATTTTTTAAATAAAAACTTTTCATTGTAAAATTTTTTACTCCTTTTAATTATTTTGTCATTTTTCTATATAACTACTTTACTTTTAAATCATTTCTACACAATTACTCATATAACCAAACTATCTATTTTAAATTTAATTTCTTCACTCATCATTATTGGATCCTGATCAGGTGTGCACCAGGGTTAAAATTTTTGGAAATCTTTTTAACAATTGTTAATCTAAATGTATTTAGCATGTATATTATTTTTTTACCAATTTTGAAGATTTTTATATTTTTAGATTTTTAATTTTGAAAAATTAGTGGCATTTTAGTAATTTTAAATTACTAAAAATGCTACTGATTATTAAAAATTCAAAGAAATCTAAAATATTAAAAAATAGTAAAAATTGATTCACGTGTTTAATACACTTAAATTAACAGTTTTATGAAAAACTTCACAAAATAAAAAAATTAAATATACCGAGGTGCACTAAAGCTAAGTGCATTTAATAATAACTCATAATTATTACCCGCATGATATTACATTATTTTTTCTTATTTTAAAAATTTCTACATTAAAAATTTTTTATCCAAAAATTTTATTATTTCCAAAGCAGACCTTTATATGTTGACTTTTTCACCTTGAAGTATTAATTAAAAATATAATTATTTAGAAATAAAAAATAAAGAAATAGAGAAAACAAAACGCCAACATCATTAATTACTTGATGATTCTAATTTTTGTTTTTACTTTTATATTTTAATTTTTTTAATATCTTTTAACAAAACTCTCATGTTTACTTTTACTTAATTCATACTTTATCCTAACCTCTGTGATGCCCATCTCTTTCCATTCCATTTCCGAAATTTAGGTCTAACCAAACAGTCACTAATTAAGAAAATTATAACAATATTAAAGCTTACTAAGAGCATAGTGATGACTAAATAAAACTAGACAACATAATGCAGCTTACCTACCGAAGACAATGGGAAAAAAAAATCTTATGATGATGGTTAATTCATACTAGTGTTACCAACGTAAGATATTTCTGCTTAATAAATCAATTGCGTGAACTTTTTATTTTATTTATTTTAAAGATGGAATTTTCATTTCTATTCGAGCTTTTTTTAAAAATGGAAATCTCCATTCGAACTTATCTACAATGTGAACGGCCCAAAACACGAAAGACCAAACATTCCTAATTTCCAATTTCCTTCCACCTTCGGATTTGCTTGCCCGCTTCTTCCGACTGCCAGTACGCCCCTCTACGTGGCAGCTCTAAATTGGCTTTTATTTTTAAAAATTTTTGGACCACCCAATGTCATCTGCACCACTGACCGCTTAAAATTTTAAAATAATGGCCGAGAAGCTAACATTTTGGACCTTAAATTAATGGGCTGAAACGACAAATTTACCCTTCAGAAGCCTGGGAGAAAGCATCACATAAAAAACAGAGCTCGGTAGGCACACGCATATCACGCGGTTGAATTGCAGTGCATTAATTATATAAAAGACACATATGCTTGCATCATTTTACCGGTCCATATGAGAGATTAGATAATTATGTTTGACGGCTTCTAAATTTATACCAGAAAAATGAGAAATCATGGAAAAATAAGGACTTTTGCTTCACATCAAGACCCCTGTTTGAAATGGAAAGAAAATAAAAGGGTTTATAATTGTAAATATACTCATAAAAGTTATGATATTGTTATTATATAATCAAGGTATATGTATATACGCAAAAATATGTATACTTCGTAGGTACGTTTACAAAAAACTACATCTAGCTAATAAAATTTCGAAATTATAAATTTTTAATTTGCATTTTTTACAAATTTGCCTATACCATGACTGTGAAGTAATGGTGCTATAAGCCTATAATGACATAGATATATTTATAATTATGGTTAAATTGTGTGAGAGTTATTTATAATTAATAAAACTATATAATCATTTTAAAACTATGATTGAACTAAAAGAGCGTATTACAAATCGGCCCAAATGAAATGCTCTAGAATCTCCGGTACCAATTCTAAGACTGTGGCTATACGCTCTCAAGAATTTGATTATTGGCTAGCTGAATTTTTCTCTTAAAAAAATACTATTTGATTGTTAAAGATTTGTAAGCATCTCATTGCATTTATATTATGATAATTAGAAAAGAGTTTTCATTGCAAGAAAACTTTGAGTATGGGCTTTGAGGATTAAACTATTAACATTTGACTGTAGAAGTTTAATTAACGGCAAGTTTAGTATTTTGGAAAAATTTGGTAAAATTTTAAGAAATTTTTTGTAAAAGTAAAAAAATAATTGCTTCCCTTTAAGCTCTCTAAAGCTCTACTATTAAATAAAGTAAATAAAGTTGAAATAGATAAAAAAAATTATATAAAAAGAAAAAATATTTAGTAGTTTGGTTATAAGTATTAGGTGCGAACAACTAATAGCAATCAATTGCTTGTAAAATCTCTGATCAATTGCTAGTGATGTTGGCTAAAAATAAAATTTTGTGAGTGATGATAATATAATTTTACCCACCTCATATAATATTGATATCTACAAGGTCTACTTGAAAAATAATCGGAATGATTTATGAAGAGAAATTTCATAAAAAGGTAAATATTAGTTATAAAACAAGAATTCAAAAGATCTAATTTCATTACTCATTAGGAGAGTCCCAATATCTACCAAACTTTAGTTTATAAATCTCAGTTCATTCATCTCACGGATTATCACTACCGGCCAATTCTTCTCCATTGATGATCACTGGTCCTTTTGAGGGTGGAGATCAAAGAGGTTGAAAAACAGAAATTAATAATATAATGTGATAGAGAATAGTTAGAAAGAAATATAAATAAAGTCAAAGTAGAATATATATTTTCTAGGGGAAAATATTATAATAGATTATTTTCTTTAATCTCTGTTCAACTTGTAAGGGTTTTTAAACCGTAAAATATTATTATTATTATTTTTAATATTCAAGTCGGCTACTTCTCCCTTGGAAATCATATTGTAATGTATTTTTTCCCTTAGAAATTAATAAACAATGCTTCCATTTCAAATCGTGGCCGACAATGGCATAAAAATTTCAATCTTAACCCAAAACAGCTAACGTGTCATTTTCTAGGCCGTCAACCACCCTACCCATTATAGGATGGACGGCTACAGTTCTGGTTCGATAGACTCCCACGTCGCACACTAGATCAACGGTCCACAATACGCCTAAAAAATACATGAAAAATCTGCCGTCGGCGAGCTGGCAATATGAACAAACGGCCAGCCGCTTGACCTGAGTAAAGACAATTTCTGTATGGTCTCAGTTAAGTTTTTTTTTTTTTTTATTGGTATTCGTACACATCGCTCACACAACGGAGAAAGAAAATCCGAAAAACCCCGTTACCAGTGGAAAATTGCAACTAACGGAGACATATCGCTGCCGAAATGTTGCCATGGGCACTCAAACCTAGGTCTGCACCGAGGTGGCGAATGATGTTATTAGTCATGACTAGCACGTGTTGGTGTCTCAATTCAATCTTTTGACGCAAGCTATAAGGGTCCATTTAGTTAAACAATGATATTGAACAAAAAAGTGCAACTTCAGATATTTGGCAAAATAATGGCACTTCTTGTTTCAAGCATAAAAGATTCCTGAATTGAATATGTGTTTTTGTGCCTGAGATAATTTTTTAATTTTTAAGACAATTTTTTTCAATTCCAATATAACTTTTTATATTTCTAATGTAATTTTTCTACTCCCAATACATATCATTATATTCTCATCATAAGTACAAATTTCATCTAAAAACCTTATATCATTTGGAACAAGACCTTAATTAATATCTTTTTCGTATTTCACATATTTCAATTGGGCTTAATCTTATGTTATATATGATTATCTCTAATATTTTACATCATATCAGGGAGAGTTCACAACAAAGTTGTGATAAAGAGGATAACAATGTGAGATGCAAAAAAGTATTATTTAGTATTGTAAATGTGAAAAGGTATGCTAAGATTGGGAAGACGTATATTCAAAGTAAAAAATAGATATTTATTTTTTATGAATGAAAAATAATTTTAAAAAATAGAAAAATTCCATTCCATATCGTCATCCCTTTAAAAAGTTAATTCTATTCAATTTTTGTACTTTTTGTTTTCATTTGTTGTTTCTTAAACATTCAAGTCTTTTGAGGATGATTACAAAGATATAAGGAGTTATCTAACTAATTACTTTTTTATTTTAAACTAACCATTTTTATCTTCAGGGATTCTTTAAACTTTTTTGCTGTGAAATTTCTTTAAAATTAAAAAAAATGATTTCACATCATAAAATTAGACAAAGGATCGAGAGAGCCTCAATGACGATCGTTTCAAACTTATATAAAACACATTTTTTCGTTTCTTCAAAAAAATTTTTTTTATAAAATTGTTATTCTACTTTTAAAGATGTGTATATATTATTTGAATTTTTTATCCAAAATTTTGAAATTTTAAATATAGAGGTATTTTGGGTTAATTTCAAATATATCAACTATATTTGCCCTTAATTACAAATATACTTACTAAGTTTGAAAACTTTCACATATACTTACTAAGAATGGGTGAAATTTCATCCATACTTATTCCGTCAATCACAATTAAAAATCATCATTATTTATCATAGAAAATGTTCGAAATGTCATTTATTATTTATGACAAAAGTTGAAAAATGTGATGGAAATTTATCTATTTTTTTTTAAGAGCTAGGCAAAACAAGTTTTAGTGATCTGGATATGACACAAATGATAATAAATGCTAGATCAATTAGAAGTGTTTTGGGATTTTGAAACTATTAAACTTTCTTAACTATCATATTAAGTATATTTGAAATGAATAAAATACTTAGCGGGTATATATGAAAGTTTCGAAACATTGTGGATATATCTATAATTAAGGGAAGATGTAGCAGGTTTTCTTTGAAATTATCCAAGGGATTTTAATCATTTTAAATTGTTGAAACACAATTAAAATATTCTTATATTTAAAAATTAAAAAATATATATACATTTCTAAATTTGGTAAAAATTAGTTTATAGATTAAATATAGTTAGGTTAACCGTTTTGCAAAAAAATTTAAAAAATGAATAACAATATATTTTTGGACCGGTGAAATGATCATTTTGCGAGGGGAAAATGACATACGAGTGATGACAACGAGTGGGCCAAACAGATAACCGATGACGAGCCCAAGAATCTCCAAGCGGGACCCACGAGCGTGAATGGAATGCAGAAACTAAAGCTGGTCTTGGAAAAGATGGAGTTCCGAGAAATCGGTGACACGTAGTAGGCTTTTACGATCGAGTGGTCCATTAATTAGTATTGCCGTATTGGAGCTGCTGCAGTCCACCCGCATTCCTACGTTAGTGGGCACGCATTCACTCATTAGCCTCCGTGACGTGGCCACGCACCGGATTCCGTCCCACCCATCCAAATTACTTCGTCCAAGCTAAGATCAGGCAATCTATTGCGAATCTACACGTGTTTTGGTGTACTTGTCGAATATATACATGTTTATCCTGGCCACGTAGGAAGAGATGAAAAGAAGTGTCCTTTTTTTTTCCCCCGGCCACCTACGCAGATGATTATTGCAATAAGTCAGAAAAGAAAAGGGCTAACAATGTTAATATCTTGAACTCTAAGGTCTTCTTCCAAACGAGTCAAGATTTTCGGACCAAACATATATTTGTGATTAGAATATAATAATGTGTAATAGAAATGAATAATATTGTAATACAAATGAGTAAAGTTGTATTGAAACTTTAAAAAATATCTTGAAAATTGAAAAATTATCTTCAAATTTGAAATGGTGGTACAAATTTAATTCAAGAATTTTATATGATTTCGAACTAGCCTTAAACTTTTCTAACTTAGCTTCTTATATGCATTTATGTTAGTCATGTAACCATCTATGCGATAATAATGAAAGAAGTGCCAATGTATTGTGCGAGTAGAAAAATTTGGAATATAATTATGAAAAGTTTATTAAGAAAAATAATTTATTTTTCTAGAAATGAGGAAAATAATTTTTAGGAATAAAAAATTCATCTCATATCTCCATCTTATCCCATCTCATTCCTAAAGGGGCGTTAAAATTCAAATTACACTTTTATGTTTATGTTATATTATTCACTCAGTAATGTCAAATGTTTTCCAAATATCACCTACATCTCCATTTCTTTTATTTCACTTTTAATTATTCAAACACATTATAACTTAAAATTATTATTTTATTTATTTCAATTTTATTAATGCATAAATGCTTTTTTTTTATCCAGAATTGGCTAAATGCAATTTTTATTTTCATTTGTGAAAATTCAAACATGATTCACAAAATTGGTTGAGTTTTATATACTAATGGTATTCACAATGCCAAACCTTTAATGTTGGTCATTATGGGCAAAACTATCATAAAAGTTATTCTTTATAACATTATTTGAGTGGAGCAATCCTGTAAAAATAGATTATATTCTTCAAAAATTCAAGGTCATAAAATTTTGTTTTTGGCACCAAAATTTTGTCGACAAATCTACATTTGGTTGCTAAAGAAAATTTTAATTTCTAATAATTAGCATCACATATCATATATCGGTTACTAAGAAGAAATTTATTTAATATTGATTCATTATTTTCACATTTAAGAATCTATAATTTGATTTATCATAAGAAAATTTTCGCATGCCAACGAAAGCATCGTCGTAACCAAGACCTTTTTTTCTTGTATATAAGAGCATAAAAAAGCATAATTAGATACAAACTTTTTCGCCACGACACCATGCCGACGTTGGGTCTAATCATGGTAGCAGCGATTTTCCTGTTTTAGACGAGTATCCACGGAATAGGAAAGATAGGAAATTTGTAGGATATTATTCGATATTCGTGAAAATGTTATATGGAAATGGTTGAATGTTTCAAAGCAGGATTATATTGATTGTAATAATAATTAAGATGATTGAAAAATTTTCCATTAAAAAACAAAAGAAATAAACTTTTTGGCTATCAATAAAGTTTAGAAAACGAATTTCCTTTTGGTGCATGGCACGTAGATCTAGATTTATGATTCCTTTCGGCAAAAATGGATGTAGACAAAGAACGGTTTTCCATGAACGTTACAGTTTTTTGTGGTGTAATGCAATGAAAATAAGAAGAGAATCCGGTCCCTTGGGATGGTTTTTGGAATTTTAAATGGATTAGATTCTCGGGAGGACAAAGCTAGTTAGCTTGCATGGTTATCTCAGTACTAGAGCGGGCATCTGTTTCAACACGGACGGATTAAGTAGGTACCCTTCATGAACACATGCAGGTGTATGGAAAAGATCCAAATTGACCACTGGATATCGCTGCCAAACAGAACATGCAAGATCCTAAAAAACAAGGGTTGGACGCACATATCACATCGATCCAACTCATTGGCAACACATACAAATTCAGGGAATCGGTTCCTTTGAATTTTGAAAGGAATCCATTGGTGGAATGTCTATATGGTTCAAACCGTCAATCCTGTTTTAAAATGTATGTTAACTAAGAATGCAATTTTCTTCCGGATAACAGTTTCTATAGACTACAAAATAACATTGATTACTTAATATTAACTATGTAAGTACGACCACACATAGCATTACTAGGAATAGAATAAGTAATAAAATAACCAAAAATAGATAATAAAAACAACCATACGCACAGTAAATAATAAAAAAAAAAGAAATTTAAGGAAAATATCAATAGGCTCTGTTAGACAATGTCCGTCTTATTTCTGTTCTGATAAGCACCCAATGCGCAACTGCGGTCTTCCATTAATGGTGTTGGGTGTATTTGTTAATGCTTGATCGTATTCTCTTATTGCTTTGGTAGAGCTTGCTTCTCCTAGGAATAGCAACAGCAACAACAAAAGCTAGCTCATCCTTCATCTCCTTGCCTCAAGTCACCAATCATCAATGATCCACGCATGAATGCAGATGCAGGGAGCCATCAATATCCTGTTGGTGGTTCCTCTAACACCATCCACGTGTTGTGCGACCTCGATCACCTACAACAGTTGAAGTTGGGCCTCGAACTTAATTGCACGAAGACAGCAGGCTGGCTCCAAATTTGAGTGGTTGGATGTCACTGTAGCTTGTTTGTTTGCATTATATTGGTCAAGATTGAGATGATCCATGGATCTTAATTTAATTTGTGCATGTCTTTGGTTGTTCTTGAGTTTGTTTGGATATTTGAAATGGGACTTAACCAAATAAAAATGAAAATGAGCACAAACCCAACAACAAAGGATGATATGTATTAGCATTACATGTTTATTGTTCTTAAAATTTTTCATAAAAAGAATTATGTCGGTCCAATGATCAAATGCATATATACATATATACATATATATATATATATATATATATATATAAAAATCTACCAACCAAATATATGGAGTGAGTAAAAATGATGTTAAGACTCCATTCCATTGCTAGAAATACAAATAAGCGAATATTGTAGCATGGGGCTGTAAATGATTAAGAAACAAGAAGTTGGTTAATGCCTCGGTTACTGTGCAACCTCCAATTTCACGTGTGATGCATAAAGGGTATTAAAATAGCGGGGCAATCAGGATGGTGGGCTCCATTTGTCGGCACATAGTCGGATTCAGGACACGTCTGTCACAAAACCAGAAGCTCCAAAGTCCAAAATGCTCCTCTCCCGTCACTTCCATTCTTGGCCCACCATTACCATCATGCTGCTGTATTTGATTTGAATTCCAAGTATCAATATATATATATTATCTACGTAGCAGTGATTTCAATAGCGGCCTCGTAGGAAAAGCTAGGAGATCATTAGTTTCCACTTAATTTTTTTAAGAGAGATTAAGTACTCTCATCTAAAATCCAAGCTGATGGGTTTAAGTCACGTACGGCGCCTTGGCTGACATCCCTTTTATTAACCTCGTGACCAACAGAGCAATAAAACTTTTTGAAATTTAAGATCTTATTTAAAGGAGACCAAACTCCCTACCGGGCCAACTGGCGTTTATACATTCGTGAAAGTAAAATTTTATTTTTCTAGGAACCAAATTGAAAGTTTTTTGTATTGTCATTGCACAAGAGCTTTTTTTTTTTTTTTTCAGCGATGAAATTTGAAACAAATCAGATCTCTTTGGTCGACCAGAAGTTGCAATTTTTGTTGCTGAATGTTTTTGAAACTTTAGATCTATTGTTTTCAATTAAGTAAAAAGCATAAAAGTAAATATGAAAAATTCTATAAATTGCACAGCTTTTCTTGTAAAATAAAGAAAAAAGAAAAAAATGAACTCTTATCTATAAAAGAAATAACGAAAAAAGAAAAAGAAAAGAAATATATGGAAAGTTTTATTATTATTATTATTATTATTATTATAAAAGGAATGTGTTGTGGCTATCTTTCCCTCACTAGGCCAAACTAGTAGAAGAGGATGGCATGAGATGGACAAATAAATTTATTGGCAAAAAATTATCTCTACACAATTTTTCCAAAATGAAAAATGGTAAAATATCTCATCATTTATGATCACAAGAAGTGTTACAAGATGCATGATCAGACATAAATAATCATATGTAAAGTTAGCTGTTACTTTTCTTAAAAAAGTTTTAGTTTAAAGTCAAGTCAAAGGCGAAGATGAATAAAAACGCACAAGGTAAAAGACAAAAGAGGGGTAGTTTTGGAATCCAATCCTGCTGAAAGAAACGTGCATTTTGTCATTGCGCCACCCTCTCCTTGCTATGGTAGACTGATAGGCGACCCAAGGCCAAAAGAAAAGGAAAAAGAAAAAAAAAGTAAGAAAGAAAAATGCTAAGCCAATGATTCGCCCTCTTCCTTTTGCTGGCCACCAAAATTTTCAAGCCCTCCCACCTCTTTATATGCTCCCACCGCGCCAACTTCACACCCCCCCTCACCCCCACAAGAACATGGCTTCTCATGTTCCCATCACTTGGAAATCTTCTATGCATGAAAATTATGATGATGAAGAGGATGATGATCACCACCCCCACCAGCCCCCCATGTCAAGGCTCTCTGTGTGTATCAGCACAAGCGCTAGCAAACACTCCTCTTGCAGCTACAACGCCAACGACGCCGTCGACAGCGAGGATGAAGTTGACGAGGTGGATGCTATGATCAACATGTCCGGTTTATCAGTCGATGATGGGTCCGACATTGATGCCGATGCTGAATTATCCGATGATGGTTCGGGAAAGGATCAGGAGAGTGCTAAGGCCGGTTGGTCTTCGCTGCCGGCGACGCCGCAGCGGAGGCGGCTGCTGGGATGTGGCGGAGAAGGGGAGGCAAAGGAGTACTCAAGCGAGACGGACGTGCGAGGCCCACGGCGACGTGGGTGGAGGAGGCAGAGGATGGTGAGGGAGAGGTGGCTGGAGAGGGCGTGGGAGATGAGGAAGTGCAGAGCCATGGATGAGGAGATGGAGTGTGGGGATGGTGAGTGTTTGGTGGTGGCAAAGTCTAAAGATGGTGGGAGGTGTTTGAGCATGGATTGGGAAGAAGTGAAGGCATGCAGGGATCTTGGGTTCCAGCTGCAGAATGATTGGACGTTGGAGATTCCTAGCAGGATCTCCGGCTCAGCAATCGATACTGATAGTGGCGGAAACTCCCCCATTGCCAATTGGAGGATCTCAAGCCCTGGTAAGCTTTTACATGCCATTCCTCTTCTCGAAACATCAACTGTTTGATATAATGCTAGGCTTCACTGACTTTGGTCTTTTTAGTTCAATCTAATTCTCAAGTTCCAAACAGGCCTACTCTGTGAAAAATTAAAATCCACAAGTCGACAGATTTTGATTGAATCTACAGCAACTTAATAATGGCTTAATCCTGTTAATCTCCGTATTTTGGCACTTCCGCTGTAATTCCAACCCGATAGAATACGTGTATTGATGTATTCTGGAACATCATCCTATTTACGGTCCCAAATGGCCCAATCTAGGCACAAAAAGGAGATCCGATGAATACGGTGCTTCAATTCCTTCCATTAAAGTCTTCTGGGTATTTCTCAGTTTCTAAGGGACTTTCTTGGACGCTTATCGCCACTGTAATCAAGGAATTTGTTTTTGTTTGCCGATTCATACTAGGCAATTTTCGTTCGTACTTCTCTTTTGTCTGAAGTTGTTGCGTCTCCCCCTAATAATCATTGCTTGGTAGTTACAGAAGGTAACATATATTGCTGCATAACGAGCAGTCCTAGCATGAATCTGATCCATTTAGTCTGTCCACATAAGCTTCTTTCAGCACTATTTGGATTTTTCTACTAGGATTGAAAAACTTAATAGAATTCAGATAGACCTGATTTTGTCCCAGACTCCAAGCTAAATATAAAAGCAGAAAGAAAATCACGATGGTTTTGGATCACCAACAATGAATATCATTACAATTCAATTGTTTTCTGTGGAATCATCTTCAGGTATGCGGTATTTTATATGTGTCTGCCAGCAGGGTTCTTTGGCATGTTCAACTAATCCAGATGCTTGACTTATCAGGGGATGATCCAAGAGATGTGAAAGCCCGGCTCAAGGTGTGGGCACAAGCAGTTGCACTTACTTCAGCCTCTCGCCTTAATGCCTGAATGTTTGTTTCAATGATACTTTTTATTGCCTGTCTGAGGTTTTCAAATTCCTGGGTCGGTCATTTTGATCTTTCCCTTTCCCTTCTCTCTAGATGAGTAATGTGAGGTTGCATAGGAAGTCAGTCTGCATTTTTCTTTATTTCCACCTGTAAATATATAAATATATAGTCTATGGAAGAAGGAAATGGTTAAAAAAAGGATTATTCTTGTCAATATCCTTCGACAATCAATAGCCACAATAGCTCTAATGTTCTGCAGCACCGATCATACTAGGAATTGCAATTAAAGTGCAACTTAAGAGTCATCCCACTGCATTACTCAAATAACATATGTTATTTTTTATTCCTAACCGAAACATTGGTTGCAGTCCCCAAGCAGCTGAGGTCTTTTATCCCTCATTTCAGAAAATCCTTCTGGCCTTGATGAGCATCACAGTACCCACTGCAATATTTCTGTTAAATACAAGATTGTGGCAGGTTTTTGTGGCAAGGATGTGGACAGTCAGTTAAATTAATTCGATTACGGTTATAGTACCAGTCCCGGACAGGCTCAGCAATCGTCTACATAATTTTGTTGCCACTCTGCAGAAAACGCTGAGTGTGTCTCATCCTTCCTCATTTGAGCTTTTGAATGTCCTGCTTAACAAGGAGAGGACCGTTTTTTTTTTTTTTTTTTGTTTTCTTTCTTTCTTTCCAACGGTGGCTAACTTTTGTAGATTCCAGTGAGGGAAAAACAAAAAGAATACATGTATGATTGTTTGGTATCAAGGTTTCCATGAAATAATGAAAAGAACTTGTGAATATTTCATTGTCTTACAGTCAATTGTTTGAGTTTTATTTATGGAGAGGAAGAGGCAGCTGAAACAACTCCACGGTCCAGCTGTTGTAATTATAGAGTTAAAAGGTGCATCTTAAAAAGAATATTATCGCGATTCAAAAAAGGAAAAAAACATATTACGCGCAGAATGCTATTTCTTTTGTAAATTTATTGAAAGGACTAGATACCAGCCCGTATGAAATTTCAAAGTAATTTGTCTTCCATCGGGTTGCTTTTGCTACTTCTCTGGTGGACCTTAGCTGATGGAAAGCAAAAAACTGATTAAGGCCATATATGCCTTTACTGACCTGGTTTTCCTCATCCATAAAGGATGCACGATTGCAGTAGCAAACCATGACTCTGTTCCATTTGCCGAAATCTGAGGGGAAGAAACAACACCAACTGAAATCAGATTGATCTCCAAACAAATGTTTCTTCAGCTTTTTTGCTCAAAATTCCAAAATAAAATCCAACTCAGATGGAACACGGAGTGAGTACTGTCTCGATGAGGAGCCGACATGGTACTATTTTCCACGTGATCTGGGGGAACATGAGAAGAATTGCTGCTGAAAACACAAGATTCGACGCTGTTACACCATCCACAATTCCTTGTCATTTAACTTGATACACAATTTTTTTAACCAAAAAAAAAAAAAGTTGAATTGTCAAAGATGAAGTCGCGTTAAAAAAAGAAAAAAAAAAAAAAAGTTGCCTCTCCAATTTATGGCTGAAAGAGAGTTCAACTGTACGGCTCGTATATTTAAAGAGATAAAAACAAAATGCTTCATTGAGGACCCATTTCAAACATAAATTTAAGAACGGGAGCTACTACATGAGTGATGAGACATGATTGGAAAGGACGTTATTTAAAAGAAGCAATACCCACAGGCTCCCTTTCTGGCAGCTCTCAAAATAAGAGTCAAGCATATCTTAGTAGGACCTCTGGCTTCAAAAACCTTTTATCAATGGAAATCCAGGAAATGAATCAACAGCAGCCGACTCATTGAATTCGTAATACCATCGTCCATGTTGCGCCCAACAACAGGAGTGACAACACAGGAAGAGGATGAAAACTTGCATAGAAACAGAGCCACTTGCAGGCATCAATTTGGCAGTGTTCAGCTCCCCATCCACTCAACTACTTGGAACAAACACAACTGACAAGAAAACCCGTGAAATCTCCCCCCTTTTTTCTCCTATAAATTCAAAGATTGATGCCAACATACCCGGAAATCAAAGGCAATTAGTCCAATATGGTGGAAATCCAGACAACCAAATCTTTTATTAGATTGTTGGCGAGTACTATATCGTGAAAATCCAGACACTCAAACCTCTGGACAAACAAGCATTACCAGTTTTGGGGCCTGGAATTAGTTATCTACCAATATTGATCAATCTATGTTAGGAAAGAAAATCTTTCGGTTGAGATTTTTTTCAGGAAAAAAAAAAAGAACTCCTGTTGTCAACTATTTTATCTCCTCTAAAAAACCTTGTAAAAATTATTTATTTTTTGTTCTTGTTATGATGAGCAACATATTTAATCTTATTAAAATTATTAATTACTTTTCTCCGTTAAAATTCATTGTCATATGTTAACGGGTCATGTTTGAATTATATAATAGCATTCAATTCTCTCTATCCTCAGAAGCTCATGAAATTGAGCTTTATGAATTTTTCTCCAGTTGTCTCTAACAGAAGAAAGGGACCAGCCCACCGCCATAACTAACAGAGGAGTTGCTGCACCAAAGCTCCAATTTTCTGCAGCAATAGTCGTACACCAGTTGAAACAACCCAGACTAGAAAAATAAGAAGAGGAAGAAAATAACACGATTTACTCAAAGACCATTGTATTACTCAAACAAGAAAATGTGATATGTATTCCCGAACCAGAACATACAGTTGTGTTTCTAAGGTTGCAGTCTTCTCCAAGCAGTTCAGAAATTGACAAAAAATAAAATAAAAAAAAATTCTTTTGGCTTTGATGAGCTTCACACGGAAATAGTTCGTTCAAAGACAAGATTGTGGCAGGTTGGGTTGCAAGGATACGGACAGTCAATTAATTTAACTGGGCTAGTTCGGTCAAAGTACCAGTCTCCCACAGCATCAGCAATCGTCTGCAAAAACAGCAAAAAGATAGGATTCATACGAGATGAAAACAATGGATTTCTGAGGACAAAAACAAAAGCATGGGGAATTTCACTATTGGATGTTAAGTGGTCTTTGTTTTCTTTTTCTTCTATTTATTTATAGACGGAGAGAGATTTGAGTTGGACTTTACGATTTATTAGTCATCGATGAGAAAAATCTTATCCTTAAATCAATGAGGAATTCGGATATAAGTTCAATGGTAAGGAAATGGTATTAGCATGCCTCTTGAATAAACATCAATTGATGTGCAGCAGCAAGGATTGAAAAACTTTACTATTGGCATTTGGAAGATCATTAGACATTTAGAGTAATATTGCAATTCCATTCAACATATATTACCCCTCGTTCCTTACCTTGTTTTTGACACGGGGTGCCCCGTTTCCATGCCACATGGTGGGTTTATCCGTCTGGCAATGAGCAAAACATGAATTTATATACAGACCGTTTTTTATGTTCGTCGAGAATACGAACAAATCATCGAGGGTTTCGAGCCTGAAACCTGTTTGAACAAAAGAAGAAGAACCACAAGCCATTCATACTTTGATCTGCATTCAAACTGATAAAAGGAAGGGGGAACTCGATTATACCGTGAAGAAACTCAAGCTGGGTCTCATTACAGTTTGCAATGTTCAGTATACAGCTCAACCAATAGCGTTTGTGATCAGACGATTTTGGTGCTAGACTATCCTGAATCTGAACAGGAGTTTTCACTAAATTTCATTGCATGATGATGTATTTCATGTAGCAAGCATGACTTTCAAGAGAAATCTAGAGAATCTGAAACAAATGAAAATATACCTGCCATGCATCATATGCTGTATTCACAAGAAAAAGTGGCGTTTTGATGTCGTCAATGATATACTGTGGAAAAAAGCACTGCGGAAAATAGTAGTTCACCAAATTAATTTCGCGCGTCTTCCAACTCATGAATGCAAGTGAGGAGGAGAAACAAGTTTGATGTCTACCAAAGATGGGTCCTCCATGACGGAAGTGCAATTCTGCGGCAAGTTATTTCCCACTCCCTGAGATAATTGTATGAATTTTCATTGGAAAGCAGCAACCGTGGATGAAGAAAAGGAAAAATAATTGATATGAAGATCATTAGAGGAAATCTTGATGATGTGATAGTAACTGCCACTTCTTAAGGATCAGTACTCGTGACCAATATCAGCTTAAAATTTGAGAAACCTCTGAAATTGAAACTTTTGATATGCACCTGCAACGTTACTGTGCCGTTATAGAGAGCTCTTAGTGTTCGTTTGCCTGCCACACTTTCCCTACAAATTCCAAATTAGATTGTAGCATAAGCAAACAAAGATCAAACAGATTACTGAATGACATACAACATACAGCACATATCATCTTTGAATCAGGAAAGTTCCCAAATTTAACCGTACGCATCCACGAAAAATCCAGCATCACTAAGGCACTTGACTTTGGTTTCAACTGGGAACATTTCGCGGAATTCATCACAGTGATGAATAGTTGACAGGCCCCCAGCAGAGCATCCAGAAAGAAGAACCTGAAACAAACCAGGAATGATGTCTTACTCAAAAATGACATAGAAAATCAACAGTCGCAATGGAAAACAAATAAAAAATTGTTCCGGGAGATAATGACCTGTGTGGCATTACTCATTCCTAGAGCCATTAATTCATCCATTGCAGCCAACCAGATGCGTTGCCCACGGAAAAACAGATGTGGGTCCTAGACAAAAGCAATCGGGAAGCTGATTAAGGCTTCTAAAAAGTAAATAAAATTCACCATTGATGAAAAAAGGTAGAAAGAGCATTAGAAATGGTTGAAGATAACCCAATGAGATTTTGCATATTTACAGAACAGATAGAAGATCAAAGATGAGAATCTAGGGCTTTGCTTCTATCAAACTGAAATTGCTTAAGGCCATATAACCCAAGTACTGACCATATTTTCACCTTCTCCTCTAAAGGATGCACCATCGCAGTAGCGAACCCTGACTCTGTTCCAGTTGAAGAAATCTGAGAGCAAAACGTTAAATTCTGGACTCAGGATGAACTCCAAATATATGTTTGAAATCTAGATTTCATTTACTCGGCAGGAAAGAAGGTTCAGCTACAGATGCTTTACACAAAAAGTAAACAAAGAACGTGGTTTGAGACACACCAGGATTTTCATTAGGATTGTTGCTCAGAATTCCAGTAAATAATATCGACTTCTGCATACGATCTGAGGAACCATGCCTAGAATTTTTGCGGAAGACACAAGATTTTAGGTCGCTACACCATCCACCACCCTGTGATTTAACGTGACACTGGTTAATATCAACGGAATTCATCAAAAACAGGTTTTCGTTATTTTTGGTTGGGTTGAGTATGAAAACCCCACCCCCATCCATCAGCTTTGCCACATTTATACAGCATGATAATCATGTGAGCCTAAAATAAAGAGAATGAAGGGGAAAAACTAGAAAAGTAAAGGGAGAATCCTTTGGAATGAGAAGCAAGAAAGGAGTCATTTATTACATCTATAGATTATTTGAAGTTCCAAAGCATCTTAGAAGAGATGAAGTAATAAAAATAACAGCCATGACTTTCTATACTTTGAAGTTGTCCCACCTCCAGATTAACAAGCCAAGAAGTTTCTCCTGGTCCAAATCCGTTATCGAAGTGGTAACCAGGTAAAGATCCATCCAGACAAACTGAGGTGCAGAAAAAGAAGTTGTTAAAGAGATAAATTTATTCATCAGATGTCTCCGCCCAAAAAGAAAAAAAAAAAAAAAAGAAGAAGAAAAAGAAATAAAACTACCACTGCAGAGAATATAGAATATAACAGCAAATGAATCGGAGGAGTAAAAATTCATATGATTTTAAGAATTCCATGCTGTTCAAATTTCCGAACATCGCGAATCCATTAAGACTGACAATTGAAAGTTTTGAGAGACCTTGATAGAGGGGGGAAAAAAAAACAGAGTTTTGAGAGACAGCAGCCATGGCGCGCATCATGAAATGGACAATCTAAATCAGAAATTTGAACTTTCGTTACTTTTATATACTCAGTTTGAAATGCTAATTATACAAACATTGAAATCCAATGATATTAATCATGCGAGGAAGAAGATCATGAAGCAATATAAGAATATGCTGTAACAGGAATTCTAAGGTAGAGTCAATTCCTTGGTTTGGAGATTCTATGATTTTTGTACAAGCAAAGAGGGGTACTTTTAAATTCCCAAAACATACCCTTCTGGGATTTGAGTACATTAGTAGAAAATTTTGATTTGTAAAGTTAAAAAAAGAATCAGAGGAAGCGGAGGAAAAAAAGATCTAATAAAGACCTTCTCAAATTCTATGCATATTACCATTATGAATGTGGTTTTCAGAGGAAAAGGTCAGATTTATCCATATGAAATATCATGAATTATGTCAGACACTGGTCAGGATTTTAATTCCTGATAATCTGTACATCACATAAGTTTATACCAGCTCAAATCATAAAACAAATGAAACCAAATGATTCAGCATTCAAATCCAATAATTATGTTGTATTTATATTTGAGAAGTGATCTATTAGCTTAAACTAAGCAAATGTCTCACTTAATCTACCTCAAAAAAGTCATTTATAATATTTTTTTCATACACTTGTTTATCTAATTGCGTTTAACATATGAATCAATTTTTACCATTTTTTAGAAATTTTTTTACCGAATTTAAATATGTGTATTTTTTTTAGATTTTTAAAGATAGAAGTATTTTAAATATATATACACCTAACTGTTTAAAAATTTTAAAAAATATATACGCATATTCAAAAATAGTAAAACTTAGTTTATTCGTTAAACACACTTTTATAAACAAGCATATAAAGAAAAAATAAATATAGATATTGTAAATATCTTTTTTAAAGTAGGTTAAGTGAGATATTTGCTTAGCTCAGGCTAATGGTATTATTCATCATTTTATTTATCCTTATAAATATAATAATTTCTCAAAATAAAACATAGAAAAGAAAAAAAAAATGAAAACAAATTTGCATTAAGAAGAAAGTCGTCTATCTGAGTTACAGCGGAAAGGAAAGAAAAGGCACAGGCAACTAAAATTCAAAGAAATTAAAATACATCATCTTTAGGGTTCCATATTTCAAACAGAATTTTAAGATCGAAAACTGCAAAGAAAACCACAAGAAATATGGCTGAAAGTGAACTTATTTGAAAGGACGCAATACCCACAGGCTCCTTTTCCAGCAGCTCCCCGCAGAAGAGTAAAGCCCACCATTGGAGGCCCTGTGGGGGCATCCATATCGAAACCTGCAACCAACGATTGTTGAACTGCCTCCTGAACATCTTGAGACACTGGACGTCCTGTAAATGAATCGATGGCTTCCGAATCATCGAAGAAATCGAACAATAGATCACTGTCGACGCCCCCAGCCACAGGAGTGCTAGAGCTGGAAACTAAGGAGGATTGCAAAGAACTGGCTTCACCGACATCGAATGTATCATAGCCGCTGTTAGCAGTCTGAGTGGATCCGCCTTCAACAGAAACAGAGCCACCGTTTACCAACGGAGTTGAGGATCCCTTCATAGAAACAGAGCCACCGTCTGTAATGGAGGGCTCTGTGCCAGGAACAGAGCCACTGCTGGAAGATGGAACAGAGGAACCATTTGAAGTTTTCACATCCAACCAAATACTAAAAACAAACACCACTAACAGGAAAAACCATGAAATCTTCATCTTCAAAATCAAGTCACCCAAATCCTTCTCTACATAACCCTACCACTTTTGGATCTGTCTCTGTTGCGAGTTACAGAGGATTTTCTGAGTTTAGTGCCATTACCAGGCATGGAAGAACCATGATTTTTTTTTTTTTTTTTGGCTAAATGGAGGGAGAGACAAGATATTTATAGCAATGTCTATGAATGTCCATTTATCGCACCAGAGAAGATACAACGTAACGTTGAGATTCTTGAGAACTCTCATGTTCTCTTTTCATACATTTAAGATGTTCTGTTCCTTCATTTCCCACAAGATACGGTTTTTATCCTCACTGGAAAACCGTTCTATGGCCTTTTACATCCAAGTGTTAGTTTTCTGCCGTTGCGAAAATTGTGGTGTCTGGTATTAGAAAGGATATTAGAAAGGAAGCTTCCACGTAGCACTGCTTTAAGTAAATCCTGACTGTCCAAACGGATGCTAAAAGAAAAATATCTATTTGGGAATCGAATTGCTTTGCGCTATCACCATTTTATCGCCCTTCCGTTGATGGTTAGCCTGGTGCAGAACTAACACTACAGCTTGCCTTTGCTTTGCTGTCAATACTGCAATTTTGCAAGGCTACTATTACTTATCTGCACCAACTTGGATGTTTGTTTGGAAAGAAAATCTTTCACTTGAAGAAGTGCTTTAACTCCCATAATGTAAGATATATCTCCTTTTAAAATCCATATTTTTGTCAATAAAAGCTATACTTTTCCTTCATTCTTTTACTATTGACTCCATTTTTAATCTTGTTAAAACTTAGTTGTTGTTTGAAAAATGGTCCCCATGTGATAAAAATTGTAAGTTTATGTTGTTAAGGTTCCATCGCAACTAGTCAAACAAGTTGAAAATATATAGACAATGTTTTTCAGTCATTTTTTTTCCTTTTAAATACCATGAAAGATTGTTGCTAAAAGCTTCTTTTAACTATAGTAAATGCTTGTTCCACAATGTATAAAGGGCTTGAATAAGATATGAATGAATTTGAATTCTTTATTCTTAAAAACTTTTTTTATTTTCAATGTAATCTTTCATATATTTTTTCGAAATATAATCTTTTATACTTTAATACAGAACAATTTCACTTTTTTTTATTTTCAATACTAATCCAAATATAACGTCTCACGGCATAAGAATCCATTTTCACATCATTCATACCCAAATTTGCGTCTTTTTACACTGTTAAACTCTTATGCTTTTGTCAAAAATTACTAGAGTTCTTCATGATTTTTATTTTATGATAGAAAATGTATTTGTTGGCCTAGAATTGCATTTGAATCATTTATATTCTTTTTTTTTTTAATAAAAATTTGGAGTATTCGACTCCTTCCGAAAAAAGGTACTAAGGTTATTTGTGGTTTTGTGAAGCGAAGATTTGTGCTTGCATTATCATTGTATTTACAAAAACGCAACCCCGTACAGATACTTTAAAAAATGTTTTTCAGTTAAAATTCTCTAAGAAGAATAAAATCAATCATGACTTTATAGCCCATTAGAGCTAACTATAACAATGAAAATTTTTTCTCTTGTGCAAATGGAATAATGCCATGATTTATAAGACTATGTTTGGTAAGACATAAAAAAATATAAATTAAAACTTTTCTTTCTATGTAGCTATCTTATTTTTTAATTATTTTTTCACATCTTCCTATACAATTACTTTATTTTTCGATCATTTCTATATAATTATCTATACAACTAACCTATTTATTGTAACTTTATTCTCTTCCTTTCTCATCATTATTCATATGATATCATATCACATCATTTTCTTTTATTTTGACAACTTTTATACAAACAACTTTTCATATAAAAGTCTTGTCATTTTCCAAACACACCCTAAATTTATTATTATGTTAGAACCTAACTGCTTATCGAAATATAATTAGGTCTGATTCAACATCACTTATGTTTTAAAATGTTTTAAATATTTTTGTATGTATATATGAACTCAAACAAGATATTTTAAATATAAAATTTGGCATTTTATTTTTAATTTTTTATGTGAGTTTCAAAATAAAAACCAACATTTATGATGAGCACATGGGAAATGTTAAAATTTTGTTTTTAAAAATTAAAATACAATGTTAAAAAATAACAATTAAAATTGTATAGGTAAAAAATTCTTCCTTGAGCCCACTTATGAATGCAAATAATAATAATAATAATAATAAACAATAATAAAGAGTCACACAAGTGTATTCATTGACCATTGAAAAGTTAATCATTCAAGCATTTATATAATTCCTCCATTAAAAACAATGCTTGGATTAATAAGTAGAGTAAAAACGTTTCTTTTTGTCAAATTTTTTTTATAATATGATAAAGTAAAATGAGAATAAATAGGATAGTTGTATAAGAAAAATAATTAAAATATAAGGATAAAACCAAAAAAATAGAGTAATCAAATAACTAAAATATGGAATTATTTATTAAAAAATGCATGCGTAAGGGGAGACTGAGAAATTTAAGGCTATGACAAGAAATGAAGGGCAGAAGAAGAAAAAATTTTGTTACTACCAGGATAAAGGTAAAAAAGTTAGAGTTAATGTGTTAAAGATAAAACCTTTTTCACATAAAGCGTTTTATTCTAAAACATTTCACTTTCCACAACAATAATATTTTTTAATTATTTTTTCACATCTTCTTATATGACTACCTTACTTTTTACTCATTTCTACACAATTACTTATACAACTAACCTATTTATTTTAACTTTATTCTTTTTATTCCTCATCACTATCCCTATCATATTACATTATTTTTTTCAATTTAAAAAATGTTTACACCAAAAAATTTTCAATATAATTTTTATTACCTCCTAAACATACCTTTAGAATAATCAAGAGATAAGTAGAGACTTTTATTTTGATTATTTCATTTACGTTGTGATCCATCTATTTTTTAATAATTATTAGACAATCTAAGGTTAAATTCATGTTGTGATCCAAGTCTTTTTTAATTTTTAAAACAAAATATTAAAAAGTTATCAAATTTTATTGAAGAGTGGGGTCTAGGAGTGGCGTCTAGATGGGTCCAAACACTTCTAAAGCAAATTTAAAAAATAAAAATACTTTTTGGGCAATAATATGAGATTATAATGTACCTCTAATCCTATTATTAGAAATTTCAAAAGTGCTAATCTCGTGTTGCTGCACTATCAATCATGCGATTTACAAGTGATTGCGAGAAATATTTTTTTTATGAAATTATAAACCCTACTTAGATCTTACCTTTATGAAATTTGGTAATATTTAAATTTATTTAGATTTTTTAATTTTTGGAAATAAAAAGCTAGTACATGGCCAATTTTTTTCTTGAGAATAAGCAAGGTGGCCCGTGTATCCATTGATTTTTTAATTTTAAAATAACAAATAAATTTAAAAATTACTAAATTTTAAAGAGATAACATGAAAATAAAGCCCACAATTTTTAAAATAATTTAAAAAAGGTTTTAGCCGATAGTAAATTGGTCGGTTCGTTGCGGCCAAATGGGGGCTGAATTGAGATACCCGTTGCTCTGTATATAATTTTTTTTATTGATATTACAAACATGTGACATCCTAATATTATAAATCAGGCTCATTCGGAGCCATCACAGTGGAGGAACATATTATAAGTATCCTCATATTCAGAAGGAACGACTTTATAATATTATAAATACTTTCACATTTAGAAGGAACAAGTATATCATTACGTTGATTAAATGAGACACATAAACCTGCCCTACATTTGACAGATGTTGAATACAAGACTTCTAGCAAAATTATCGGCGTCTTGACGACCCTCGCTCTATCTTTGCTTGTGCAGTCAGTCAGCTGTCCATTTTCACAACTTCGGAGAGCGCGAGCGCGAGCGCGAGCGAACTGCGTAACTGCGTAACTGCATAACTGCATTTATTCTCTGTCGCGGGCTAGGCAACACTTGAGATCTGCCGCTTCGCGTTCGAATTCGATCAATGCCCACTTCCAACATAAGAAAAGTACATCTACTTCTCAATCCAGCCTCAAATTTGAACATAACCTGCAAACCCTAGCATTCATAGCCTTGTGTAAGCGCGGATCTCAATCACACTTCTCTACTTTTAATTGGGATAGCGATATAACAACGTACTCGGGCGTACTTAGCTTTAGTGTATTCATGTGCAAAAATTTATTTTTAATTTTTTTATATAACTGTTAATTTAAATATATTTAACGTACATAACAATATGTTATCATTTTCAGAAATTACAAAAATATTACTAATTTTAAATATTTAAAAATCTCCAAAATGATAAAAAAAATTGGTATATATGTTAAATACACATAAATTAACAACTATATAAAAAATTTTAAAAAATAAAAATAAATAGGTGAAATGCACCCGGGTGCATTCGGCCACCCTCGCTTTTCTCTAATATTTTTTTAGCATTTGATTTTATGCACCTGGCTAGAAAAATTCATTTTTAAGTTTTTTTGAAAATATTTTTATATAATTATTAATTTAAGTGTATTTAATTTTTATATCAATTTTTGCTATTTTTAAAAATTTATAATTTTTTTTAAGCTTTTAAAATCAATGGTAGAGAACACGTGAGAAAACTGTCCATGGTATAGAGCCGATCTTTCTGGCATATGCAAAAAAGAAGGCTCAGAATATTCATCGATGGTGCTAAGCTCTACACTAAATGAAAGAAAATTAATGGAATCATTGTTATCAGATTCCATCTTTGGTGAGTTCATTTGGAAATTAATATTCGTCTAATTAACAAGTTCTAATAGAGTTTTATAAGGCTTGGATAGATTTTAATGGTATGATGAAATACATAGTCTTTGATGGGCTCCGAAATTATATGTGAATTGCATCTAAGAAAGTGTTTTTGTAAGATTAAATAAAATTTAATAATGATTGAGTCTATTAACATTATTTATAATAAATAATAGGTCCAACTTTTATGTATCTAGTCTTATTAAAATAGATCGGTAGGAATAGATATGATAATTTGATTTAGGCTTTATTTTGATGATACATTGGGAACATCTATGAATTTTTTTTTTTACGAAACCTTTTTCATTTTTAACATTTAAATGATTGATGTAAAATTCAGGGTAATTTTCTCTAATACTCATAACATTTGCCTAACATTTCTTTCGTATCTATGATATTTTGATAATTTTTCTTATACTCGTAATGTTTTAATAATTCTTCTTGTACGCATGACATAAGGCTGAAGTTGTAAACTTTCGTCAGTTAACCTTCACGCCAAGCAGAAGTGTGGCCGTTTTTTCTTTAACTACCCAAACTGCCCATGCCTGCTCATCCTTCCTTCCCCCTTCTATTTCTTCTTGGATCCCCTTACGCTACCCCCCTTTCTTCCCCGTCGCCCTCCTTTTGCACTCAGATCGGTATCGAAACAGAGTTAGATCGTCAGTTGGGTTTTTTGTGCATGCACAACTATGCTAAGCGACTGGTTTTCTCATTTGCAGACTCAATGGACTGAAGAACGCTTCCATACTTTTTTTAAGGAAAAAACAAAACAAAGGAGGTGTTTGGCAATAACGAAAACTTTTCACCTAAAACTTTTCATTCTCTACAACTCTTTTATTTTTTAATTATTTTTTTTACATTTTCCTATACAAACTACCCTACTTTTCAATCATTTCTACACCATTACCTATACAACTAACCTATCTATTTTAACTTTATTTTCTTTATTCCCCATCAGTACCCCTATCATATCACATCATTTGACAACTTTTATTCTTCAAAACTTTTCACCAAAAGTTTTATCCATTCCCAAACACACCCAAATCGTATACACCAGTCTTTCTGTATACACGATTCATACACGCTTCCTGTACAAAGCACTTCCATGGGAAATATAATGGGAAGAAGAATAAGAAAAGAAAACCAATGAGATATACACGATTTTTAGAAATACATACAAACTTACGACAGGATTGCTGTACAGAGGCAGCAGAGATGCATGTCTACTACTGTCCCCAAATCTTGAAACTGTCGGATCATCCCTGCTTCGAGAGACATAATGATGAAGACGATGACTATTTCTTCCAACTTTAAAACAAAAACGCGCACTGCAAATTGCCATTGGTAATTAAAGCGCCAAAATTTTCTATCAGATATCTTTGGAGATGTATTAACCTTGCCAGTAAGAGTTTCTATCTTACTGCCGGTCCCCAAGCCCGGGAAAAAAGCGAGGGTTGGCATGTCAGGCTGGCGGCCGGTGCCATTAAAAATCACCGCCACATCTCTTATGGATTCTGAAAATATATTAAAAATTGTTAATGCTAGGGCGT
>JAXCLR010000050.1:81258811-81283917 GCA_035584095.1 Annona squamosa | reverse complement strand
TTAATCATTTTATAAAAAAATTTTGAAAAAAAAAAATAATTATATGCACCGAATGTATACGAGCGGCAGGGGAGCGGGGATGGAGGGAAGGTGGTGGAAATGGTTGAAAGGATGGGAAGAGGAGGCAATCCAAGGAAAAAGCCTATGCTTCTGCGTCTACTTGATGCAGAAAGCGATACCAGATACGGTCTGCGCGCATGCAAATCTAGAAAATTTTATTGCTATCCCAATAAAAAAAAAAAAAAAATTTCTTTTGCCGTCTCAAAGTCTCAACCTACGTTTCCAGTGTTGATTTCTTAATATAATTTTCGGTCTGAGGTGAAAATAAGTGAAATTTTTATGGACAATCTAATAAAGTAATTAATATGATACAAGAATTGATGAAGTTAATAATTAAGTGAAAAAATAAAAATAAAAGAGAAAATTTTAAACTTTTACCTTACCAATCTACTATATATTTTATATTAATAATTAACATACTACTCTAATTCGATTCTAAGAAACGGTTTAACTGGCTGGACCAAAACCGATCCCTTTAACTGATTCGGTTTTAACAAGATCCGTTGAAGTTCTGCGTGAGGAAAGGATATGCATGCGTGAACGGAATGGAAAGTTCAAACTTCAACGGCAGCTCTGCTGCTCGAATCGTCCCTGTATTTGGGCGGTGGTAGTGTTTCGTTTGGTACGGGAAAGGCAGCCGCAAAAGGATTTAAATAAGGGGAGCTGGTTCAATGCACCCATAAACAAGCGCCTGTTTTCCGTCCCAATCACCCACTCTCAAACAGGGAGAGAGAGAGAGAGAGAGAGAGAGAGAGAGAGAGAGAGAGAAGCTCTTTTCTTTTCACGAAAAAAAAAACAGAAGATCGACATCTTCTTCTTATCTTCGTTTTTGCTTTTGCCGTTGTTTTTGATTGATGTGGGTTTGTTGCTAGCTGGTAGTCCCAATGGACAGCAACCAAGTTCATGAAGCACGAAGCTTGTGGGGGGATGCCGATATCTAGAATGCCTTCTCGCAGTCTTCCCACGACGATGACGACGAAGCGGCTCTCAAGCGGGTAGCTCTGGAAAAGTTTCCCACGTATGACGGCATCAGGATAGGAATCCTGTGAGGAATAGCTGGGGAAGGACTCAAGGACGTTGATGTTCAGAAGCTGGAATTTCTGGAGAGGAAGGCTGTTCTAGAGAAACTAATTCGAGTTGCCGAGGAACACAATGAGGCATTCCTCTTGAAACAGAAGAAGAGAATAGATACGTCTCTGCTCTCTCATCTTCCTGCCCTTTCCTTTTCCCCTTAAAGACGCATTCACGCATTCGCTCATTCATGTTTTTGTTTTTACTTTCTTGTCAGGGTTGGGATTGAGTTGCCATGATTGAGGTTCGTTATGAGAATTCGAATGTCGGTGCCGAAGCTGATGTGGGTGGCAGGGGTGTACCTACTGTCTAGAATTTCGCCTTCAACATGTTCGAGGTAATTTGGATATCTTTGAATGCTCAGAAAAGTCCCATCTACTTTTTTGTAACGCCTGGTGACTGATATCTCTTTTGCGCCTTTTAAGTTTCTTGAATGCTCTCCACATTCTTCCGAGTAGAAAGAAGCTCGTATCAATCCTTCATAACGTCAGTGGAATCATAAAGCCTCGAAGGTATGATTTTATGGGAGTACTGCCTACGAGCTGTTGATTTGGTGAAACTCAATTCATTTTAAGGATTCTTGGGTATATACACGCTAACTCCAATGCGAAATTGGCAGAATGACTCTGCTTCTTGGGTCTCCAGGATCAGGAAAGACTACTCTGCTGTTAGCTTTAGCAGGAAAGCTTGATAAAGAACTCGATGTATATATAAATCCTAAGTTTGCATATATCTCATTCCTTTTTTTTTTTTTTACTGAGTTTTCCAGAAATATGTTTTTCAACTATCAAGAACTCTTCTTTTCTCTTTCCGAAACAGTAGGCGTCTGGAAGAATAACTTATAATGGTCATAGAATGGAGAAATTTGTTCCTCGGAGAAAATGTGCTTATATCAGTCAGCATGATCCTCATATCCCAGAAATGACAGTAAGGGAGACCTTGGCTTTCTCTGCTCACTGCCAAGGAGTTGGGACCCGTTGTGGTATGCCCACCTTAATAATTTGGGTGAATTGAGTTAGTAGATATTCTGGAATTTGAATTGTGGTTGGGTTGTATGCGGTAAGTGTTGAAAGAGCTCTCAAGATGAGAGAGAGAAGAAAGCAAATATTAAGCCTGGTCCTGAGCTTGATGTCTTCATCAAAGTAAAAATCAGTAATTTACATCAATGTTGCTTTAGCTTTTTGAAGATTTAAATGAAGTTAGCAAATATTAAGCTAAATTGCAACCATAAGGAGGAATGTTCTGCTTTTGTTCTAATGTGGTCACTTCGTGAATTGTATTGATTTGTGTGATGCCCCCATCCTACTGACATGTCACATTGCGAAATTAGTGGTGGCCTGATGTTAGGGTTATTATCCTAAACACACATGTAGAAATCTTAATCTCATTTGAATTAAAACTACACTTGCATTTTATTATTTATAGATAAGGTATACTTGTCCCTGCTTAGGTTTGTTATTTTCCTAGCAATTCTTCTATATCTCTGTGTGACATGGAAAATAGTAGAACTTATATAATCCTATTTGTCACGTAAAGTCTATAACATGACTAATTACTTCCTTAGGTAACATACATGATCTAGTAAATCTATTACATCATTCTTCACAATACATCAAGTATTGTATGTTCATAAGTTTCATACACAGCATTATTTAATAATAGAAACTAGATCATATTCCCATTTTATTTCAACAATATCATATCTCTCATGCATTAGATGGTCCTGGCGTGTCCTGTTCCAGCTTTTTTGCATATCTAAAAGTTTTTTTAAAACAAAACATGAGCTTTGAGACTCGATAAGCAAGTATGTGAGTTATACAACTTACTTTCAACACATTTACATAATGCATGAGTTCAAACCTATAGAATACTAGCATTCATGATATCCTTTCATAGGCATGATACTACCACCTTGAACCACCCTTATTTGGGAGTTGCCGCTGGCCACATAGACCATTTATTGTGGCTTAGCCATATTAGAGGAGGACATCGGTCTACTTACACCTCTAACTTGACCTCTTTTTTTTCTGTGCATCAAGATTCATACTCATAGTAGCATGAATATCTTAAATAAACATAATTCAAAAGCATTTTACATAAATCATAGTTTACACTAATCATTATGATGATAAACATTTTCATTTGTAAGTCAGTCATTCATTTCAAAAGAATTCAAAATGTGTAGGGAATGGCCAATTTTAAAATATTGCATTGATAATATTAAAAGCATTGGAAAGAAAGTATTTAGATAAAGAAGGGTTGCTTACTTTAGATTAAGTTTCTAGGATTCTTCTTCCACTTTTTCCTTCCCTTTACCTATTCAGGTAAAAAGGCATGTCTAAGCATTGTCATGTCATTTATATGTTTTCCATACCTAGATGTGTGCATTTCCATATGTACTAGTTTATACAACTACATTACTAATCTTTTGCTTATTTGCCCATTTTCCATCACAAAATCAACTTTTACATTTAGCTTAGTTTTCATGAGTTAAAGCTTCTCAAATATCTAAAATCACATATTACACATGTTTGAAGGCTTATAGTTTCCTAAAGTTCTTATTTGTGAAATTCCACCCTCCGATTCGGTTGAATTGCTTTGAGCATTTCTTCGAGTTAGCGTAACTTGGTATAAGCAACACCCTTTAAAGTGATTTAAAAGCCTAAATTCAATAATTTCATGTGAACTTTTCATCCACATCATCAAATCATTATTTTCATATCATATACTTTATCATTTTCATATTGCAATTTTGAGTTAAATTAGCTTATAGGCCCTTTAGTCTTATTACTCCAATTATTTGAGTTTTATATCCAAATTGCAGCACATCAGGAAATAATTTCTAAAAGTCATCTTAAACGTCTATATATACAAAATTATATATGCTCCCAGCATTTCCATCGAATTTAATTTCATAATGATTTTATCAAAAACCCCAACTGTAGCCATTTTAGCTTTTATAAATGGGATTTTTGGTTGCTTTAGCATCCAAATTTCATAAATGAGTTCCAAATTGCCTAAAAATTTGGCGAATCATAATACATACATAATTAAGCATATTCCAATTCATAAATAGTGAAAAAATGCATAAAATGGTTCGAGGTCCAAAATTCAGTTTGTACATAGATTGATACTAGTTTTGAACCTATCTTGACATGCTTGTTTGGAAGACTTTCTCAACTCAAATTGTCATGAAACTTGGGGAATTTCTTACTCTTATATAGGTATTTAATCACACCAGGTTTTGTAATTTTTTGAGTTCATTAAATAGTTCAAATGCCCTACTGAATTTTCTGCTATATCTCTTACCTGACAGCGCTGTTTGGTTGCATTTTTAATGACTTGCTATTCCTGTTTTGATAAAATATCTTCACAATCTTAAATTTAATAGATCCTACTTCCTATCAGTTTTTAGATTATTTGGACTTCATTTAACCATTCAAATTCACTACTCGAAATGATAAAAAATTTGACTTGAAAATGCACTTGGCTATTACATATGAAATTCTATAATTCAAATTTTCTCTTCCAAATGATATTTCCTACACATGTTATTTAGCACAAATAACATGTGGAAATAGTTACTTCGTATTAAGGGGGTGTTTGTTTACACAAAAAACATTTCAAGCTAAAGCTTTTCAATCAAAACTTCTCCCAATCCATAACTATTATTTTTAATTATTTTTTCATTTTTTCTTATACAACTATCCTACTTTTAATCATTTTTATACAACTAATAATACATCTGATGTATCAATTTTAATTTTGTTATCTTTACTCCTCATCATTACCCCCACCATATCACATTATTTTCTTTTATTTCAAAAAATTTTACGCTAAAAACTTTTCATCAAAAGTTTTATCACTTCCCAAATACACCATAGATTTCCTTTTTTTAAGGTTTGACCCCAAAGTTTCACTTTTTCATCACTTTATGGCTATGAAAGGTGAATTTTGTAAATCATTGAATTTCTTTAATTGAATATTTTATACTACTTTCATTAAGTTTATATAACATGTTTTAACACTTACTTGACATTAATTTACACTTCTTCCCAAAATGGGCCTTGGATGGCAAAAATTTTCCATTTCAAAGGGTTAAAAATGGACTTTTGAAATTAAGTACTTCTTACCAACCCCCACTACCATCATATTCCATTTGATATAGATAGCTTAAGAAAGTTGCTAAATTTCATCAATAATTCAATTCTATGAATTCACACGATAACTCAAATCTGCCCATTTTGACTTAATTATGGCAGCAAATTCAGGGCTTCAAAACTCCTCGTAGGCACTCGAGCTTCTAAAACTAACTATGGAAACTCAAAGTGGATATGTTGAACTACAATCGTGCAAAATTTCAGGATTTTTCAATGTCATTTGACCATCCAACTTTACTACCAAACATGAAAGAAAATTGCTCTGAAATCTAAGTTGCTGTTCTGCAAATCATGAGTAAATCCTCATTTCTGAATTGTTTTAACCACCGAATTTACATATTCATCATCTAGCACTGATTTGTGATTTATGACATATTTTATGTTCAAAATTTTTGTTAATTCAATCTCTAACTTCATCCATCACCAACTGTTCGATGCATGCCTCAAAGAAAATATAAAAATGTCAAATGATATTATGTCGCTGTCTTGAGTTCTGTAGTTTCTTTAGATTGTTTCTAAAAATATTAACATTAAAAAATCACTTGAACATAATTAAAACAAACTCCATAACCTACTGGAATCATGAATTAAACACTTCTATCTACTTTAACTGCCGTGCTTATGAGCTCACTGGAACTCGAATTCCAGCTGAGTTTTCTTATCAATTTCTATTATATTCACGCTCCTGTATGATCCATGCATAACCTTAAATCATAGCATACTTCCTTTACTGGCGAACACAGCCTTTCTACATAACCACTTTTCTCTTCTTCCTCTCCTATTGCTGCTACTATAATAGCTACGTTGCCCCCTGTTTGAATTCCCTAACTCTCTACACTTGAAAATTTTCAGCTAGCTGGACATTCAATCCTGCCCTCCCTTTATATATCTCGATTAATCATCATTCATCACAGTTGTTCCTGCGGGTAGCCACCCTTCCATCATGAGCATGGCTGCATTTGGATGAATCTCCACCACAAATTCATGCCGCCTCACCAGCAATTAATTCCTTCTGGTCCACAATTGTCGCTTGACAATTTTCTATTGGTGCATGGCCAATGGCCCATCTAAAAGGTCCCATGTGTCCCACAATCATTGCTGGTGATGATCGTCCTCCCATTAATGCTCCATGATTTGCTGCCAATGAAATCAAGAAACCATTCAACATTGCCATAAGAATTAAATAACCGCCAGATCATGCATTAAATTCATGATCCAATCCGCTAATCATGAAGAGGAACACGTGTTCCACTTGTTTCAATCATTAATTTAGTCACATGGTGCCGATCTTGTAGGAACACTACCACCCGCTCGTTTGAAATAAAAACAAAGTTTCTTTCATTTGATTAAATTTCATTTTCTGAAATAAAATCTCCAAATAACATATATCAATGTATTCATCATAAAATTTCTTATGTCTTTCCATGATTTAACTGCATCGCATGAAATACTTAACTCCCATACTTATCTCTGTGGGCAGGACAAGGGTCCATTCTTTTGATGATATCTTGATCATACATTAGTAGATTGAGCTAATTCTCTAGACTTCAAACACTTTGAAATGATATATTGTTTGCCTTCCAAATACATTTCTACCGACCATATTAATTTTTGAAAATGGAATCATATGCATAAAATGTCAACAAAATTTCCATTCAATTTTGACTAAAAAATTTTTATCTTCCAAATTTCACATTAAAATAAACTAGTTTTTTATTTCATAATTTTCTAGACTTCAATAGCTTTAATCGCTAACTCGCCTGTGCAATTGTAGTGATCGTGTGAATATTTTCTTCCATTTTCAGGGTATTTTCCAATTGATGACCATAATTAACACATAACATTTTCAGTAGCCCTAATGTTAAAAATATTTTCTCATAAATATTATATTCTTCAAATACGCATCATTAGCCTTTTAACATATCAATCTAATATATGTACATTTGTACACACCCTGTAATTATGTATAGTCTTTTCCCCAAGAGTTTGCAGGCCTTACAATTTCAGTTGTGACTAAAAATTTGAAGATATCTACAATTTCATGTCTCCATTTTTCACTTCCTAATTGAATTTTAACCCTTTTCTCTGCTTTTTGCTTTCAAAGGCTGCTACACTTGAAGGACATGAGCAGAGTATTACCACAAATTATATTATAAAGGTTTGTTTCTTGAAATATCTGTTCTTTCTTGTGGTGGAACATTGAAGGTCTTTCATAATTCAAATGCTAACTTCATTTCATTTTATTCAGTATTTTGAGAAATTTTAGATTTTAGGACATGAAGTTTGTGCTGATATCTTGGTAAGGGACTAAATGATAAGGGACATATCTGAAAGATGAAAGAAACGTGTTACAACAAGTAGAAATGCTAATCTAATGAGCGATTACTTGGGCCAACAAGCCCTATTTCTTTTTTCTTCTTTGTTTATATTTTTCAATTTTGGATTGGTATTTTGTCCTTACTTTTGCAAGTGAGATGCTTCTTGGAGCTGCAAAAGTACTTTTCATGGATGAGATGAGATATCGACTTGGCCTAGACAGCTCTATCACTTTTTAGATTGTCAATTCACTCAGACAATCTATTCATCTTCTTGATGGAATGACACTGATTGCATTGCTTCAGCCAGCACCAGAGACCTATTAACACTTTGATGACGTTGTTCCCCTTTATGATGGAGAAGTTGTGTATCAAGGGCCTCATGAGCATGTTCTTGAGTTCTTTGAAATCATGGGGTTCAAATTCCCTGAAAGGAAAGGTGTTGCTGACTTTTTACAAGAGGTAACTTAGGTTATCCATCCATTAATGCACGAATCATAATTTATTGTATAAAGTTCGAATTATGAATAGATGTAACTTTTTTGTGTCTTGCTTTTCTAAGATGAGATTAAAAGTTCATTGATTGAAAGTATGCACAATTTTAGGTGATGCTAAACATGAATCCTGTCTATTTTATTAGGTGACATCCAGAAAATATCTAGAGCAATATTGGGCACATAGAAATAAGCCTTACAGATATATTCTTGTTAAGGAATTTGTTGATGCATTCCATTCATTCCATGTAGGTCACAAACTAGGAGAGGAGGTTAGTGTACTACTTGATAAGAGTAAAAGCCATTATGCTGCTTGAGCAACTTCCAAGTGTGGAATTGGCAAGAAGGAACTACTGAAAGCCTGCTTGGCATGAGAATGGCTGCTAATGAAGAGAAACTCGTTTGCCTACATCTTCAAAATGACAAAAGTGGGTAGTGGAGAATTTTCCATACCCATTTTTCAAATATTGATTTTTCGCCCATTTTGGGAAATCAGCTATAACTTATGCTCCATAAAACTTTTGTTATTTTGAAGATGTAGGCAAATATGTTTCTCTTCATTAGCAAAGATTCTCATGTCAAGCACTCTTTTGGTAGTTCCTTTTGCTACTTCCGTACTTGGAAGTTGCCAAAGCAGCAGGATGGCTTTTACTCTTATCAAGTAGCACGCTAAGCTCCTCTCCTAGTTTGTGACCTACATGGAATGAATGGAATGCATCAGCAAATTCCTTAACAGGAATATATCTCTAGCGTTTATCTCTATGTGCCTAATACTTAGGGGTGCAACTTAGGCCGAACTCAACCTGAACTCGGCCCGCCAAACCTGAATTGAAATAGTGTTAAAATTGTCAATTGTAGAACCTGAGCCTGATTTTCCATGTTCAATCCGAACCCAACTTGAAAAGAAATTGAACTCTGGTTGAGCTAAACCGGAACCCAAATTATATATAACACATATTTTATATTTATTTTATACTCCATATAAATCTAGTTCTATTCCCCTCATATCTATTATATTTATTTTATATCATATATAAACATTATTCCTCCTTAAGTTCAATTATATAATATGATATTTTATTTTCTTTTAGGAAAAAAGAGTTTGGTTTAGTCGTAGTTTCAAAACAAAAAAAATGAAGACTATTTTTAGAATTCGAGCTGTTTTTTTGTGTTTTAACTTAATTACTTATATATGAGGTTATCATTTGGTCATTTTAATATGATATTAGTAGTTAGATATTTATTCTACTTGAAATAAATTTGTTGTAATTTATTTGACTTAATACTATGATTATTGAATTTTTTTTATTATGATTGACAATATAATATTTTTCTTATAATTCGATATTAATGTTTATGTATATGTTTATAATATTAATATTAAATTGCATAATAGGAAAATACTGTACCTTTTTATTTTCTAAAACAAGTTATTAGTCTACTCTTTTTTTTAAAAAAAATGACTATTAGTCTATTTAATATAAAGAGAATGTTTAAATGAGATTTTTCTTCTTTATATTCGGAAACATTTTTGAATTTTTGCTTGAAAATAGAAAAATATCATTTTTGATTTTTTTAATGATAGATTTAAATTGAATAAGTATAAGACAGATAACAAGTATATAGAATCATTTCAATCCGAATTCTAGTCCGAAGCTTAACCCGAGCTAAAACTTCAAAAATAGGGTTAGGGTTTGGGTTCATAAATAGAGTTAGGGTTAGGATTAGGATTAGGATTGATGTTTTAGAAATAGGGTTAGAGTTAGGGTTAAAGTGAACCCGAGTTTCATGAGCTCAAGTTGCACCCCTACCAATACTGCTCTCGATCTTTCCTAGATGTCACCTAATGAAATAGACATGATTTATGTTTAGCATCACCCAAAATAGTGCCCACTTTCAATCAATGAACTTTTAATCTCATCTTAGAAAAGCAAGACACAAAAAAGTTACATCTATTTATAATTCGAACTTTATACAATAAATTATGATTCATGCATTAATGGTGGATATTCTAAGTTATCTATTGTAGAAAGTCAACAACACTTTCCTTTCAGGGCATTTGAATCCCGTCATTTCAAAGAACTCAAGAACATGCTTACGAGGCCCTTGGTACACAACTTAACCATCATAAAAGAGAACAATGTCATCAAAGCGTTTATAAGTCTTTGGTGTTGGCTGAAGCAATGCAATCAGCGTCATCCCACCAAGAATATGAATAGATTATCTGAGTGAATTAACGGTCTAAAAAGTGATAGAGTTGTCTAGGCCAAGTCAATATATCTCATCTCATCCATGAAAATACTTTTGCAGCTCCAACAAGTATCTAAAAAATATAAACAAATAAGAAAAAAGAAATAGGGCTTGTTGGCCCAAGTAATCGCTCATTGGATTAGCATTTCTACCTGTTGTAAAACGTTTCTTTTGTCCTCTAGATGTGGCCCTTATCATTTGGTCCCTTACCAAGGTATCAACACAAACTTCCTGTCCTAAAATCTAAAATTTCTCAAGAAGGTGAATGAAATGAAATGAGGTTCGCATTTGAATTATGAAAGACCTTCAATATTCCACCACAAAAAAGAACAAATATTTCAAGAACAAACCTTCATAATATAATCTGTGGCAATATTTTGGTCCTGTCGTTCAAGTGTAGCAGCCTTCAAAGGCAAAACAGTAGAGAAAATGGTTAAAATTCAATTAGCAACTGAAAAATGGAGACATGAAATTGTAGATACCCACAAAATTTTGGTTGCAACTCACGCAAAGTATTGGGGAAAAGACTGTGCATAATTATAGGTGTGTACAAATTTACATATATTAGATTGATACGTCGAAAGGCTAATGATGCGTAATTGAAGAATATAATATTTATGAGAAAATATTTTTATCATTAGGGCTATTGAAAATTTTATGTGTTAATTAGGGTCTGTAATTGGAAAATACTCTGAAAATGGAAGAAAATATTCACACAATCACTGCAAATTGCATCAGATGAGTTAGCAATTGAAGCTATCGAGGTCTAGAAAATTATTAAATAAAAAACAAGTTTATTTTAATGTGAAATTTGGAAGAAAATTATTTTTTACTCAAAATCGTATGGAAATTCTGTTGAAATTAAGGCAAAACAATATATCATTTCAAAGTGTTTGAAGTCTGGAGAATCAGCTCAATCTGCTAATATATGATCAAGATATCATCAAAAGAATGGACCCTTGTCTTGCCCACAGAAATAATTATGGGAGTTAAGTATTTCATACGATGCAGTTAAATCGTGGAAAGATATAAGAAATTTTTATGATGAATACATTGATATATGTTATTTGGAGATTTTATTTCAGAAAATGAAATTTTATCAGATGAAAGAAACTTTGTTATTATTTCAAACGAGCAGGTGGTAGCGTTCCCATAAGATCGGGACCGTGTGACCAAATTAATGATTGAAACAAGTGAAACACGTGTCCCTTTTCATGATTAACGGATTGGATCATGAATTTAATGCAAGATCTGGTGGTTATTTAAGTCAATTATCTTGCATAGAAAGTTGAAAAGAATTCCATACAAAAAAAATTTTCATAGAAGTTCTTCATATATCATCAAAATAAAGCCAAAACCAAATTATTGTATCAATTCCTACCAATCCATTTTAGTAAGACTAGACGCGTAAAATTTGGACCTATTATTTATTATAAATAACATTAATTAAACTCCTATAATCATTAAATTTTGTTTAATCTTACAAAAACTCTTTCTTTAGATGCAATCTGCGTATAACTTTAAAGCCGATCAAAGACTCTATTTCCTTATACCATCAAAATCTATCCAAGTCTTATAAAACTCTATTAGAACTTGTTAATTACATGAAATATTAATTTCCAAATGAACCCACCAAAGATGGAATCTGATAATCCATTGATTTTCTTTTCTTTGGTAGAGCTTAGCATCAACAGATCATCAACGAATATTCTCAGACTTCTTTTTCGCATATGCCAGAACGATTGCCCATGATATCGTGGTCTGCATTTGCATAAGCTGCGCGCCAAAAGTTGTTAAGACGTTCATTCGTCCGTTCGTAGAGCTGTTGTTGCTCACGTACGCACTTAGCTTGGCAAATATACCCAGTAAGTAATCTCATGCATGCCCGTTCTGTCATAGCATAATTAAAAATCACTGTTATTTACTATAGAAATGCCCAAAATGCTCCATTTAATTTAATAATTATAATCTTCAACTGTAGCAGAAGTTAAATATGGAAACAATTCCAACTTGGAAAAGAAGCTTGGCAGAATAAATTTGATGGCCTAGGTAGGACAGTAGTGACAATGAATGAATGCTAAATCAACTAGTAGTATTCTGAAATTCTAAAATTCTAAAATTATCAAATGTTCTTAGCTGTTTTATTGGGTATATTTTTATTTTTGGATAATATTGTATTAGGTATATTTGAAATTAATAAAACACTTAATGAGTATGTGTGAAAGTTTTCAAACTTAACAAATATGTTTATAATTAAAGATGAATGGGGTGATTATATTTGAAATTAACACATCATAAAATAGCTCCATTAAGAGCTCCCTTTTCGTATGACGGCCCATAAATGGAGCAATTCCAAAAAAAAAAAATAATTATTTATTCATTTTTGTCTATTTTACACATGCAAGTTCTATCTAGCGTCTAGATCCTTCATTCAATGAAATTGATAATTTGCTAAAATTTATTCAGCCTTTTGTTTTAATATCATCAAATCGAGCCTTGTATCTTATAATGATCATTCTTTAAAATTAAAGGGATACAATCTTCTTCCGTAGCATGGACATCGTGAAGAAGGATATGATTTTAGTGGTAGAAAATTATAGATGCATTCTCTGTTTAATTTTCAGTTTCTTGTTTTTTTTTTTTTTTTCAAAAAAAAATTTCTTGCCGCGAAGGGTGCTCATGATATTTAGTGATAAAGTTGGGATTGATCAGTTAAAATTTTTTTTTATGGGCGGGATTGATTAGTTAAATCATACACATATATTATTAGCATAGGATTGAGTCATGATAAACAATATGTGAGCGAGAAAAGGATTTCTTTTTTTTATTATCTTATGATAAGGCTATTTTTGTCCTTTCATTTTGAAAAGTAAAAGCTAATCGCCGCATTAAACTAGTCTGACTTGGCCTTCAATTCTCTGATAGATTAATTCACGTAAGTAGGTGTTATCTGTTCAATCCGAGAGCTAGCCAATGTTTTAGGCCCATTTAATCTCTCTCCAAAATTTTGGAAAATTTGTATTCTCTTAGTAAAAGCTTTCATCCAATATATTTACCACATTTCGGATTTCTGTCTCTGCCGTACGTTATTTTCTTAATTAATAATTATAAAAATAATTTTCATATAACTCGCCCCTTTAAACAAAAGACCCACAAGTTTTTTTTGTCATCACACATCTCTAAAAGAATTGCATGAAAATTTAATGCTATTTTTGGATTAGTATACATTTATGTCCATTTTATACATTTATATCCATTTCATTTTCTATTACAATAAAACTGTGAGACATTTTTACAATTTACTTAGGAAGACTATAGTATGTACCTAACAACGAGGAGAACAAACTCCGACCAAATAAATGGGAAGACTATAACTGTCATCAACAGCACCCATGGGAATTTGACCCTAGGCCTGCAGCATGGCAAGCAACGCAACACTATTGTTAACTGGGCAACGGCTCAGTTGTAAAATTTAATAATATTCGGATAGATAGTTGGCCTTTGATTAAGGCGATTTCAAATTATTATGGTAATTTGGTTTATTATACATGAACTAACCATCGTTATTTAGTTCATGTATAATAAGACACTCAAATTACAAAGATTATCTCGGCCAACTTACAACGAAAAAAAAAATATATTCTTATTTTTTTCTTTAGTACATTAATCCTAGGAGTCTGAAATAACATACATCTTATGTATAAAAGCTCGTAAAGGTTGTGGCAGAAATTTTATTCCCTGAGCCTTTTATAAGGCCGTAGCTCAATCTAAAAGTGGGTGCAAGAATTTTAATGATATATATTTCTTTGAAAGAGTTGGTATGCTAAAATAGCACAATGCTAGAAAAGATTTTTTCTTTTTAAAGAAATGCAAGATGCAGCAACTAATGATGTAAAAAAGAAATGCAAGATGCAGCAACTAATGTTGTAAAAAAGAAATGCAAGATCCAGCAACTAATGATGTAATTCTAATAAATATTTTTTCCACAAGTAAATAACGGGTAATGCAGGGTCTAAGAAATTGTGCCTTTTTTTTTTTTTTTGAACTTCAAATGACGTGATGCAGGGCTGACTAAAAATAACACAAAACAATGATATGCATGCCGCTAATGCAAATGAGGATCGACTAGAAAGCAGTTAGAGATGACGTACATATTGAAACAGTCAATGATAAAGGTTGAATGGTGACAAAGTGCTAAAGGGAAGCAAACAGAAATGACATTCCACAAGGTGGCAGTGGAAACGGTGGAAAATAAGTGCGAAAGGTTGGAGCAAAGCAGTAAAAGATGGTGCTGTGAGTTTCTTTTTAGGGTGGAACGGCTGGGAAACGGAAGGGGTTCTTGGGGTATGCTCGGCTGGACGGAAAGCAAATAGAAGCTGTGCAACAAAATGGAAATTTTAACAAGGGTGAAAGTGGGACAGAGATGGGGTCATGCTCCACAGTTCCAAAACGGAAAACAGGGGCAGGGATTTTTGGAGATATGAAAAGCTCGGTGGTGGAGGCAGCAGCTAAAGTAGGGATTATATGGGATGAAAATTTTCAGTCGACCCAAAAGCATGAACAGAGAACAAAAGAATGGAGGAGATCTTAGCAGAAATGCGTTGTGGTTTTATGGTGATTTGGACGAAATCAAGACACCCCAGAGCCTCAAAACCAATCCCGCTGTCATACAACTAAACGGAGATTTTAATGGGGAGCAACTTGGAACGGACTCTACAGCTTTTGGGGTCTAAAACCTCTCCTTTATAGCATGATGGGTGGATGGAACAAGGGTGTATGATGAAGAAACTGAAGGCGTTTTTCTGGTGCGCGGATGGAAGACGACGCCCGGGGGTTTCGGGGGGTGGAAACTGGAAAATATACGGGGTTAAAAATGGGTGCTCGACGGTGGCAAAAGGTGGGGATGACGCCAGTATTTTATAGGTGGAATCGGTCTCAAAGTGAAGATAATTAAAATATGGGAATTTTGGGGCGTCATGGGTTGGAAGATGGAAGGCAGCAGCTGGGATTTTTCTAGTGTTATCGTCTGCTGAAAAAATGGAGGTCCGGCCCTTTTTGTCAAAATCGGGCCCTGGAATGCAATCAGAAATGGCGTACAAGCAGTGGAAACGGAAGGAAATGGGTAGGGATGTTTTTTAGGTTGGAATAATCTTGGGCAGAGAAGTTTGGGAGTCCACTGCACTGGCAAAAAAAATGAGGCAGGTATTCATTCAGAGATGAGGCTAGGCCGCTAGAGCAGGGCGATGAATAAGAGCAGGGCGATGAATAATGGGGCATAGGGACGGGACTTTTCTGGATGGAAAATGGGCATGGAGAGAAGAGATGGGTGGAACGGTGAGAAGAAAAATAAAACAGGGGAGCTGATCCATGAGCAAAGTGCCGCAAAATGGAAATTTTGATAAATGGGGCAAAGTGCCGGTGACGGACAGCAGCAAATGAAGGTGTTTTGGAATTATTTTTTTTTTTAAAAATGGCTGGCCAAGACGGAGAAGGATGCTTGATACCGGGCCTGGATGGAAAGAGAAACGAGGAAGCAATGGAAGTATGGCTTGTAGAGCTAGGCAGTGGACAACCCAAGGGGATTAGCATATTTGGCTCCCAAGTGCATATATATCTATTTTTAATTTTTTTTTTTGAAAATTTTGTACACATGTATTAATCTAATATTTCACATGCGTATCAATTTTTATTATTTTTAGATATTTTCTTTGAATTTTTAAAAATAAGTGGTATTTTAGTAATTTAAAATTACTAAATACCACTTATTTTTAAAATTTTAAAATAAAATCTAAAAACTCCAAAAATGATAAAAAAAAAATGATACACATGTTAGATACACTTAGATTAACAATTTTATGAACAAAGTTTCAAAAAATATCAAAAAAATAAATATATATACTCAAGAGCAATGTGACTCAATGCTCTTGGGAGCATAAAATCGAACTTCATGCAATGCTCCCGTTCATTCTCCCCAAATGGAGGAGAAGAGGCCTCCTTTTATAGGCTTTTGAGTTGAAAAAATTATACATTAATGACTTGTTATAATATTTTGCATAAATCTATCTTGTCCATTGTGCAATACTCAAATTCAAGAGGTTCTTCTAGGTAATTTTATTAGTCTTGGAAAACCTATAATAGGCCCATAGTTTCCCATGGCTAATAAATCAAACATTCATCATTCGTTCATTTGTGCCTCGATCTTCACTTGATTTACGTTTACTTTTGATAAAGCCCGCATTTTTTTATGTTCGTTAATTACTTTAATGGCTTAGATTTTCACTTGGCAGCTTGGATTTTGTAGGTTTAATCCCATGTTTGAAATATTGCAAATCCATCTCCTTTCATTGGTCAAACGTATTTTCACCCTTTAGAATTTCATAAAATGTTGATAATTTGTTTGATCCACACCGTTCATCATGTCTTTTTCGATCCATTTAGCTTGGGAAAGATATTCTTCACATCATGTTGAATACAAATTGATCTTAATCAATAATAGTGATTAATAACCCTTGCTTCTAAAATGAGCTTGCATATAACAGGGACCATTTTTGAAGTAGATCTTGGACATTTTAGACTTGCAAAAATATGAGTTAAAATTCAAATGTAAATTCACAAAAAAAAAAAGCCTTAAATGGGAAGGCCTAATGATAGTAAACATATTTGGAATTTTAATTTTCACATTTAAGTGGAGTGGCATATGTGAAATTCTCCACTCCCATTCTTGTAGCGTCCCCAGGTTCCTCTGTTGTTTTTCTTCCGCCAACAGATTTCTCTTTCAGCTCTTCATTCCCCTTTAGCCACTGGAAGTCCTGTATATGAATCAATGGCTACCATCTCATTGCATACATCAAATAGTCTATCATCAGCGATGCCGCTGGCGGCAGGATTGACATTGCCGGAGGAGCTAGAAGCATAGCCATGGCCTAAAGATGGAAGAGAGGAGCCTTGGACATAAACAGAGCCATCAGCAATGAGACTCAACACAAACTCAACTAACAAGAAAACCCATGAACTCTTCATCTTTCTTTCTTTTCCCCCCATAAGCAATGGAAAAGATCAACGGGAAGTCGGCAACGAGCCATATATGACGAAAATCCACATGTCCAAATCTCTCTCTCTCTCTCTCTCTCTCTCTCTCTCTGAATCCATTGCTAGTTATAGAGGATCTGGATTGTATCCGTTAAAAGGGAGGAAGATTCATGCTTTTTTGTCTCTGTGGGAGACAACAGGAAACAGAAAATGGGTATTTCTAGCAATATCTATGAATAGAATGATCTTAAGCATCAGAAGAGATACAAGCAACGGTGAGGAAATGGTGGTGGCTGGGATTGGGAAGGAAACTTCCACGTGGCTTTCTTTTTATTTTTTATTTTTAAAAAGAAAATTGTGATCGTCCAAGCAGAAGCTAACAGAAAATATGACCATTTGAGGATACACTGCTTTGCGGTCTTACAACTTCTATGGCCTTGATTTGGTGGTAGGCACGGTGAAGATCTAACCTTCATTGCGAATTATCAGTTGAATAGAAAAACCTAAATTCAATTAAAAAAATTAGAAATAATAAAATAAATAAATTGCAACGTTCTTTTGATTGTCAAATTATTTTAAACAGTGGAAGATGCAGGACCATTAGTCAGTGGGCAGCCATGTTAAATAAATGAAGTTTTAGAATATTTTTCAAATTTTTATGAAAAATTATGTAATTTCAGTGGAGGCAATTGCCCCCACTGAACTGTACGTAGATCCGCGAACGCTTTTTGCTGCCATGTGCACTGTTCCAATTTTTGTTGGGTACCCTAGCAAGTCGCGATTCCAATCTTTCGTCTCCCATTAAAAGTCCTAAAATTTTAAATTATATATTAGGGAATGCCTCGTCATGGAATACAAGGCGCAAGGATGATCCAATATTCGTTCTCTTTTCTCACACTCATCCTATTCAACCTTGTTAATTTCTGTCATACGATTTTCAAAACATAAAATAAAATCCAACCAGCCAAGTGCTGACTAGATTAATGTTTTTCAAGAATCCATGTGACGGTTTTCAATAGAGAGATGAAGAAAGCTGCAGCTATGGTTTTGTCGTTGCAGGATCCCCTGCTTCCTCCCCTGATACAACTTGTTTTATTGGGTCCATAGGAATATCAACAGATTTCTCTTTCACCTCTTCATCTCCCCTCACTTCTTCCTTGTACTTGTACCAGTTGGCCCAGAAGAGATAGTTCAAGAAATTGAGGCAGCTGAGAATCGCCAAGAACCAGTAAAATAGCTCCAAATGGTTGGCATTCAGGTTATTACCATGAAGCCATCCTGTCTTGCTCTTGGAGGTTTTCTTAGTCACCTTGTTTATCACCTCCACAAAAACACTGCTCAAGAAATTCCCAAAGGACAGAGATAGCCAGGTGAAAGAGGTTGCGAGGGAGCGCATGCCGGCCGGCGCCTCACTGTAGAAGAATTCCAGCAGCCCCACCAGCGTGAACAAGTCGGCGATGCCAAAAATGCAGAACTGAAAGGAGAGCCAGAAGAGGCTGATCCGCATGAAATTGTGATTGAAAGCATTCTTCCTCTTCACCTCCACAAAGCCAGCCACGGTCATGGAGATGACTGAGAGGACTAGGCCAATCCCAACCCTCTGGAGGTAGGTGATGCCGTTGGGGTGGCCAGTGATCTTGCGAGCATTGGGGACGAAGATGAAGTCGTAGATGGGGATGAGGATGGACATGAAGACGAGGGGAATGATGGGGATGGACGGTGGGGGGACCTTGATCTTGCCGAGGTAGGGGTCCATGAAGTTGCCTTGGATGATGGAGAATGTCTGGAGCTGGGCCAGGCATGTGTTCATGATGATGGTGCTGCCTATGATGGGCAACATCCTGGTTAAGATCTTCACTTCCTCAACTTGTGTTACTGTGCACACCTTCCATGGCTGTGGATAGAAGCCTTCTGGCAGAATAGTTGCCTTGTCCAAGAACCTGTTACCTCGTAGAGATTAGAGATTAGAGATTAGAGATTAGAGAGAGAGAGAGAGAGAGAGGCAATGTGCATTTTCTAAAAGCAGTTGAATTCTTCTCAAAGATTTTATTAATGTGGAAATTAATGGGGGATGAAAATTTGTATTAGCGAATAAAATATCCCTTCCCAAGTAGAAAAAAATGTCACCTGAACTGATCAGAATGCGCAATCTTTTCATGGAGGACACATGCCTCCGCTTCGTTCTTATCATTAATTTCATACAATTCACTGGAGTCCTCTGGCAATGGAAGTTTCCTGTTTTTAACAGCCATCACTAGAACCTGGAAAAACAAACAATCAGAAACAAATGCACTAGTTTATCTTCTTCACTTGAGAGAGAGAGAGAGAGAGAGAGAGAGAGAGAGAGAGACCTGCAAGACTCTAATTATGGGAGCCTCGCCAGGCACTCTTCCACGGTAGAAAGGCTTTCCAAAAGCCAAAACGATAAAACCCACTAAAGCAGCGAGCATGGAGGTTAAAAAACCGATGGCCCACCCCAAATGTTTATTTGTGCTAATAGAGGGAATGACAGTGACGCCGATTGAGGCCCCGATGGTGACACTCAGAAGAAGGAAGTTGAAGTAGCTGGCCATTTGCTTCCTTTCCGTGGGGTCCTTCTGGTCGAACTGATCTGCCCCAAGAGCTGGGAGGGCTCCTCTGGTTCCCCCAGACCCCAGAGCCAGAACTGCAAGGGTGCTGTAGAAGTATGTGGCTTGGCGACCCTTCAAGCAATCGAAATTCAAGCAAGGCTTTGGTTGCAGCATCCTGTCTTGTGCTTGCCTTGTCAGCATTCCCAAGCCCTGCGCGTATAATAATAATAATAAATAACCAAATTAGATTCTATAAATTTCCAATAAAAATTCAATACTAGTTAATTTGTATAGAAGAATTAGAATTACTTACGACGACTTCCAGGACTCCAAAAACAAGGACTGTGTTAAGCCTAGTCATGAAGGCATCTGAGATGAAGCCACCAACGACAGAAAGCAAGAAGGCAGAACCCACGAAATTGGTAAGGGTTGTAGCTGCGCGAGACGTGGTGAAGAACAGAACTCCCTGGAAATATAAAACCAGGCTCGCCAAGTTTGCAACAAAACCTAAGTTCTCCAGCGCCGCCATCACTATACATACGTTTTTCAAATCAATTTAGCAAGCAACTAAGAAAACTGTAATTCTTAGAGATGTTAGTTAGTACTAGGAAATGAAGAAAGCCTGTGCATGTTCCCCTGTTTTTGCATCTCTCCTTTTAACAACCTTTTTGTACATCCGCTTCTAATTCTATCCTCCATTTTGACAACTTTCAACTTCAACCGGTGTCTAGTTGAGTTAAAAAAGAAACGTTTCTTTTGCACTCTGTTTCCTTTTTTAATAAGATTCGGAAAAAATATAAATAAATTTCAACCATTGATACTTTAGATCTACTTGTTTATAGTATTCTAAATAAAATTTACAATTTTTCAAAATACGTAATTTCAAAACATTATAACTGACAATGTTTCTGATGGTTGATAGTATAAGATAGCTTTCAAACATTATAATTTGACTAGATTTGATTGCAATTAAAAAAAATTAGGCATAATTAATAAGAATTTATGTATTTTCTCAGAAAAATGCATCATATATCTGAGCCATGTATTCAATTTTAACAATGGATGATACATAAATGTTTCTTTAGAATCATTTTCATCTAGTTCTGTTGTGCTGCCTAGCTTGAGGTTGCAGTGGATAAAATGCTGAGATGTTTCTTTAGGTTATGATCTACATGTGTGCATGCATCCACACGTGAGAGAATTAATTAGGCTGTGAGCATGAGGCTAGCTAGGTTGGCAGTTACACTTACCATAGATAAACATGGTGGCCCTGAGCCCACCCTCTCGTCTGCTCCGTTTGGGTTGGGATTCCAGGCCAGTCTCTGACGCTTTCGTGTTCCCCTCCTACATCCATAAAATATAATTCATATAGAATAATACCCAGATGAGATATTATCTTTACTTGATGAAAGACAATTAAGAATACTCATTGTTTTACCATGGCAAAGGAGGAGCTTGAATGTATACGAGAGAGAAAGAGAGAGAGAGAGAGAGAGGGAGAGAGAGAGAGAGTTTTTTGGAAGCGGGTGTTGTAGCTAGCTGGGACATAAAAGCTTATGCAAAACTTTGGAAGCTTTGGATACTCCGGTTCCTAACATTAGAAGCAACGTCTTCGTCTCTTCTGTAATCTTGGACAGATAATGCATGCGAAGTACGTTGTCATTTCTCTATCTAGATCATGAAGGTAACACGGAGAAATATTTGAATTCGGCTCATCTTGTCTTATTTTGCACAAACCAGAAACTGACAACGTCGAATCACAAACATTGGGACTTCAAAAAAAAAAAAAAAAAAATCTGGTTTAAAATTCGCATAACATCTTGGTTATGAATTTAAGATATTGAAATTATGCGTCCTTAGGAAAGCTGTAGTTAGTTAAGACGAATCTCCTAATCAAAAGAGGAGGAATAATATTGGTTAGGTATGAAATGAACTTTGTGTAATTTATAACTTAGGGATATTAATAAATTCGGACGTCTAATCTATTTATAAATGTATTATGATGTTTATAAATATATTATGATTGAGTCTTTTTAATAAATAGGTTTTGATTTGTCAACCTGACCGCACCGTTCAATTAAACTAAACGGTAACATGTTAGTTGTTTTCAACCTGTCAAAGTGTTTAATGATTATTGATACCGTGATCAACCCCTAAACTCGTTAATATCCTGTTAAAGCTAGTACATGAGTCATTACTTATTACACAACCATTGATACTAAAGCATTTGTTTTCAAACTAATCAGTTGCGTTTCTACCTTTTAAGTTGTTAACATTTGTCTTTCAGTTATCTAGTTTATTTCATATCTTAATATTAGATAGAACTCCAAATTAGCTTTCTTTCAGACCTTTTATAACTTACATAAACAACTAGTTAACTAGTTAGTTAAAGGGTCTATAAACACTTAAGGATTAGATTGTTTTATGAAAGGAGCTAGAGTCTTTTAAATAGGTTAATAGACGAATTAAGGTTACAACTTTTAAATAAATTAATAAACGAATTAGACTTAAGATTTTTCAAATGAATTGGGCTCCAATTCACCTAAATCTAACGGTTAAAACCCTTATTTTATTTTGATATATACCTGAGTACATTTAGCTTTAACACAATCAGGGGCAATGCATAATTTATTTTTATTTAAAAAAATTTTAGTATATTCTTGTACGCCCAAGCATGAATATCTCATATATATAATTTTTACATATTTTGATTATTTTTAATATTTTATTTTGAATTTTAAAAATTAACAATAAGACATTTTTTGAAATCTTTATTTTTAATTTAAAATTCAAAATAAAATATTTAAAAATATAAAAAATATATATGAGAAATTCATGCTTAGGCTCATATATGAATTTTTAAAAAATTTTAGAAAAAATTGTGCACCTGGGTGCACTAAAACTAAGTACACCCGAGTGTATTAACAGCCGTTTTAAATAAGCCATATGAGCCTTGTGCTTATGACAGTTTTGAACCTGGTTGATTTAATGCTTTCGTACCATAAATTTTGAATGGGTAACAATTCAATTCGATGAGCTGGTATAAGATAATAATATTTTTCTTCGAGCTTCTCTTGAATATCGATGAAACTATAATTATCTAAGAGCATTCCCGACAATGAAAATGAAAGATCGCCGCCATCGAACAACTCTTGTGTTGTTCCCACTTCCTAAGATAGCGTTTTGCGTAATTGTTTGCGAAACATCGAAACATTTAATTAATTTGTTTTGGATACATCACGATATGCTTCTAAAATCTCATCCATTGATCATGTTCAGCACCATCAATTACCTAACCTTTAAAAAGTTATTTAAATCAAATATTTTAATCGACAATAAAAGATTTGAACAACGCACGCGCTAATTTAATTTTCATCACAGCTAAAATTATAGATGAGAAGTTTTCTTATTTTATATCAAGGATTTGATGGTTGGTCGATATTCGAAAAACCTACGCTCGGTTGGCTTTTGCAATTACAGTAACATTGTAAGCAACCAGCTAAGAGATGCCATTGCCATTGGCACGTTCGGCCATCCCTTATATATTTACTTAAATTTAACCTTCATTACTAAAAATTTAATAAACATAATTATGAATGAAAATTTTATATTCCTTCAGCACGTCACCTACTGATGAATTTTTGGCCCGCCCATCTTTTTAAAGGGTTCGAAGACATGAGCGACTCCTACCAATCAAAATCGAACATATGATCCACGGGGCCAAGCGGGCCACATACGAAAGCCATGGAACTCATGCGGCGAACTTTCTTCTTTTTGCCTTTTGTTTCCCAAAAAAAAAAAAAAAAAAGATAACGCGGCCCATTCTTCGTTGGGAAAACATCAATATTCCTCAAGTAGTATATAATAAAAAGTAGCAAATAAGAATGCCAAAAAAAAAGTAATAAATAAGAAAGTTAAATCAAAATCCGATTTAAAACCCATAAACAGAAACTAGAAAAGTGGTAGTGGCATACTACACTCGAATTCTTTTTCTAGATGAAGATAATTATCTTTTTCTGAGACATTTCTTCAAGCATCTGGCATAAACGTGAAACCATTATCTGTCCAGCATCCTCCCTAAGAAAAATCTTTCCTACGCAATTTCTTCAAACATATTGATACTGCTTGCCACCTTAACCTTTTCTGGGAGATTTCTTCACGCATATTGCCTGCTTATTTCGAATACCCCTTTTCTAAGACATTTCCTCAAGCACGTGGCCTGCTAATTTCAGATACTTTTTTTTTTTTGGCCGTGCACGGGACATTTCCTCGAGCACATAATGTGCACGCGTCATTCTGCTACCGTGTTCCCACATCCGATGCGCTATGCTTCTGCTAATGGGGGCGATCAGGTTGGGAGTCGTGGATGACAAGATTGACGCCGTGGGATTTGAGGGCGTTAATGATGGCCCAGACCTTGGTGCGGTTCTTGAAACCCTTCTTCTCGATCTCCTTGTCGACGTGGGCGTGAACTGCTCTTCCTCTGTCGGTTCCTTCTCCCCCTCGTAAGCCGATGCCCTCGACCTTGAGGCGCATGGCGAGAACCTCTCCGATGGCGGCGGCCGCCTTGGCGTTGCAAGAACGGCCGCACTCCATGGCTTCTTTGATGGCGTGCTCAACGGATGATGCAGAGACAACGACTCTGCCGTTGTTGCGGTCGACGACGTTGGCTGTTATGTGCTTGAGAGAGATGAAAAGCCGAAGCACGTACCTCCTCGTTCCGTCACTCATTTCTTCTTTCTCCCAACAATACCAAGGCTTTAGAGATGATAAACCAATTCAGTCATTCGGGTACGGGTTGAGGTTCACGCAGTCACAGGCATGTTAACGGTCACAGCCAAACCGGTTAATCTACTAGTTCAATTCATTTATAAATGAGTTTGAATTAAAATTTTAGAATAAATAATTTATAGTCCACCAACTATAGACACCCTTACGTTAAGCCCGAATAAATATTACATACAAAAATAAAGAAAATATACGGATGGGTCAAAATCCAAGACCAGCAACGGAAGCGGGCTGGAGCTAAGGATTCTCTTTTCATGGAAGCCACGGCTTTTCTTTTGGGGCTAAAATGGGTGATACAGATGGATCTCAGACTTGTGCAGTTCGAAACTGACTCCCTCCTTTTATGCCATTTCATATCAAATTCGCACC
>JAXCLR010000050.1:81209954-81258711 GCA_035584095.1 Annona squamosa | reverse complement strand
CAATTTTTTGGCAATGAATCTTTTGGATCACTCTTCCTCTACTCCCGTCACAATTGATGGGGAGTAGGATGAGAGTGCCTTCCTTTATCAAAAAAAAAAAAATCCAAGACCAGCAACTACGAGGTAAAAATCCACCCATGACAATTACCAATAGGCTCATTTGAAGCAAGTCGAAATAAGGCGAAGGAAACTAGGCCAACTAATCTCAAATGGGCTTGTCCAACTTTGGCCAATGAGAGCAAAGCTTCAACAATCTATTAGCAAAATGGGCTCAACAAAGCTCCAGCCCACATAAACTAGGCCCCATAGTAACAACTCACCTGGAGCGAAATGCTCCAACAAGCTTTGAAAACCACACAATAGAAGGCGGGCTCCACCAGTCACGGCCCAAAGGTCCACATGCCCAGCATCTTTATAACTAGAGAGGCATTCTAGCAGCAATACACAATAAGAGGAGACATCCCAAGGGGAGGATGTGGGAATGCAGCAGCCCCTTTCTCCAGCTCCTTTATTCCATTCTAGCTCCCTCCCACTTTAGCTCCCTCCCTCTCTAGCTCCCTCTTCCCCCCTTGAGATTTTTTTTTTTATTTTTCCCTTTTTATGCCCATGCAACGGCTTTGGATTAACCGATATAACAGATTTTTGCAATATTTGTCTTGATTCGAAGACCGGAATCCATTCTTTATAAGACTAGAGCTTTTATTCAATGAAAAAAGCAGGTTGATCTCCCCTTAAAGATCAGTGATGACTCCATCTAAATGTGTAAATCTCTTGGCTATTAAGGCTATTTATACATCATTTATTTGATATGATACTAACACTTTTCACTGAATGGAAACTACAGCAAGATCGGTTCATGTTGTCCAGCCGCTTCCAGCAATGTATGCAGTAATTATGCTGCTGAATCTATGGATAAATCCAGCAAGAACAGCCGCTTTTCCATCAGAATATGTTGTTGTCATCCATGGGTAAAATGCCTTCCTTTGAAATTATTTAAAGATCCATTCACTAACAGCTTGTATTGCCTAAGATTACAGGATTTTAAAGCGCTTATTGCTAGCCTAGATGCTCAAGATCCCCATATCTCAACTATTCTTTGCAAATGTTTTATTTTCTAAAAAGAATATTAACCAATCTCTCATTTAATAAAAGTTACAAATTCAAGCCCAGATTCACATAGTTAAAAGGACATCCTAGCTCATTGTAACACTCATGAGGGGTGCTACAACACCAACCTATCCAACTATTTAAATAAATAAATAAGTTATGGTTGGATTTTACAACTAATTCAATTTTTTAACCCGTTTACAATCCATTAAGAAAGGTATATAAATATTTACAATCTCCTTTTCTCTTCCACTCTTTCTTGTTTTCCCTAATTGGTCTCTCTCGTTCCTTCTCTTTCTTCCTATCTGTCTACTGTCCTTTTTTTCTCAATCTCTCCTTCTAACCTTCCCCCTCTCTTTTTCTCTATTTTCCCCTTCTTCTCTCTCTTTGCTCCCTATTTCTTTCCTTTTATCTCTCTCTTCATCTAACATTCCTCATTTTTCTTGGTGCGCTGTGTTTTTAATTTATGTAATGTGTTATCATTATGAGTTATATAATTTTTGCACCATGATATGTGCTTAATATATGCATAATCCATTTATAACCTGTTTACCCATTTATTAAATTGATTGTAAATGGGTTAGAATTAATGTTTTTAAATTAGTTAATAAATGGATTATGATCGAAAATTTTTAATTAATTAAAATTAGGATTTGACTCTAATATGTCCAACTTGATCCAGTTATAGCTCTAAACGTCACCATGACCAACATAAAATTTTACATTACACATATTTCTTAAAAAATAAAAAAAATTCATTCAAGTACGGATTGAGCACTTAAGTTCGATTAGCTCATAAACCCTTATCACTTTAAATATATTTCATTTATTGTATTTTTTTTGAAGTAGTATTTCATTCATCATATTTAACATTACTTACTTAGTTACATTTGCATACAAATGTATATTCATGAGTAAATTGTGAAACTTGTTTAAATTAGTTAACACATGCATTACAATTTAATAATGTTTTATAAAATCATTTATTAATATATTAGACAATTTAAATATTCAAAATCAATTTTAAGATTGATATTTAATGTCAAACCATTTTTATCACATTAGCTTTTACGCATTTAGATATGAGGTCATGCTCAATAATTCTAAATAAATAATAGAATTTTTATTACAACATAGATTATACCAAGGGTGTGTTTATTTTTAAATAAAACTCTTCACTATTCATAACTATCTAATTTTTTAATTATTTCTTCCTATTTTCCTATCCAAACTACCTTACTTGCAATTATTTCTATATAACTATTCATACAACTAACTTATATATTTTAATTTTATTATTTTTATTCAACATCATTATTTCTATTATATCATTTTTTTTCTTATTTTAACAACTTTTACATTAAAAATTTTTCATTTAAAATTTTATCACTTCTCAAACACATTATAAATATAATAAATAAAGTAAAATTTTCAGCAATCATCCTGACTAAAAAAATAACTTAAGTGTAACTTTTTTTTTTGATTGGTACAATTACATGTATCTCAACACATATTATACTTGAAGGACATATATTCCCAAAGAAATCTGGAGACACAGCTCCACGAAAGAATAAGGAAGACACGGCTTCCAACAACTACTTGGGAGACCACCTGCTCCCACACCTCATTCAGGAAGACAACTTTTTTTTTTTGCTTTCACCCATTTTTTCTGCCCGCAGCGCCACTGGAACCTGCGCCGCTGCCCAGCGCAAATCTGCGCCACCGACAGCTCCTCGGTTGGTAACTTAAGTGTAACTTAAATTGAGTTCTATAGAAGTGGAACGAAAATAATGATAGACACCAGCGATATACTGGCAGACTTACTTTCTTCAGTCTCACGATTGGTGGTTGTCTAGAGAAGTCAGACAGCAGACAGTAAGTTTACCAACACGTTAATCAACAAACAGAAGTGAATGCGGTTACGTGGGAAGCGATAACTTGCATTATCCAATCCGCGGCTCGCCGTTTTCCAGCCACAACAGATGCTTCCCCCACACATGAGGCACAGAACACAAGAAATTAAAGACCACCAATCACCACACAGCCCATTTTTAATTTAAAAGCATGGAACCAAGAGGTTCTCTCTCATGTGCGTCTATCAGGATAGTTCGTGGATTGTTTCGATGCGATAATCCTCTTACAAAAGGAGTATGCTACTTTCTAATGGGGTCATTGTCACTCTCTTTCCTTCACACAGAAAAACGAGTGGTAAAAATGCAAAAAAAATGAAATAATAGATGATTCCAACTTCCAAGTACAATTCTACTAAGATTTAGGCAACTAATTAGCTGTTAAACATATTACAAATGGAAAAAAAAAAAACACGAAGCTGCTTCGTAATTTTTTGCACTTAACAAAAGCAGTATGCAAAAAAAAGTTAATCGTACTTTTGTCAAGCTTTATTCTTCTCTTGTTTTTGGAATTTTAGGCACCCTTTAGCAATTCAGGTAATTGGGAATTTAAAAAATAGGAAAGTGGTAAAGTAGAAAAGTAAGAGAGTAAAGTAAGGAGATTTTTGGAAATGAGTCGACTTAGGATGGCATGGGAAATTATGACATAAATGTTATCCTATAAATGATTTAACTACTCAACAATCCTATTTTTTCAAGTTTATCCTTATATTTTAAATATATTTTTAAAATTATCCTATTTTTTCAACTTTACCCATATATTCCAAATATTTTTTTTTAACTTTTCTATTTTTTCAACTATACCTTTATATTCTAATTATTTATACCTATATTCCAACTATTTTTTAAAACTATTTTATTTTTTCAACTTTACTCTTATATTCTAATTGTTTATGCTTGCGGTTGTTACCAAACCATACCTTAAGTTGCATTTTTTTTTTTTTCTGAGAACCTTAAGTTGCAATTTACTTTGGTATATTAGAAGTCTTAAGCACGCGGAGATAAGACGCAGCGTTGGTACATCTTCAATAAATTTTACAAAATCTTCCTCCAGTTCACGTCAGGCAGCTTGGAAGTCACCAAACAACAGCTTGACCTAAATCCTCGGCTACACCCTCTCCACAATTGCAGACTGCGTTCCTCCAAAATGAGCCTCAGCAGCCCATCCAACTTCAGCAAAATGCAAGGGATGTGGATGATTCTAACAAAATCAATTTCCCACCCATTCCATTGGCCCATCCTGTCCGTATTATAATAATAATAATAATAATAATTACAATTTCCTCGAGATCGCTAAACGGATCATTAATTGGTATTTTAATGTATTTAGTAATTCGTTGCATGAAACATGAGATTCCTGAAATAAAATTAAAATTAGTATTGGACAGGCCAACTAACACGTTCGACGGTCATTCTGCTGAAGTCATACGCGGGGATTTGAGTCATTTGACCCCGCCATGAAGTCTTTGTTGAATCACGGGCCCACAATCTAATCATGCGTGTATAGAAATCATGCGGGATAGATGAAATCATTTATTCAACAGTCTAATCATTTATTGTAAAAATTCTAAATTATAAAAATAGGGTTTCTACGAAATTTCTGGTGTCCTATTGGATTAGGGTTGATGAATTTAGCCTGCGTGTACTTACTTTTTTTTTTTTTTAAGTTGTTAGTATATTTATACTAATTTTTAATTCATTGGTATAATCCAATTTTTATCGCGAAAAGATATGCGTGATGTAAATGTAAAGAATTCTTTCGAAAATGCTAAAAAAAATTTAATTTTCGAATTATATTCAGGAAGCTTCTACAGTTTAGATCATATATTCGAATTCCATACCGTTGGTTTTATTTGCCAGAAACCCTTCCCAAAAGCTTATGACTAGCGTATTTAATTAAAAAAATTGAACGACATATTGTTATTTTTATAAAAAATTTTAAGACGTCGATGACAAAATAATTGCGAGTATTAAAGAAATAGATCACTAAAATGTCCCCATTTATTGCCTTAACAATATTCAACTGGTAAATTTTCAAGGCAATGCTTATATATAACGACTAGGGCCTTATCAAAAAAATTGCAGTACAATCTAACAAAATTAATAACGTCAAAAGGTTGTCATGTTTCAAATACAAGCATAATCCCTGAGAATTCAATTATAATTATGGCTAATCAAAACCATCATCAATATTCTAGAAATACAGTTGTAGTTAAAACATATATGGATTCCCGAGCCATCGTTGAACGAGTCTTGGCGAAATTATTTAGAGTTAGACTGGGATGGCCGTAATTTATGTATTTATTATTACGAATGTGTAAACTCCTAAATGTTATTTCTATGAAATTTGATAATATTTTGAATTTATTTGATATTTTATTTTTATTTTTGAAAATAAAAAAAATTCAGCAACTTGTATCGCACGGACAAGGGAGGCCGCCATAGGATAGCGATCCATTACTTTATTTGGACTTTTCATTAATTTAATGACCTTATCACTAACGTGGAAAACGGAAACAGCTTGGTTATGTGCTGGTTTTGGGTTTTTTATTTCTTAGCTAGGCCCTTTTTTTTTTATATATATATATATATTTCATATACAATAACGCGCAATTGTACGATTTACTTGGTATAACGTTTTCCTTCCAATTTTTTCTACGATTTTGCTAATTTTACTTCATAAACATTGATATTCGCAAAGTGCCTATTGATTTTATTAATTATAATGAGGGGATATTAATTTTTATAGCCACGCTAGCACCCTCAGAAAATCCGATCACTACGAATATATTCTTATGATACGATGATTCCTAGCTATTCGGCCTGAAAACGAAAACATCCATGATCCTCCCACCAAAAAAAGAACAAGAAAAGTTGTTTGTCAGATCTATCATCAAATTGATTTTTTTTTTTCCTTTTAAGGTAGACATCTTCCCTGAATATCCGTGGGCATTGGATTCTAATTACTTGATGAAACTTCAGTTTGCTGCAAATCTACAAATCCACTTGGCCTCTCAAACTAGACCGCTGCTTGTTAGGATTATCCGAGCAAATATGCCTTACCACTTTTTTATGGATTTTTTTTTATTTTTTTATTTTTAAGATCCACCAACCAAATATCCTCTTTAAGTGACCATGATATATTATTTCACGTAATTTTTCTCGAAAATAAAGGACACTAAGTTGTATTATATATGTCAGACAAAAATAAACCTAATTATTGTATGGAACCAACAACATGATTAATTAAGCAACTCGCGTGGCTGGTGTTTCTGTTATGTGAGTGTGTGTATTGAAAAGATAGGAATGAAAAGAGAAATAGAGATTGGGAATGCAGAACTTTTTTCAAAAAATGATAAAATATGAGAAATAAGGTACAAATTAGTACCATATTGTTGGTCCTAAGTAATGGCTGACAAAATAATCTTTGCATACACAAAATTAATTACAACCATGAAATAAAATCAAACTATAAAAGCAATGCAACTATAGCAATTTGGTATCCCTTAACCTACTCTACTCTCCAACCACACAAGGCTCGAGTTTAACTCGTCAATTTAGCTTATACAAATAACTATCTTATGAACTTAAAACCTAACTCTAGGTGGCTAGTGAAGCAACCAACTTCTTGGTTTAATAGTCACTAATACAAAGGTAATACAAGAAAATAATTAATAACAAAACAATTAAACAATCAAACCAATTCATCGCATCAGCAAGAATCAATACTTGGATGAAATCTTCAAGCTTTTGTTGCCCGAACTGCGACATTTATTTCTAACTTTGCTTATCAATCTTAGGTTTTTACACACAAAGACTCGTCTTAAACTTTCATCATGAGTTCCTATTTATAATTATTTTCTTTCATAAAAGATAGCTTAAGGTGTGTGTACAATTGAATGAAGCTTATGTGTGGGACTTTCTTACTTTCAGAAAATAGTCAACATTTTTACTTGACATAAGAAAATAGTTAACATTTGCGTCTATAACAAAAGTTAGAGCAATATAATTGAGATCAAACAATTGACCTTTACCTTGTTTTTCAAAAAACAAATTTTCCTCAATCTTGATGTCTATCCCCTACATGATTGTCTCAAGTATAATCAGTTATGATTAATCTCAATTAATGATATGCATAATCATATCCAATTACAGTTGAAGATAGATTCAATCACGCAATTATATCTATACACAATAAATAATAGAATCAATTGTGTCCAATCACTATTAAAGATAAATTCAATTACAAAATTAATAATAGAATCAATCATATCCAATCATAATCACTTCACATATATATTTTTAGTCACAACTAAACATTGCCCAAATGAGAATTATCTAAATTAATTATAGATCAATTAAGTATTTTATTATCAACAAAATCACGAAAAGGTAATTCATAAGTTGTCACATACCATAAAGATAAAATAATATAATAATTGTAAAAAATAATGTGGACCGAATTCTAGAAAAAACTAAAACTAACAACAAAGAACTAAAAATAATGATTATAAATACTTGTACTTGCAAAATAGAAATAATAATTGCGTTCTCAGAAGATTTCTGAATTATAGAAACATGGTTATCTATTTTGTATCATTAGATATCACTAAAATTGTCCGGTTCCCAGAATGGGATTCTTAGCTCATGACCCATTGTAATAATCGTCGATTTGCCCCAAAATGCAAACATCTACTTCCGCCCCGAAAATAAAATGTTTGGTTGCTCAGATTCATGAAGAAAAATGCCTCCCAGTTTCATATATGCTTGAAAAATAGCATTTGCTGATGCCACGTACCCTCCACTTGCTTCGTCCAAGTGCCGTCCACAGCCGTCCACATCTGTCCTAGGAAAGTGGGAAAGGAAATTGGCATTTTTTTAAAGTAAAAATATTCCCCCTGCCGCAAGCTATGACCCCAGTGGTTTTTAACATAGCAAAGATGTGCCACGATGCAACTGCACGTGTCACATGCATGGCTAGTCACATTGAATACGGCTATTTGCATTTCTCAGCCGCATCTTTTCATAATTATGCAATTTCACCTAAACCACTCATTTTGCAATAAACCCCACTAATCTTGTGAAAACACTCCTAATGTCGAATCTAATTTTTATAACCCACTAAAACATAGACGTGATCAAAGCTATACAAGGATATCATAAGGATGGATTGTACTGGGATGGGATGGGATTTACCATTTCTATTTTTTTTAGTTTTCGAAACAACTTTTCATTTTTAATAAATAACTTTCTTACATTTTACATTTCAAAAATTATTTTTCTTATTTTTAATACATAACAATCTCTTCTTATCTCAACTTTTATCCAATTACTATTTTCCGTAACTTAGATCCCGGTTCAATGCACCTGGGTGTACTTTATCACTTTTTTATTTTTTTTTGAAAATTTTTTACACAATCATTAATTTAAGTATATTTAACATGTGTATTAATTTTTATCATTTTTGAAAATTTTTAAATATTTTTTCAGATTTTAAAAAATTAATTACATTTTTAGTAATTCTAACACTTAGATTAATAATATTATGAAAAAAGTTTCAACAAAATAGATGAAGTACACATGGTGCATTGAACGGGGTTCCCTGTGACCTTTGGCATTATTCCAAACATGCTCTAATCAATTTTAATGAAGACGATGGACGATAAAGGTGTTTTTGCCACACACAAAAAGTAATAAGAATTTTTTTTTAAAAAAAAAATAATGATTCCACTCCAAGAAATGTATTTAATTTTCTGTTTAAACAGTCATTAGAGATAAACAAGATAGACCAATATTAATATTTATTTTATGTATTAAATAAAATGACATATAGTGAAGAGTTTTATAGGCTGCACATTCATTTTCAAAGCTTATAACTAAGAAACAGATTAACGAGTTTTATGGAATGAAAACTATGAACAAAAATTACATTAGTCCTAAAAGAAAAGTAGATAGAAAAATGCAAATAGTGATGATAAGGGTGGAAAAGGAAAAGAAGTGAAGGGAAAGGAAGGAAAAAGGAAGAATTGAATCATTTGGGATGGCAAGACACATGGTGTGTTGAATGCGGTGTCTCCCGTGGCTGCAACTGCAACGTTCGAGTACAGAAAAATGGGGCCCACAGTAGCAGCATAAATAGCCTTTCGACCCAACTGTCGGGATTGTGCAGTTGGCACTGCAGGGCTTCTCCTCCTTTCCCTTCGTTTTTTTCGTGCATCGCGTTCTCGCGGAGGTTGGCCTTTGTTCTCTTTCATTTCTTTTGTTTTCTGTTTATTGCAAACGACTTCTCGTTTGTCTCTTCCATCAACTTTTTTTTAAATTTGAATCCATTTCTGTTTTGTTATTTTGGTTTTGGAGCTGAATTCGGCTGATTGATCATGACATTTCTTTATTGACTTGCGCAATGAAATGGATCAGCATATGCCTTTTTATTTTTCTGTTGTTGGTAAGTTTAAAAGGGCGTTGCCTTCTGTAATTTCCTCCTCCTAAGCAGGTTGGCTTCTGTTTTTGTTTGTATAAATTGATTTCTTTTTCACTTGGTTCGATAGATTTCCGTCGTTGTTTTGGCTACTTGGGATGCATTTGGTTCAACCGTAATAGTATTACTCTTTGAATTGCTCACTCTCTTAAGAGGCCTGGCTTTCTTCTTTTTTTTTTCCTTTTTTGTTGGGTTTTTAATGGTTTTTGTTTTGGCATCATCTCCATCCTGTTTTTACTTGAACAGAGTTTCATTGCGGTTTGGTAATTTTGGGCGATTCTTGTTCCAATCCAAGTCAAATTTTTTTTGAGAATTTTCGCCGCAGTTTTTGGCCTGTTTCAAAGGGGTGCACTCTCTTATGAATTTCTTCCTTTTCCCCTTATTTCCCTGCATTCTTTTTTGATTGGTCTTGTTTTCCTGAATTAGATTTCTGAACTTGGGAAACTTTTGCTTCCATCTTTGTTTTTATTTTTTTCCCCCAGATTGATTTCTAATTTTAAGAGATTTTGAAAATTCATAAAGCTTTCATCTATTTAATTTCTCTACTATTGCAATTCCTGCAGGTTAGAGTTGAGGAAATGGACGCCATTAAGGGATCCAAAGAAGGGAAATACGATTCCCTCCTTTTTGGTAAGTTTTGACCGGTTTTGGGGAGCTATGTTGCAACCAATTTCCTCAAATATCACTAAAATCTTTACAAATCATTCCAACAGACCCCAAAATTTTCTAGATTTCTGTTTGACCTAATGCATCTTCAACTATTATATTTGTGCTCCTCTTCTTCTTCTTCTTCTTTTTCTTTTTTTTTTCTTTTTCTTTCAATTGAGATTTGTTCGAATGCTTGTGATTTTTATCTCAGATATGGATGACACCCTCTATCCCATGAGTTCGGGCCTTAACTTGGCTTGTCGCAAGAACATTGAAGGTATGTATTTCTTAGCGTGGGTGCATTGAATTCCATTATAAAATATGGAAAATGAATGGGTGAAGTGGAAGACTAAGGTTTCAGAATCAAACGCAAAATTCCCTCTTGGGCCTTTTTGCAAATAGGTCCTGTAACGATGTCTAATTGCAAATTAGGCCATGTGGTTTGGGTATTTGCAAAATAGAAAGTTGCATAGTCAACGACTGGATAAAGATCAGGCTCCAGAGGAGTCCAAAATTCTCATATGAAACTTCTTCCTTAAAAGCTCCCAATTTCTGATTTTTCTAGAAGTCAGCTGAGGAAATGCATCAATTTTCGTATTTGCAATTTCATGGCTACAAATTATGTTCTTCAAAAAAGGGAAATTTAAAAAAAAAAAATCGTTTTTTTCCTGTTTTCGTGATCTAAATTAGGGGGCGAAGCAACGTATAGTGCTGATGTTAGTTAATGGTTCATGGCAGAATACATGGTGAATCATCTTCAGATTGAAGAGAGAGAGGTCACAAAGATGTGCTTGGAATTGTACAAAGAATATGGAACCACCATGGCTGGCCTCAAGGTATTTTTTTTCCTTTCCCCTTGAAATTCCTTCTTCCATTTTGAGCCAGAAAACTCATAGAAATGGATGGTTGATTTCGACATCTGCAGGCAACCGGCTACGAATTCGACAATGATGAATTTCATGCATTTGTTCATGGGCGATTGCCATATGAATTGCTAAAACCTGATCCAGTGCTGAGGAAACTTCTGCTCTCGGTGCCACAGCGAAAAATTGTACGTTTGATCATTAAGCGCGACTTAGAATAATGAAGTTATTGTTTCAAGAATTGCCGGGAAATTCCATCTCACCCATGCAGCGAATATCTTTTGCAGATATTCACAAATGCCGACAGAACCCATGCAGCACAAGTACTCAGTAGGCTGGGACTGGAAGATTGTTTTGAAGGGGTCATATGCTTTGAAACACTTAATCCGCCTAGCAGCAGCAACAACAACATGGAGTGTGTTTCGAGTTTATCCGATGAAAATCCAGCTGAAGATAAGCCTGCATTCTGCAATGTAAATGGTCCAGAGAAGGAAGCTGGAGAATGCATCCCAGAAAATTACATCCAATCTAGGCAGCAAGTTCTCTGTAAACCCTCCATCGAGTCAATGGCAGCTGCTATCAGGATTGCAAACATTGATCCAAAGAAAACAGTAAGACATAAGCCAACTTTAACTCAAATTTATTCCCCTGTTTTCCCATCATTTTGAAAGTGGAATTCCTTCTTCCTCCAGGTTTTCTTTGACGACAGCACCCGAAACATAGCAGCAGGGAAGGAAGCAGGATTCCATACTGTCCTTGTAAGCACTTTCGATCTCATATTAACATAATGATCAGTTACAGTTACAGAAATTGTCTTACTTTCTATGATGCATGATGCAGGTCGGAAGCTCAGTAATGACACCAGGAGCAGATATTGCTCTCAATAGCATACACAACATTAAAGAAGCGTTGCCAGAGATATGGGAAGGTGAAGAAGGGGAGCAGGTGGAAGCTACTCTGACTCCCACTGCGGTGGAGACTGTAGTCACTGCTTGAAGTACCCTAAATCCCAGCCCCTTCATCATGCATAAGTATTAAGGTTGCAATGGAGGGGGTCTGTAAAATCCTCTTATATGATTGGCCCCCTTGCAAGCTTTATGTTGCAATATGGGGCTTGTAATTTAACTAAAGTTAATAAATTTACAATCTCATGTTTAGCAGGAGGAAGAAAAGGATAAAAACTGCTTCACTAAAGAGCCCCTTGCAAATAGATTGTAATCTTTACTAAAATAAATAAACAGCGTTCAGTTCCTATATTGTCAGTTCACTGCAAATGATTTATAATCTCACTTTTGACAACGAGAGAGAGAGAGAGAAGCATTCTAATGCACTTTTAGCCAAGTCAATGAGTCAAAATTTCATCTAAACTTTAGTAGCAGTTTCAAGAAGTTTGATGTAACCTAACACGGACGAAATCAAGGCTAAAATTTCTTTCAGCAGCGCACACAGATAAATACAGCTTTTCTAGAGCAGAAAATGCACTTGGCTTGCAATATATTTCCAGGGTCTTAACAGTGTGTTCTACCAGCCAAGGAACCTTGACTAGTATTTTGTGGAACAAGAGACACAAAACAAGATTTCCGCAAACGATACACTTGGTCACTTATCTGGATAAGCCAATCAGCTGTCTGCAAATGATTTATAATCTCACTTTTGACAACGAGAGAGAGAGAGAGAAGCATTCTAATGCACTTTTAGCCAAGTCAATGAGTCAAAATTTCATCTAAACTTTAGTAGCAGTTTCAAGAAGTTTGATGTAACCTAACACGGACGAAATCAAGGCTAAAATTTCTTTCAGCAGCGCACACAGATAAATACAGCTTTTCTAGAGCAGAAAATGCACTTGGCTTGCAATATATTTCCAGGGTCTTAACAGTGTGTTCTACCAGCCAAGGAACCTTGACTAGTATTTTGTGGAACAAGAGACACAAAACAAGATTTCCGCAAACGATACACTTGGTCACTTATCTGGATAAGCCAATCAGCTGTCTAGTGGTAGCTCTCCACAGTTGACAATCCGGCAGGGTAACTTCGGTGTGTCTGTTCTGCTTGTTTCTTCAGATTCAAGCCTCCGCACAACATCCATTCCCTCTACCACATGTCCAAACACAACATGCCGCTTATCCAACCATGGCGTCTGTTTTGCATTTGCGCAGAGACATATGTTAATTATATTTTTCTCTATGACTATCAACAAATGAAAAATGCACGATACCCACATCCAACCTACTCCAATAAATGAAATATAATAAAATCTGTTAAGGAAATAAAGCAAGTGTAATTCATGTATAAGGACAACAATGCAGCTGTTAGCAGACAAGGAATGGGAAATGCCTGAAAAGATCATCTAGAGAATATACCAATAACAGAAACAAAGCACCCACTCATAAAAGGTAGTAGGAGAAGTTTGTTATTTAAACAAGGGGAGAAAGGAATTAGCCAGCTCACCTTCACGGTGCATATGAAAAACTGGCTGCCGTTGGTATCAGGGCCCCTATTAGCCATGCTCAGCACACCAGGTCCAATATGTCTCACTGCCAACAAAAACAAAGTAATATTTTCCCAGCAGAACAAAATGTGGCAACCTAAGAAATAAGCTTTCCGGTTATAGAGAAATTGTGAAAAGCTGACACAGCTCATCTCTATACAATGTTAAATATTCCAAAATTTAATTCTCACATTCATCTTTTTATCGGTCACCATCCAAAACAATCACCACTAAATTGACCAGAGGAACCATCATAAATTACCATAAATATTAACATTTTGGCTTTAGAACGAAGTACACAGCAGAATCCAATAAAAAAGGCAACAACCTAAAAGTGTCTAATTCATTGAAATCAACCACAAGTGCCAGAAAGGCAATGTAATGGGGACATAGGTACTATTCTAACCATCGATTTACAAGGATGCAGTGATAGCTTACAGTAGAAGTTTTCATCTTTAAACTTTGGACCATAGATGCTCACTCCTCCAGTTCCCTGCAGTTAATTAGAATCATGGTATTATTACATCAAGTGCACAACACATCATATCAGCAAACATGTAAACATTTTTCAGATTTGATTAATGTTTAAAAAAAATAATATTGTCATTCAAACAACTGAACTCATACATGAAAAAGAAGGATATATGAATTCATTATCACCATCATCAGGGTCCTCATATCATTACAAGTCCCCACATTTCCAAGGTAGACGTATTTTCTCACCTCTTATGCTACACAGAATCACCACTCCTGTTCACAAAAACAGGGAATTCTAGCTATGCTTGGTAAAGCTGATGACCAGGAAGGATATTTGACTAAGGAAGTTCAAAGCAAACAGAGGTTTCTTAAGCCATCCTCTTTCTTCATTTTCCCCTCCTGACATCAATCCTCCTTTAACAAAGCCCAAATCTGCTCCTGAGAGCAACAACTAGAGCATAAACCATTTCATGGGGACTTTCGACTTCAAAATCTCTCAGTACAAAAAGTAAAATTGCTCGAGTCATATAGAAGAGCAAAAAGTACTTGCGATAATAGATGTCAACAATACAACACCATTTTTCTCATCTCTAGTGGAACAAACTTAGCATACTTTCAAGTTAGTAACTATAGAAATAGTCAAATATGCAGCAATGCAATCATATGTGACACTGATGTTTCAACGAACACATTGTTCTTCGAAGGTGAAACAACAATTCCAGTTTCAAACCTACATGGTAGCAGCGATTGCAAAATGGCAACCTTACTGGCATCATGCATGTTGCCAGGGCATGTTTTCTCTTATGATGAAGGAAAATTGGTTGTGCAGGCCCCTTGTGGGGAAGAACAAGAAGAAAGAACATTGATAAAATTTTGTCAGACTGCAAGTGCATTTTCATTATAAATAAGAATACAGGAAGGTTAAAAACTCACATTCCCTTCTTGAAAGTCACCACCCTGGATCATAAAATCTTTTATAATTCGGTGAAAGGAGCAACCTTTGTAACCAATTCCTTTCTCGCCTGGATGCAGATAGCATGAAGCTCAAATTCATTTGAATGCTAATGATGAAGTTTTAAATCAATCAGTCACCCCAAGCAAACAAATTTCCATGGAATGGCAGCTATCTGATAAGGCATCTTGCCTGTGCACAGAGCACGGAAGTTCTCAACAGTGACTGGAACCACCTCTCCAAAGAGACCCAGCACGATCCTTCCTACAGGTTCACCTCCAATTTCTACATCGAAGAAGCATTTTGTTGTTACTTTCCCCTGCAGCTCTAGACCCTAAATGTCAAAAGCAAGTCAGCACGTTTAGAAATAAGAGCCTTGTTGCAGTAGACCACAAAGGTCAAAGAGAAAAAAAATAAAAATAAAAATTCTCAGAACGAAGCAATGCTCCGTGCTTCAGAATTAGGGTACATTTGGTAACTAACAAACAAACAAACAAACAAACAAACAAAATTTTCCACTCAAAACTTTTTCCCCTCCACTCATACCCTATTTTCCAATCATTTTTTCACATTTTTCCATATGAGTACCATATTTTTCAATTATTTTTCACATCTTTCTATACAACTAATCCATTTATTTTAACTTTATTATATTTACTCTTCATCATTATCCCTATCATATTATATTGCTCTTTCACTTTCAAAAACTTCACCATTTTTCCAATCACTTCCCGAGACACCCTTAGTGCCAGTAGCTAGTAAAAAAATGCATTTATGACTTTCATATAACATATTGCTTCAAAGGTGAATAATACCCACTACAGATCCTAGAAAAAGCAAAAGGAAATGCAAAGGAGAGATATTAAAAGCATTGAACAAGAGCATTTAGATGGTGCAATCTCAAACATACAACAACCTGTTTGGTCAAGAGACAAAGAACTCCTGACAATTGCACAATTAAATAGGATAACTTTAATTACAATAACACTCCTAAAGTTCAAAGCAAGTATACCAAAGGCTTACAGTTGAGAATTTAGCATCTCTGTTTTCTTAGATTAAGACTAGCACACCCACAGCACTTGAAACTTGAAAATAGAAGTAAGATGGTAACCCAAGCAACGCAAGGCATCATGATAATCACCAGATGGTTTAGTTGCCCACAGCATTCATTTTCTTTAGAAATTCTTCTATGACAATTGAAACAGCCCTTTTCACTGAATTTGCCCCACTTAAAATCGATAACACATCCATCAAGGTGTCACGTGTAAAAGTAAATGAACCCAAAATGTATCTGTATGTTCCGAGAATGACATGACCGCATCAGCCTATATCAGCTATACACTAAATATGAAGACATATTGGCACTGACCCATAGGATTATTATCTAGAAAGACTTTTAACTTTGATTCTAAGTTAAACCACCAGTTATTTATGATTCTATCATCCTGATACTATTTATTTGGATCCTTTCGGATAAGCTTTAACATATTCAGAGCAGGACATACCGGTGCCATAGAGCAGGTGCAAGCCATTCTCTTGTACCCCATTGACAGCTTATTTGAAACTCGTTTGACAGGAAAACAATCCAAATTCTTCATAGTTGACGACAGCTGTCCCCCAAGGCTGGTGAGATTTGGAGCACAAGCATATTTTTGGTGCAACTTAGCCACTGGAGAAAACCCACATTGCGTACTCAAAATCCCATATTGCCTGAAGCTGTCCTGAAAGAAATCAAGACAGCAACATTTCAGTAACCACAACTCCAAAACAATGATTCAGAGAAAGAAATACCAACAATGCACAGAAAGTTGCTATCTCTTTGGCATCCTCTGCTACAACACCACAAGGAGGAAGATTTGGATCATCCAATCAGATGATTGAATGAGACCACTGCCAATTCATTGAACATAAAATTTGAGTCATGGGTCTGGTCCTCTCAATCATTCCTTTCCACAAGGAGGAAGATTTCCATCATCCAATCAGCTAATTGTATGGGGCCCAACACAATTTCATTGAACATCAAGTTTGCGTGGTATGCCTACTTGTCTCAATCGTTCATTCCCACAAGGAGAAACACAAGCATCATCCAATCGGCACATTCTATGGGACCGCTACCAGTTGATTGAATATTAAATATTTAAATTTGAATCACGGTTTGGCTCGTGTCAATCATTCATTCCTTATGCACACGTACAACAACATATGCAGTGAGTCTCATCTGAAGTGCACATTCATCCAAACCAACTTCTAAAGCACTTCCATATCCCACAAAAAATCCAAGCTCCCCGAAGAACACCAAAAAGCACATAAAAAAAAATCCACTTTGTTCATCAGATTTCTTTTTCTCTGTTATAAAATATAAGCATCAGGTGCAAGAATTACTAAGCCCACGGCTGAGAAGAACCGCACCACAGTCAACGACACATATGGACTGCTAACCGACACGGACCTTTCGCCAAACACATCAAAACCCTCAACATGAGATTAAAGATACAAAAACCACCACGACCCATAATTCAGGTGGGCCCGACGGAAGCAGAGGTCTCATCGGTGCTGCCAACGGCAAGGCTCATGAGGAGAACTATATAATCTAACACTTCGCGTCTACGGTACAAATTCCGATTCAGGAGGGTACGGAGCTACAAATAGGAGTTTTAACGAATGCAAAACAGCCCCTCAAATGCTACCATCAGTCTTTTTCCACGAACATTGAACAGAGGATTTCATGATAAAAAGAAAGGAATTTTGCAAGCACAGCGTCATTTCAACCTGCGGAAGAGAGCGAGTGGGAGTTCCGAGACAGAATGCAGAAGCCATGGATGAAGTGGTGGGTGGACCGGGAAAGCTATATAGCATACGCAGCGCAGAGGAATGGAAGATGAGGCTTTTATAGACGGCGAAGCAGACTCATCTTATCGTGCGCCCTATGCGCATTCTAGCTGTCGGCCCTTCTTCGGTGAGCCCGACCAGGTGTTGAGATGTCCGCCCAGCAACGCTGCAACATACAAGGCAGAAAAGCTGCTCTGGATTTTGATATTTTTATATTTGATGGCACAAAATAAATTTTAGTTGTAGAATAAGGGTAAAGATCAAAATTCAATAATTACCGTAATTATGGATGCAATTGTGGATGAAAAGTTTTTGGTCTAATGCCTTTTAAAAGAAAAGAATTGTAAAATAAATAAAGTTAAAATAAATATATAAGTTGTGTAGCGGTAGAAAAATAATTGAAAAATATAAAAGTTTTATAAAAATATCTGAAAAATTAATTGAAATAAGATACTGTAAAAAATTTTAAATTAAAAGTTTTTAGGTTGATAAGTTTTTTATGAGTAATGTTTTTATGATTAAAAAGGTAGATTATAATTAAAACTGAAAACTATTAAATAGCTAAATACCGAATGCGTTGAAGCTTAGAAATGTCTGCTTCGTCCGCTGCAATACTAAAACCAACTGAAAAACCCAACGAAGGACTACAATTTAGCCATGCTCGTCTTCCAGCATTACACTCATTTCTCCCTTCCCAGTTATTCGCACCCCCTTTTTTGCCCAAACCGCCCACCTTCCCCTCTTCTGCTTCTCCCCATCTCAAAATCCCTACCCTCTCCCTCCAAACCCCTTTCCTTCTCCAATCCCCTGCCGAATTCCTCCGGTTTTGATTCTCCGTCCTCCTCGGACGGAGATGGAGACGACTATGAAATCGAATCCGAGCCGTCCGCTTCGTCCAGCGATCGGGAATTCGGCATCGCGTCAAGCCAGGCGGCCGAGACCGTGGTCGAGAAGGTCGGGAAGAATTTGAGGAGGATCAGTTCCCGCATCCGCATCGATGCCGGCCTCGACACAGTTTGGAATACTCTGACGGATTACGAGAGGCTTGCAGATTTCATCCCGGGACTTGTCGTGAGCCAGTTGCTCGAAAAGAAGGAGAATTTCGCTAAGATTTTCCAGGTGTTACTCTCTATTTCTCTGACTTTATACTCTGTTGTTCGGCGGATGACGGAAAGACATGTATGCGGAAATGATTGTTAGAATTTCTTATTTCTTTAATTGAACATGCCTGGAATGCAAACGTGGTTTGGGTGAAAGGGTTGTTTGCAGCTGAAGTTATTTTTGTCGTGAACCTGAATGGAATCGTGCATTTCAACTTTAGGATATATGGTCTGATCAAATGCGATCCTTAAGGCATAGGTCTTTTGGAATATTGATAAAAAAAAAAAAATCTCAACATTTGATATGAAAGCAAGCTCTATATTTTAACTTAGATCGAAGTGGGATTCAACCAGCTAGGGCTGTTAGGAAGTATCAGTCATTTTTAAAGAGATAAAAAGATACTCATTTCCCTAGAGTGAAAGCTATCAAAATTGGAAATCACTGTATATTGGATCCTGAGGGGGCAAACTTATGGAATGCCGTTTGAGTTGGACTATCCTGATATGGTGTGAAACATAAGAATCTGTTCTAAAGTGGGTTTGGGAAGCAATAAAATTTTTGAATGAAAAGTTTTTAGTGTACAATTTTTTGAATTTGAAAAGAATGATGTGATATAATATGGGTAATGATAAAGAGTAAAGAGAATAAAGTTAAAATAGATAGGTTAGTTATATAGGTAGTTGTATAGAAACAATTAAAAAGTAGGGTAATTATATAGGAAAATGTGAAAAAATGATTGAAAAATAGGATAATTATGGAGAGTGAAAAATTTTAGATTGAAAAATTTTAGCTTAATATTTTTTTTCTTATTGCCAAACACAACCCTAGCATTTTCATCAAAGCTTGAACGTTTTGAAATGGTAGTTATATCCTTAATTTATAGTAGAATCCTAGTGAACTTAACGTACGATATCAAATGTGTTGGGCTACTTTGGTGTAGAATAGAACACAATAGTTTGATTAGTGTATTTATCAAGCCTGGGTCTTTTGGAATACAAGTCAAACTTTTACATTTGGTAATTAGGAGGTTTTATACTCTTAGGTTTAAATCTCGAAAAGTATTGACTTTTTGAATCTGCCTACTTAGAGTACACCACAACAAATTTTATCTTTGTCAGCAAAACTTGATGCTATCTTGTTGTCAATGTTACATCGAATATGCTAATCAACATTGCAATTGCTACAATCTTGTTGTCAGTTGGTCTCTGCAACATAATGTTGGCAATGGGATTATATAAAATTCATTTCCAATCTTGTTGCCAAAAATAAATTTTATTGCTGTGGTAGGACATGGGTCATTTCTAAAGATAAAAAGTGCATCTGCCACAAGTTAAAAGTTACTAAATTTCTAAAGTTAAAAGGGCTGTCTGCCATAAGAGTAAAATTCACTATGATTGGAAATCATTGATTATACTGTCCATTAAATCTGCTAAAATTGTGGTAATTTGTTAGAGGCCCTGTAGACCTAATCTATCTATGAGACACAGAGTGGGTTATCTGATATGGTATGGAATATAAGAATTTGATATAGCATGCTTCTGAATTCTTGAGTCTTTGGAATACTAACGATATCCTGAACGTCTATTAGGATTCTAGTTGGGCCTAACATATAGCTGTTTGGATCAATGTGTGACTTGTAAGAGTACTAGCTATCTTGATTGAGAGTCACTGATGATGCTGTCTACGGAAATGTCGTGGCTTGTTAGAATCTTAACAGGCCTAAACTATGATATAGACTATGGTCAAGCTATTTCTGAATGGAAGGAATACACATATCCGATTTGAATTTCTAGGTCTTGGGGATGCCAGTCAAATGCTTATCATTTTGGTGCATTCTTGTGATGCAGTTGTCTTTACTGCTAGGAAGTTGGCTATGTCTTCGTTTGTAATGAAGTTTGTGGTTTGGTTGTTGATCAAGATTGCAAATAAAGGATGGAGGTTCTGTAAAGCTGGCAACTGTCATGAAACTTTTGCCACTGCTTTTACCTTGAGGTTGAACCCTTAGCCGGTTTGGTTTTGATGGTATAATGATGTGGAAGATGCAACCTTGGGGAAGCCTTTTTCTTATCCAATTATTGAAATATCTTGGATGGCTTATTTTTACAAGTGAAAATGTTGTTATGAATTTAGGGCCCATTTGGCATTCAGTAAAAAAATTTAAAAATAAATACCTCGTCTTACATGCCTATTGTTATGATTTGACATCATAAGAGAAATTTGTATCATAAACCTTCTAACTTTGCGTATTAGCATTTTGAACCTCGAAGTTTGCATATTAGCATTTTGAACACTGTGAAGTTTTGATCTTTGTATTTTAAACCCTCAACCTCAATGGTGTTAACAAACACTGTTAAACCCATGTGTAAAGTCGAAAATACTATAACATTTGTCTAAAAAACAAAACAGTCATGACCAAAAACCAACATTACCTTCCTCAATGACATCACCTCCTTAGAATCGTGAGACTCCATTGAGCAAATGCTGTTGGTTATTGGTCATGATTGTCTTGCTTCTCGTATAAATGTAAAAGTATTTTCGACATTACCCATGGGTTTAACAGTGTTTTTTAACTCCATTTGGGCCTTAGGGGTAATAGTTTAAAATGCAAAGATCGAAACTTCACAGGCTCTAAATGCTAATACGTGAACTTTGAAATCAAAAATGCTAATACGCAAAGTTAGAGAATTTATAAGGCAAAATCCCCTACATCTTAACTACCAAATAACCTACTTTTTCTATTATTATCTCTATATTTCAAATTTTTCTCATTTTCCACACAAAAAACCTCTCTTTTCTTTTTTATTGAATTTAGTCCTAATCATTGCCTCTATCACGTTATACTACCCTCTTGTTTTTTCAAAAATTTTCCCTATAATTTCCCATTATCAAACATGTCCTTAGGTACTATTAATTATATATTTATAACTATTATCTACTTACAAGTGCACAAATTCAAGTAAATGAGTTTGTTAAGGCACCCAAGTGTCAAGAAATATGTTGAATCAAATTCTGATTATCTATCCAAGGCTAGCCCGATATATGGTTTATATAAGAGTTGGGATCACAGTTTCTGAATAGATTATCAGGCTTTTGAGGATAACATTCCACGTAGCTTTTACTTTAGTGAAAAGGGTCCTTTTCTAGCTTTAGGATGACTCATATTGTTCTCTGGGTAGCTTTCTCCTTGGTAGCCCTTCCTAGGTGACTTATATTTTGGTCTAAGTGGCCTTTTTGAGATTCAAACTCAAGTTATTGAGCCTATCCTAATAACAAGGGTTAAACTCTGATTAGTATTCTGGAAGATCCAGCTTTTGAACAGTATGCAAAATCAAATCCTTACATTTTCTTCCTTTTGGGAATAATTCAATTTATGTAATAGACTTGGTTGGACCCATGGGATTCTCACAGGTGTTGTGATTTGGCAGCATAGCAATATGTGTTAGATACTTACAGTTATGCTTAAAGCCACAAAAACTTGGTGTCGGAATCTCTTGGAGATATAAATATACCTGTTTTGCATTTACTATTGCTGCTTGCTTCTATGCCACTTGCTCATGAGTTATGTTGTGTTATTCTGGGTCCTTGTAAGTGGAACTTTTGGTTCTTTGAAACAGATTGGTCGGCAAAACTTGGCATTTGGGTTGAAATTTAATGCAAAAGGTGTAGTGGAATGTTATGAGAGAGACCTGGAGCGTCTTTCTTTTGGTGTAAGGCGAGATATTGAATTCAAGATGGTTGAGGGAGACTTTCAAACCTTTGTGGGAAAATGGTCCTTAACACAGGTGAAAAACTGCCTTATCATTAACCTATCAGGCCATTGCTTAAGCTCTGTTATATCGTTATGCATATCTCCTTATCATGAGAAGAGATACTTCCTAGGTTCAGTGACAGGAACAATTGTCTGTTGTTAGTCTTCACTAGGACAATGTCAGACTTTCTAGTCTATATATTTGTGTTCCTATCCAGCTTTCTATCATTTAGCTTTGCCAGCAATTGTGCAATAATGAAATGTTCCTTGACCTGGTGATCGTAGCTACCCTTCTAGGTCACATGATGATCCTAGCTACCTTTCCCCGTCATGTGATTTGGGCACTTTCTTCTACTTTCTTGCTGCAATACTGCCAAACAAACTAGCTGGGTTCTTGGAGATCTACCAGTTACACGACGATACACCCTCAGGGACCTTATTCTCCAGTCTGTCAAGGATGCTTTTGTCCTCAGTCAAAAGCATTTGATGCATTTCTACTTGCTTGAGAACGTTATTAGATAGACCTTAAGAATGACATCGACTAAGTAATGTATGATGATGATGATAATAATAATAATAATAATATGAAGTGGATTTGATTTTGCTGTTAGTTTCTCAAACTTGTTCATGCTACTGCCTCTGGGCCGAGTGTTGGTCAATCAAGTTTGTGACGTATTACCTTTTCTGCATTCACCTCAGCAATTGTCTCTTTGGCAGACCGACGTAGGACACACTGAAGATGGTCGCCTCACCGAGGAGAGAGAATTTCAAACAGTTCTTCAATACATTGTGCATGTGGAACCAAAGCTGTGGTTGCCCGTCCGCCTGATTGAAGGAAGGCTCTGCAAAGAGATTGAAGTGAATCTCATCAGCATCAGAGAAGAAGCCCAGCGGCGACTGCTAAATGCTTTTCCAACTTCTTAAGAACGTGAAGATTTCATCGCTGCTTCATACGCCCATGGCAAGTGCCAAATATTTTTTTGTCTGTAATTTTTATTCCTCAGCTTTTTCATGTCTCCTCATCTTCTATTTTTATTACTTGTAAGTGTTAAATATGAGTTACAAACTTATAATATTTGTCATTGGCTTCTAGTCATGCATTTCTTTCAGAATTCTCACCTACTAAACAGTAAACACCATGTTTGCCCTGACAGAGTAGAACCGCTAATTTACTCTGGCGGTATATGCAATTATGTACTAGCGAAGTTGGTTTTTCGGGTACACACATGCGGTCTCATAGCCACAATATTTTGTGTGAAACTCCTCTTTCATACGGCTTCATCCATTTTTAAAATCTTAATAATTAATAGAAAATTTACTCTATCATCATTTATATTATCATAAAAACTATCTCTTTTATTTAATATCATTGTATATGAGACTCGTCTATAAATATGTGTAGTCAATGTAATAAAATAATTTAATACTAAAAAATAATTGTCAAATAATATTTTCAGTATTTAAACTATCTAAAAATATTATTATTATTATGTAGATAAATAATTGTATAAAATATTATTATATTTTAATATATATAGAGATATGATTTCATGCGGTAGGTTGCATAAAACTCCTCATTCATTTAGTGGTGGGATCCTTTTTTTTTTTTTCAATAAACATGTAAAGCTAGGTAACTTAGAAATTACAAAAAATGCGATTGTATTTAAAAATAAAAAATATTTAAAAGTATCAAAAAATGGTAAAACTTAGTTTATAGGTTAAATATACTTAGTTCTGCATGTTTATAAAAAAATTAAAAAAAATATTTGTGGGGGTCTCACGTGCTAGCTGCATGGGATAACCCATTAAACATTTTTTTCAAATTTATATATAAATATATACATTGTTTAGCAAATGTGAGATACAGATATATTTGATTTGAATGAAACTTTGTCTCTTACATAAATAAATGATGTTTTTTGTTAGATGAATATTCATACATTACAATCTCAACTGGTATTACAATTAAATTCTGAAGACATTCTTACAATTTGCTAACAATTATCTATTATTTCTAATATTTCCCACCGGTGGATGGCTCCCACAAACTTGGAGAGACTTGCAACGCTACCACTTCAGAAATGCTATTAGAGAGACTCGAATCGAGGACCACTTAACTTGAGGGTCCATGTCCTGCGCCACTGAGGCATGACCTCAGTAGCTAAACGAATGATGTTAAACATAATGAGTTGATTAGATTTTAAATCAATTAGCAACATCTTAAAAATTTGAGGCTATCACATGGTTCCATTTCTGTATGATCTGGTTATATAAAAGTGGAGTCCTTTTTTTTTATATAAATGGGTTGCATCCCAAAGGAGCCATGGTTTTACGTTAATGATAAAATCAAAATTCAATTGTTCATAATATTATTATGATGCCAAAACTCATTTCAATGCGGATATTGGGTGGGTTGCGGTGGATCTCGATTATATACATCATGACATATTTTAGGTTAAAATAAAATTTTTATTTTATTTTATTTTATTTTTATTTAGTTTTTTATAAATATATTTTCCTAAGTGTATTTAATCTATATACTAAAATTTTTCATTTTATGATACTTTTACATTTTTATTTTTTATTTTTTTTAAAAAATAATTTCAAGGGCATTTAAGTCATTTTTCACCCTTTGAAAAATTTGATCTTTAAAAATAAAAAATAAATATGTAAAATTATTGCAAAATAGCAAAAACTTAATACAATAGATTAAATATACTTGGAAAAATATGTTTATAAAGGAAAAAATTAACAAATATAACTAATTATAAAAATAAAAATTAATTTTTAAAAATAAAAAATAAATATGTAAAAATATTATAAATGACAAAACTTAGTATATAAATTAAATACACTTATAAAAATATATTTATCAAGGAAAACATAAAAATATAACTAATTATAAAATAATTAAATGTTGTATTTTAGGTTTTTAGCTTAAAACACATCATGATGTATATAATTGGGCTTTAGATTGTGATTGCTTAAATATATATAATAAATGTAATTACGAAAGATACTTATACTCGGGCAAATGCAAGAAAACGTTAGAATAATTTATATTATAATTCACAAATCAATAATATCTTAGACATTTTAAATATTGAATTAGCAATGTTGAAATTGTCAAACACATGACTAGTAAAGTCAGCAAAGAGTTTAACCCCGGATGCAAGAGGTTTAGATTTCAAGTCTCAATGGGGAAATTTATCTCTCTTTTTTTTCCGAGCAATGTAAACCTATTTTGGCAAAATAAAGAACTATATTTTTCAACAAAAGCTATATTTTTACTTTATTCTTTTTACAATCAACTCCAATTTTAATCTTCTTAAAATTTAGTGTTGTCTGAAATTGCGAATGGTCTCCATGTGATAAAAGTTGTAAATATATTCTATGTTGTTAAGCTTCCATTGCACCTGGTCAAAAATTTGAAAATACATAGAATATGATTTTTAAGTATCTTTTTCCCCTTTTGGATACCATAAAAAATTGTTGCGAAAAGTTTCTTTTAACCACAACTAGTTCATCAGTGTGCAAAGCACTTGAATGAGATACGAATGACATAAGACTTTTTATTATAAAATATTTTTCCATCTTATATAATATTTTATTGTTTCAATACATAATAACTTTATTTTTTTTCATTTTTATATTACTTTTCTCAATCGCAATTTGACTTCCTATTTCTCAAGACATATCAACATTTTCTCATTCTATCTTTTCATTTCATTCATATCCTATTACATCCTTTGTATACTTTAAAATAATCCATGATGTTTTCGTCAAAAGTTACTAGGGTTGTGTGTAATATGTAAAACAAAGATATCCGCTGCCAGTATCACAGTATTTACAAATAGCCCAATTCGTACAGGTATAAAAAAAAATGGTTTTTAGTTGAAATTCTAAAAGAAGTATAAAATGGAGCCCTGAGTTTCATAGCCGATACGAGACTGCCGTATAATGCAATTTATTTGCAGATTGAATTAGACGTTATGTCAGAAACCGAATGCTTATGGGTTGTTTTTTGTTGCACCCAGGTGCAATAACTATTTTTTATATATTTTTAAAATTTTTTTATATAACTATTACTCTAAGTATGTTTAACATATTATCAAGTTTTACTATTTTTAAAGATATATAAATTTTTTAGAATTTTTAAAAATAGTAGTATTTTCATAAAAATTCAAAAAATATTTACGAATTTCTAAAAATGTTAAAACGTGATACATATGCTAAATGTTTAGATGAACAATGGTATAAAAAAATGTTTTAAATACATCTCCTTAAATTTTGATGTGTTTCCTTCTAAGTCCTCCCATTTCATCTGTAACTGTGGACTGAACGAAGAATTAAACAAAGTAAAGCATATGGAAGGAAAATAGCAAACCACCGTTGAAAGAACGGTTTGCTCTCTAACCGGTAACCGCTTATTGGGAGCCTCAACTATTCAGACTTGAATGGGCTCATGACATATAATTAAAAAAGGGTGTTGTTCTGTGTCTTAGGAGTGACAAAAGTAGGTATGAAAAATTTTAAAAATTGGTTATTATTTTTTCAGCAATGAGAAAGTGTTTTCAATAAAATTGGAAGATTTCATCACATTTTCCTCTCATCTAAGCTGGACTCGTTTTTCAATTCTTTTACATATATATGTGAACTCAAGAAAGATAATTTTAAATATAAAATTCGATACTTTTAGTGTTTTAATATTTTATTTTGAATTTAAAAAAAATATATAGCACACGAGAAATGCATTTTTTTTAATTTTCGAAATTCAGAATAAAATATTAAAAACATGACAAAATATATCTAAATTTATTCTTCTATAAAAATTTTAAAAAATGAATTTTGTACCTAAATACACTGAAATTTTAGTATACCTATGTGCACATAAATCACTTCTTACATTTTTAATGCCAGGAAGCCAGGAGCATAAGAGGGAAATGCTGTTGCTACGGGAAATAAGGTAAACAGCCTAGAAAATTTATAAGAATTCAATTTTATCATTTGCATTTCTAATCGAGCGGTGACTAGGAATTTCGTTTTTCTTATTATTTTATGGTCACGAGATAATCATAGAATTTCATTTTTTATTATTTTATGGTCATGAGATAATTATGCGATATGATTATTAGATGATAATTATTAAATAATCAGAAATTAAATGCATGTCGCGATCCATGTCATTTTTACTTTTAAAAATAAATTAAAAAATCAAAAATTTTAAAATATTAAATTTTACAAAGGAGTGTGGTCTACATGGGGCCCAACAATTCTATAACAATTTTAAAAAATAAAGAAAACAATTTGTTTGTTGCACGCCTTTGCATGGGATCGCAATGCCTCCTTTTCATCGTGCCATTGGAAATTTCAAGAGGGCTAATTATATAATTTTACGAGTGACTAAAAACTATACAGCTCACTTAGATCTTGCATTTGTAAAATTTGGTATTTTATGACAAGTGATCTTATTAGCTTTGCACACCTCAAAAAATCTATTGAAAATTTTTTAAAACTTTTTTCCTCGTAAACTAGTTGTGACATACAAAACAAGTTTTACCATTTTTAGATATACGTATATATTTTTAAAAGATAAATATCTTAACCATTTTCCATGTGAAATATCTCTATGTTTGAAAATCATTAAGAAATATACACATATATTTTAAAATGGTAAAAATTTGTTTATATATTAAATATACTTAGATAAACAAGTATATGAAGAAAAAATTAAAAAATTATAAATAGATTTTTTACGGTAGGCTAAGAAGACAAGGCTAATAAAATCATGTCGCTTTAAAATTTTGTATAAAATTTTTAATTTTTGGAAATAATGAGGGTAGATGGCCAAGTTTTAGGATTTATTTTGTATTTTTTACATTTGAAATAAAAAAGTGGCATATATATCCATGTGTTTTTTATTTTTAAAATATCAAATAAATTTTGAAATTACTAAATTTCATGGCAATAAGACCTAAAATTTATTAATAACGAAAATATCAATTGATGATATTAAAATTTAAAATTTAATCAGCTGCTATATTAAAATCCTTTATTTCAATATAACAGTGATAAGGATCATAAAATATAAGTAGCGTATAATACATACTCTTATTACCAAAAGCTGTGTTTCCAGCGGTTTCGATCATCATCTTTCGGTTTTTGGAGGATATATACGAATATATTATCGAAATATTTTTATTAATAACAAAAAGATAATTATAATGGCGAGGAATATGCTAAAACTATTATGTATGGAAATTAAAAGTGATGTTAAGATGTCTTCTTTGCAATGAATTGAAGTTATTGTGAAAGTTTATGTTATGATTTAGAAGTTAAAATTGATGAGTACAGAGTTGAGAGATTTGAATGGGATACATCTATGACAAAATGATTATAGAAAAAACAAATGATAGAATATAAAAATATCTAAAGTCAGTAGGTATGCTCGTAATTCTTCTTCAAAATATATCCTTTCTTTTTGGTGTTGTAGGTTAATTATAGAATTCTAATAATCAACTTAAGCTGCTCTCATCTAATCATCATAGTTAAAATGTGTTTAGGAAGTGGTAAAACTTTTGAATAAAAAATTTTTTGTGTAAAAATTATTAAATTAATAGAAAACAATATGATATGATAAGAGTAATGATAAGATATAAAGAGAATAAAGTTAAAATAGATACAAAAGTTATATGAGTAGTTGTATAAAAATTATTAGAAAATAGGGTAGTCGTTGTATAGAAAAATATAAAAAAATAATTTTAAAATATGTTAATTACGGTTAGTGAAAAGTTTTAGATTAAAAAATTTTAGCTTAACATTTTTTTTACCAAATACACCAACAAGAAAAAGTGATGAAGTAATTTTCAAGACTAAAATGAGTAAAAAGTTTCATTTATTGTCTTATGAAAAAAATAAGTTTCATTTATTAGCCAAAATAAAGTCTTGTCTACCAAACTTTTATTGCACTTTTTTTGACTCATTTTATAAATATCAAATCATTTAATATTACATGGCAGTATATACACAATCCTCGCAATATAAAAGAAATTCTATGGAGAATATTTCAATGCACCTTGATGTATTGAAACATTGCCCAAATTCTATAACACTCCATCACTAGGGAGAATTTAATACCTACACTGTAAGGGAGGATGAGATTCGAATTGGAGTTCACCAGGCCTTTATCAAAGCCGTGGAAGCAACTTTTCTTGCACTGGATAGCAATCAATTGTACATTTTTTAACATAAAAAGTTGGTTTTTGAAAAGTTTGTGCTGGATAATTCAATGGAGATTTGGAAACGCAAGAAATATAAGTTGATTAGATTTCTGGAAAAAAAAATTAATGATCAAACTGAGATACCCAAAATAAAAGGATCATTCATAGTATATAACTCTATTATTGTGGGCGAAAAATCAATTCAACTTTGAAGTAGAGATTGAACAAATAAATGTATTGCAAAGGCTAGAGATAAAGAAGTTATTGATGAAGTAATTAAATTATTTGATTTTATGAAAATTATTCTTGTAATATCAAGGGAAAGGAAGGTTGGTTTGATTCATTATTTAAATTCGAGATCTGCGCGGATCTAAGAAAAAGAGTGCGTATGGCCACGATGCGTTATCGTAAAAGAGAGAGAGAGAGAGAATCCGTGGCAATAGAATCAGAATCTTACTGTTGTCCACGGAATACTATTCTAGAAGGGTAGGCAGACTATTTTAAGTCCTTTTTTAGCTTTTATTAAAAAAAGAAGAAAAAGAAACTTCAATTGGGCGCCTGCCAACCCTTGTTCCACATTCAATTTAATTGCGCCTCATCTGGCTTGGCTGCACATTTCCTACGTCACTGAGAGAGATTATAATTGCTCCGTTGCTTGTTTTATTTGTTGTCCCTTGTTTCTTTTATGGGTTTGAGTTTCCCCACACATCATGTCAAAGTCTCTCTTCTCGTCCTTACTTAATTTATTATGTTTATTTTTTTTTTTGGGAGGAGGAAAAAAATCTAGAAAAAATTTTCAAAACTTTTCCTCCACTTGGGTGAGAATGACACGTAATAACGGGTCAAGGTTTGCCCAACCCTAACTTTACTTTTTAAAAATTGAATTTAATTCTTTTTTTATACCAGGTCAAGATAAGGTCGGTTGGATCTTCACTTTTTTTTATAATAGGTTTCAGGACAAATTTATAGTTAGTATCGGATCAATTTTAGGATAGTGGATCTAGTAAAAAATACGGGTCAAATAAGATAATTTTAAAAATTTATATACCTATCAAACATAAGCATCTATCTATACTAAATTTAAATATTATATGCTTCAATATTTCACTCATTATTAAAAAACACATAATTAAGAAAACAAAACATTTGAAAATATAGTATAAATTTATTAAAATAGGTTAATATGCAATTACACATAAGGATTATATATATACAAATACTTTTTATTAATTTTTTTATATTACTTTTTGAATAAATTGATTGTTCTATTGTTGATAGAGTTGACTATAAAAATAGTGAGAATTTTAAAAGAAAATAATAATAATGTTTAAATATAAGCTTATAATTTTTAATAAATTAATATATACAAAGCGGGTCGGACTTTTTAGGTCGGGACATGGTCGACCCACCCTGACCATATTTTTGAATTTGGGTCAAAATTTCTGACTCATCTTTATACTGGTTCAAAAATATATTAGTTTTACTTCGCCAAAAGCAGGTCGGGCCAAAGCTGAGTCACAAGTCAACCCACCCCTACTTTATATACGCTTTTCTATATAATATAATATATTTATTATCTAATTATTCTACTTTTCAATCATTTGTTTAGATTTTTCATACAACTATTTATTTATTTTAACTTTATTTTTTACTTATAATTATTATCTCATATCATATCACATTACTCTCTTACTTTTTCCCTTTACATTTTTTGCAAGTTGTTTCCTCAAACTTTTTTGCCTCCTTCTTCTTTCAAGTTGGGTCTTTTTGGTTCAAGGGAATAAAGAAGCATAAAAGTGGATATGATTATGTCAACCGTAAAGAGAAGGTATCTAGAGATTTTACCCATGTACTAAATAAAGATGAATTAAATAGTTTTTAAAACAAAAACAAAATAATTATTAATTTTTATTTGTTAAGATGTGTTTGGGAAGTGATAAACACTTTTCGATGAAAAATTTTTAGAGTAGCAATTTTTGAAATGAAATCAGAGTAGAAGTTTTTGAAATGAAAAAACAATGTGGTATAATAAATGTAATAATAAAAAGTAAAGTAATAAAATTAAAATAAATAAGTTAGTTATATAAAAATGATTAAAAATAAGATAATTATATAAGACAATATGAAAAAAATTAATAATAAGATAATTGTAGATAGTGAAAAGTCTTCAATTAAAAATTTTAAGCTTAAAAAGTTTTATTATTACACAAACATACCCTTAATATATAATGTCCATGCATGAAACATAGAAAAAAGGAATGGCTCTCCTCACAAATATGCGTTTTCACTTCAAAAAGTGTAAAAGAAGATATTGGAAAGATAGCATGATAGAGGATGAATTTCATTGTATTTAAGACAAAATAAACATAATTTCAGTAGAAGAAGACAACTAATGGTGTAAAAGGATGGGCTTTTTCATGCGTAGTTAAATGCGATAAAAAGTCAAATCAAGTTAGGTGGGAACGAGCTTATGCACTTCCTTCTGTTGTTTTGAAGTTTTTTGTTCCCATTTTATCCTGAAGCAGACACACCCACCTAGTTTTTCACTATTCGTGAATATACGTACGAATTTTAACTACCAAAAGGATATGATTGATAGAAGTAGGTAAATGTGTTAAGCATCCTTTTTCTGCTATTCAAACAGGCCGCAGCTTTTGACCATTTGATTCTTGGCAATTTCTATTGGAACGGACATTCAATCTCTTACACATCATCCCATCATCCCAGCTTTGATCGGGATAAAAGAAATGGATTGTCTTTTAACTACTTTTTATCTTGGCATGGGAGCAGTTCAATGCCAGAGAATAGCGTTCTCAAAAAACAGTTCTCAAGGGAAGCTGGACTTGGGAAGTGATCTATTGTGAGCTTTTTGTCTTAAAGCTCTTTGCTCATGTCATTCGTCTCCTTTTTTAAAAAAAAAAAAAAAAAAAAAAAAAAAAAAAAATCTTTTTCATGATGTTCTGTTTGTTGCTGCTTTCGAGATGATTCCTTGTCTCTGCTTTTTCTATGAAGTTTGGTATAATCTTTCAAGAAAAAGAAAGATCACCATCATTATTACCACCACCAATGCTATCATAGTCTTAAGAAAACATCGCCCCCCATGCATTATGTCCACGCTTATCTCCATCCTCAATTTAGGCCATCTGATATTTGATCTTTTCTTTTCCATCTTCTCCTTTTAATGTAAATTATTGTGGGCCACTGTCATCATCATCATTCTCATCTCCAATAATTTCACAAGCTAGAACCTTATCTACGTCCTTATCTAAAACTAGTTTAGCTTTAAGTGCATTTCTCAACATCCTAAAATTGTCGCACGGACCTTTTATTTCGTTAGTTTCTTTTTTTTTTTTTTACAATTAACTACCTCAGAAATCTTAGAAACCAGCTTAGTTTTTTCCCCTTATTAGACCATATTTCAATCACTTTCATTACTTGTTTGACGAAAAGCTTGCATCATCATCTTGTACATTTTTTTATTACACTACTCTTCTGTTACATTCATTTGAATGAGTATATTTTATTTTATTTTCTCGTCCTTTGTTGACATTAATACTGTTCTGAAAACCAACCCTATATATTTACAAATGGATGGTTAACCGTTGTTTTAGATTTTGAATTCTAATGTGGTAGTAACTATCATTCAATATTGATGGTGAGTGAGGTTATATATATATATATATATATATATATTGATAGTGAGGTGGGTAACCAATCGTCTGACTATATATATTATAAGTTACAACTAGCCAGTACTGTCTGCAACTTACGGTCATGTATGAATCATGAGGTAGATAGAGAAATTGGTGTAGGGTCACGCACTTTATTCGGGAGAATCCACCTGAATTAGAAATGGACTTCATAAGTTTTTGACGATGATCCTAAATTAGGGAATGAATCTAGCTAACCATCGTGTTATGTATATGTTTGCAGCTGTGCTAATATGTGTACGTGTGTATATATATTTTTTGATTGCTATGCTAATATTTATTGATAGGACTTGTTTTTGATAACTATTGGGAGAAGAAATGGAAAAGTGAAAATGATGACCCGTAAAATGGATAAAAATAATATAAAAGTACCCGGATTTTAATCATTTCATTGAAATTTTCGCATTGGACACGATTGTTTGATGGTCTGGGTTATCATATATATATATTTAAGTGATCTGGATATCATATTTAAACTGCTTGCTATCCAAAAACTAGAAATTAATCTTTTATCAAAAAAAAAAGCTAGAAATTAATAGTCTCTATAAATAACTTGGGAGGGTCATAAATTAAAATAATTCAATGATAGAAGCGCAACATTCAGAATTATCGCCCGACAATCAGTCTTGTGCATATAGTTGATCGGACAAGCAAACTTCTAAAAGTCTTCAATCCACGGATATATAATCATCCAAAATTTTATAGTAGTTTAATAGCTAAAATGGATCTGCCTCAGTTGCTCTTGTTCATATTCGTGATTAACTTTAGATATTTCCAAATTGAGGAGTAGATAAATTGAAAAGGGTTTTTGAAGATAATTAAGTATTATATGAAATCATGGGAATGGATCTTGAAAACTTGATTTTAGAGTCCCTATCTCGGACCAAACTGGCCAAAGGGTTCTCGATATATGATTAAAAAAGAAACTGCAAAAAGCTGAAAACATGTCGTGCGATGTATAAGTGCCGTGATCATGTGCATGGATTGCAATGCATGGTTCTTGTAAAGCTTGGTTTGTCACCTTCTTCTCAAACCCTTGGTGTCGTCACCATCACAGACATGTATTTTTCAGGAAAGTTACATATATATTATGACTAGTTTTTATGGATCTCAGCTGGCCTCAATTGGAATCTTGACATATTGAGCCAATACAAACAGAAACTGCCATTTCTAATGACTGAAGCCGCCAGTGGACAACTCATATGAAATCTGTCCCTTGTTTTTGCACATTGCATGTGGGTTTCGGGACCTGACAGCTGCTCTCATGGCTCAACCATCCAATTCCAAATCTTTCATCATATATAAGGACTATCCAACTAAATGGGGAATTAAATATTAATGGAAGTCAAAAGAATCAATGAATGTTGAGTCAAATATTTCATGTCCGTTTTTTTCAAAAAAAAAAAGTATTTCATGTCCATGCTGCAAATAATTTTAAATTATATTACATACTTTATTGGAAAGTAATATCACAAATTAAATTATGATATTTGAGGATATATGGACCAACGATTGAAAAAGTGATGGAATTGATAAAATTTTAACAAAAATATTAGATAATCAGAAGATTAGCTAATTTTAACAGAAGTTGTAGAATATTCTTAGATAATTTTAAAATAACATATTCGTAAGATGGATATATTGATTGAGTGATAAAATAAAAACTATAGGATCCAAGATTATAATCAATGACAATAAAACAATTAAAATTATACTGCGATTGTTTTAATTGCATTAAATGAAAAGTCAAAGACTAAAATTTTTGCATCAAGTGGGTGTGTGAATTTATTTAAGTAAAATAAATAAAAGAATAAAAGCAAGGAAAAAGTTAATGGTTATAAAAAAAAATATACGCAAAAAAATATTCTTGAATATTATCCATAGAAGAGGAATTAATAATCCACACACAAAATATATATCTTAGCACCAGGCAACAAAAATAAGAGTTTTACATTGATATATAGCTCTTTCGGCAAGTTAGTTATATTTTAATTTGGATTGTACATTAAAATAAAATTAGGTGTTGTTGTTGTTAGAGAATTCCTTAGAAATCATGTAGTAAGCTAAATTATTGGCTTCATTCATATTCAAAGTAGAATTATGAGCTTTTTGCAATGGACTACTTGCATGAGACTTTAGTTTGATGAATAATAACTAATATTTTCATGAGTATAAGACGAGATGACAACTTCACATTTGTATAAAATATTGTTGAGTGAATATTAAGCCTTAATTGATAAAGATTACCATATCAAATTCATTAAATTTATAAAGAAGATAATTGAGTAACATGCTAGTTAGCAAAATTTATTTATTTTTGTAGTTGGCATATAATGTTACATTTCATCTTAGTACAATGAAGTTCAATAAATCACATAGAAGATAATAAACTCCTATCTATTTATAAGGGTGATAATATGCTTTTATTTACCTCTACTTATGCTCCATTATAAATATTACTCCTATCGTGAGGAGAGTCGAACCCAAGCTTGTCGGACGTTTCCCAATGCCTAAGACCAATGAGATGACTCCCATTGGTAGCAACATTTATTATTTTTTATTGACCTTTGAGGGCCGGTAAACTTTTACGGACTACAGGAGCTATTTAAGGTGTGTTTAGCAATTGATAGAAAATGTTAAGTTAAAATTTTTCAATCTAAAACTTTTCACTCGCTACAATTATTATATTTGTTATTTATTTTCACAGTTTCATATACAACTACTATACTTATTAATTATTTTTTCACAATTATCTATATAACTAACTTATTTATTTTAATTTTATCATCTTTACTACTTATTATTACTGCAGTCATATTATACAACTTTTACTCTTTAAAACTTTTCATCAAAAGTTTTATTCATTACAAAATATACTTTTAGTAAGTTTTATTTGACGGCGGAAGAGGAATTTACTAGTATACACTTGCATTAGATAATTCTGATTCTTCTTTTGAATGATGTTCCGGGCATTACCCTCCCTTCAAATAAGAAAAAAAAATAGACCTAGCTCATTTGCAAATAGCATGTCATGCAGATAGTGGGCGGTTTTTTTTTTTTTTCTTTTTTTTTTTTTTTCTGAGAAACAGGTGGCTGCAGTTTTTGAATATAGAATTTTCAAGAAAGTTTTTTTTGCATATGGATGGTAAATGACTCGTGAGTGGGCAATTATGCAGGCACAAAAAGGCAATCATTGCGTTCTTAGTATTTTACCATGCTTTTAGGCTTTTACCCATTCTCCGAGCCTCCTAATCTGTCATGGTCAAAACTACACCCAAAATCCCTTTTTCATGACATGGCCCGGATGATTGCTAACTGTCGTGAAACGTTCAGCCATTTTATGAATGATCCGAACCGTTCAAAAGCATAATATGTGCATCAAATCCAATGAAGCGGGAAAAATAAGCCACCTACGTAAGATCGCCACTTAAATTGTACAAAACTCTTTGTCAGTTTTCAACTACCACATCAAATTAGATATCTAAAATAATATTTTAATTTTCATAAAACATAAATAATAATTATTAATTAATTTCAATAGACTGGATTACAATATACTGAATTGAGTTTGAAGACTTGGAGATGCAGGTATATTTTATCAAGAGCAAGACGGGGTGCGCGGTACCACGCGACGATTCTTTTTCTCTCCTCCCAACCTTTGACTACTTTCAGCTGCTCTGCCTTTTACCCTCTTTAGGCCATTTGAAAAAACCGAGAAAGAGACTTCTCCGTGTTGAACTCTCTCTCTCCCCCTCTCCCCCTCTCTGTCTCAGCTTTTTACCACCCAAGTATTGATTTTTACCCATCACTGCATGGTTTTCTCGATTGGATTTCCTCCCACTCCACAAATCTCACCTCATTTTTACCCTCTTCTCCTCGCTGCAAGCACTCCATGGATCTGATTAGCTCCACGAATGCTCCAAGGTTCCCTAGAAAGGTCAGATGTTGACTATCCCTTTTCCCAGCTGCTTGCATTCATGTACTGTATCTGCATCAACTATCAATCACTAGAACATCCTTCTTTGATTGGAATACTAGAGATTAGTGATGTGTAGTTACAGAAAACGCCGTTCCATTGACGAGTTTATGGAGTCCGTGTGTTTGGAATCTGCTCTTTCTCTAGCTTCAGACCCTTGTTGCAGAATTACAGAACCCTGCTTTTTGTTAGGCATTTTAATGGAACAAGAGTCTGGCTTGTTGTAGTTTGAGCTGCTATGGGGAACAGGACTTCACGTGTGATAGAATGCTTTGTGCCAATGCAAAATGGCAAAGGTCGTGTTGATTTGGATTTCCTCGAGCCTCTAGATGAAGGATTGGGGCATTCTTTCTGTTATGTTAGGCCTGTGATCACTGATTCGCCAATCATTACCCCATCGAACTCTGAGAGGTTTACAGTTGATTCAAGCACATTGGATTCAGAAACACAGAGTGGGTCGTTCCGACGGGAGATTGTCGAATATTCTCTGGGGTTGCAGAGAGTCAACAAGAATTCTGCTGAAACGACCTTCAAGACAATATCAGGTGCTTCTGTGAGTGCCAATGTGCTGACTGCTAGGTCTGGTAATCTGAGTGCGGCCTTGGCTGGTGATGTGCAGGAGCCTGCAGCTGCATTTGAGAGCACTTCCTCATTTGCAGCTATCCCTTTGCAGCCAGTGCCACGGGGTTCTGGACCACTGAATGGATTCATGTCAGGGCCTCTGGAGAGAGGGCTGGCTTCAGGGCCTTTGGACGTAGGTGCTAGTTTCATGTCTGGACCAATAGAGAGAGGGACTTTCATGTCTGGCCCTCTTGATAGTACAGATAAAACAAACTTCTCAGCTCCACTTGCGTACAGCAGGAGAAAGGCTGGTTTGGGGCAGGCAGTGAGGAGTATGAGTAGACCTGTGCGGAGCATGCTATCACGAACTTTGTTGAGGCATTCCTCAGGATCTGGTTGGATTCAGCGGTTCTTTTCACATCCAGTGTCCCGGTTAATGTGGCATCCCAAAGAGGGGAAATTTCAATCCGACGTTCCCCTGAGCTGTTTTGAGGATGGACCACCACTTGGTGAGTACAGAAAAACTCGCAACTTACAATGGGCTCATGGCAAGGCAGGGGAAGACAGGATTCATGTTGTGCTGTCTGCAGAGCAGGGATGGCTATTTGTTGGAATTTATGATGGATTTAGTGGCCCTGATGCACCCGACTACCTTATGAGGAATCTCTATAGAGCTATAGATAAAGAACTCGAAGGATTGCTATGGGATTCTGAAGGAAAGTTGGGAGCAAATGCAACTAGCCTGGGGCTCACTGAAAATGATGACATTAGAATGATAGATTGTGGAAAAGCGCATTCTGCTATGGAAATGACAGACATTAAGATGAATGAAGATGGAAATGATAAACAGTCTAGAATAGATGAGGCTGTTGCCAATGCAATGGTGGAAGTCAGTGAAGAAGCTGAAGATTGTCCTAAAGCACAGTCAGATGATAGAAATGATGAGCACCTTAGCACCAATACAGGTATCAGAAATACAGAGACAGCAGGGCCCAGTGGCATCTCGAAGCAGGTCACTTTCAGTGTTTCAACCACACAGTTGGCTGGCAATGGCAGGAAAAGCAAATGTCTTTATGAGCTGCTGGGCTTGGAAGACTGGATTGTAAAGGATTTAACTTCAGTATCCAAGAATGACTGTGTGGGAAGGAAAAGGACTTCATCGGATTCAGAAGCAAATGGTGTGGACTTAAATTCTGGTGAAAAACTTCAAGAATCACAGCCTATGTCCAGCTCACTGAGCACGAGAGGAGACAAATCTTGCCATCTGAAAGAAGATGTTGATCCACGAGAAAATGAGGGGGTTTTGGGGGAGGAATACAAAACTGGAATTGCAGCATCATTTCCCATTTCAGTGCAAAAGCAGATGAAAAGATCTCTTATTGGATCAAAGCTGAGAAATGTGTGCAGGAAGCAGAAGTCCCTACATAAAAAGTTCTTTCCATGGAATTATGATTGGCACAGATATGAGTCCCATGATGACAAGACTGTCATTGACTCATCAGTGCCTCCTAGGAGATGCAAGTTGGAGCTGGTTGATCCTGCAACAATCATGACTGCTATGTCTCAGGCACTTAACAAGACTGAGGAGGCTTACATGGAGATGGTGGAGCAGACGCTGGAGCAAAATCCAGAACTTGCACTGATGGGATCATGTGTTCTAGTGATGTTAATGAAAGATCAAGATGTGTATGTCATGAATCTAGGAGATAGCCGGGTTATCTTGGCCCAAGAGGGGACAGATATTTGCCACATTAATCCCGCTCTTGCAAATGAGGAATTTGGGCACCCAAAAAAGTTCCGGGAGTCTCTATCTCGTGTCGAACTGGACAAGATATCAGAGTCATCTCCAATGCACAGTCAGATCAGTGAAGTGAACAATAGCAGCAGCAAAATCAAGAACATTTCTTGCAGACAAAACCTAAGGGCAGTCCAGCTGTCTACTGACCACAACACAAGCATTAAGGAGGTTAGTGATAAAACAAAATTGTACTTTTTTCTTCTCCGAGAAAATCAATTATTTCATGCCTTTAATCATTGTGGAATGCATACAACAATGAATGAAGAATGACAATTGTGTAGTGGATAAAATTGATGGAGCTCTACTTCTACGAAGCCACTCTTCTATGTAACTCCACCTATTTTTCTCACCTTGATCATCAATGTAAAATTTACTTCATCCATTGTTTTTAGCATTATTTGTTTTACCATGAAACCACATCATTATCTAGTATCCTTGCGCATGGTTCCCATCTAAAAATGTATAAAATTAATGTGATGGAATGTTTGGTGCTAATTGTTAATTTTAAAGTTATATTTTCAACATCTAAACTGTCTAAAATATCATTATTATGTAGACAAATAATTCTAGGTGTGTTTGTGATAAAATTTTGGATGAAAAGTTTTTGGTATAAAATTTTTAAATTTGGAGAAAATGGCGTGAAATGATAGGGGTAATAATGAGAAGTAAAGAAAATAAAGTTAAAATAGATAGGTTAGTTGTATGGGTAGTTGTATATAAATGATTAAAAGGTAGGGTAGTTGTATAGAAAAGTGTAAAAAAAAAAAATTTAAAAATATGGTAATCATGAAGAGTGAAAAGTTTTAGAGTTAACAAACATGCCCTCTATAAAGTATTGTTACATTATTAATGAATCCAAGTATTTTCATAATTTATATGTGAATATATATTTTTAAGCAAATATGGCCCTCACACCTTTGATTTAAATGAACCTTGCCCTTCTAGCCAACTAATGATGCTAAATACAACAGATGGAGAGAATTTTTCCATCAATCATTAAGATGAGAAAAATGGATGAGGTTATATGATACCACTTCCATATAATCAATATGTAACCTAGTTACATAGAAGTGAGATTTAAACTGATATTGGTGTATTTGATGACCCACTTCTAAGCTAGAATGTGAATTTTGCTAAAAAAATTGGTAAAATGACTTACTTAACTAGTTATTTCCTACAGGAAGTTTTGAGGATCAGATCCGAACATGCAGATGATAATCAAGCCATAGTGAATGATAGAGTGAAGGGACAATTGAAAGTCACTCGAGCTTTTGGTGCTGGGTTCCTCAAGAAGGTCGGTTAGTGCATGGTTCTAATGTATGTGGCCTGGTGTATCACTGACAGTTAAGCTTTCCTCTTTTTGCTTCTTGATTGCATGTGCAGTGCAAATTCCTTCATACACATGTATGGGGCGATCCAGGCTTAGGTGTCAGGTTACGGCCTATCAAGCATGCATAAATAAGCAATCTAATGGCAGGAATTAGTTGCATGATCCTTCTAGTCAATATTATTGTTCCTGCTTTTGCATTCTCATCTGTTCTGCTTGGATTTTTGGCAGAGATGCCCCTGAGATGCATCCATATCTGTGGTGTAGATTGGATGTTTTAGGAAGGCATCTTTCATATTACAAGTTAGAACCTGTGATGTGGCTACTTTTATTTTGAAGGATCAGCTTGGCTTTTTAGATTTTTCCCTCCAACTTTTTTTTTTTTTTTTTTCTGTTTAAATATTTATCCAGTATCTTTTACTCCTTTGTCATGCAGCCAACATGCAATGAGGCTTTGCTTGAGATGTTCCGTATTGATTACATCGGGACCTCTCCATATCTCAGCTGCATTCCTTCTGTTCAACATCACAGGCTTAGCTCAAATGACCGGTTCCTGGTCCTTTCTTCTGATGGACTCTACCAATACTTCAGCAATGAAGAGGTGGTTTCACATGTTGCCAGGTTTATGGAAGATGTCCCTGATGGTGACCCTGCCCAGAACCTTATTGCAGAACTTCTTTCTCGCGCTGCCAAGAAAAATGGTTGGTTTGTGGCACATGTGCTTTGTTTTTCCTTCTTCTTTCATATTTCATGTTGTTCAACTTAAATAGGACCGCTGGTGGTGGCTGCTTGATTTTTTGGTTTCACCATATTAACTTCTTAAGCTTTGGCTTGCAAAGAATAAATGACACTCCTGCTCTCTTCATGAGCCAAAAGGCAACTTGGCTAATTTATTTTCGCATATCTTCAATTGTGTTAGCCATTTGAAACCATAAACAATTTGCCATTCTCTGGGGTACAACACCTACTGAAAAAACCTGTTTCAATTCCTTCCTAGGCAGGCTGATTTTCATTTTTTCTTTCTTAGGGATGGATTTTCATGAGCTATTGGACATCCCTCAAGGTGATAGGCGAAAATATCATGACGATGTCTCGGTGATGGTGATTTCTCTTGAAGGGAGGATTTGGAGATCTTCTGGGTGATGGTTTTGCCCTTACAACATAATTCTCTAGTTATACAACAATTTTCATTGAAAGGCTTCTTTCCTCCCAGTGCTTTTGGCAACTTTCTTCTGTTGCTTTTTCTTCCCCCTTTGTAATTTTTGCATGTTTCCCTAAATGAGTTTTTGCTTTTCCTTGCATCTTTCTTCACTTTTTTTGTTATCTATTTGTAAGTTCCTTAAAGAGAATTCAGTTAGTTGCTAGAAATAGCTAGTTCAATGTTTGATTCATTTATTCCCAATCACTTGAATGGAGATTGATATTTTTATCATTGGCCTTTATAATCTAAAGAAGTACAGAAACTAGTTGATGTGTTCCATGCTAGGAAAAGATTCTTGAACCTTTTTTTTTTTCCTGACACCTTGAGACCTTGAGACCTTGAATGGTGGGAAATGGCTTATGATGATGATGATGATGATGATGATGATGATGACACTTTGAGACCTTGAATGGTTGAATATTAATCTATTTGAGGCAATTTGCAAAATAGTACTTTTTCTGACTTTCCTTAGTTTAAGTTATGCCTTGTGGTTTGGTTATTCGCCGTAACAGTTCTCTAAATTGAAAAATGTGGCAGAATAAATCCCAAAGTCAATATGTGCGAGACAATTTTATATGAAAATGGATTAAATGTAATCCGCTAAATAGATATTAGTAGTTTACTAAAAATACAGATGATTGTTGGAGCACTAATAAAGTGATTTTGGTAATCAAATCTAAGAGTTTCCCATAGTTTCTTCTCTTCCCCTCACCCCCATAAATGATTTGACGTATAAATTATCTAAGAAGCCTGTTTCTTCCAACTTTATTTCTGTAATTTAATCATTTTTCTTACAACTATCACATTTATTCCAATGTTATTCCTATAATATCATTATAAATATTAGATCGCTCACACAAATTTTAAAATATTCATTTCCAGACTTCCTACATTTTTCAACTGTCCCGTCATATTCTATATTACCGAAGATAGCCAAAGTTTAAATGAATAGAGGATAATAAAAAGAAAAAAATTAGGACGGTTTGTTTCCAACATTCCATGGTACAAAATCTAAATCCGTTCCAATATTCAGTTCTAAAGGAGTCCTTTTTTTTTTTTTGTCTTTTAAAAAAAAAGATTATTTGATTAAAAACATACATTGTTGTGCAATGAGTCAAGCTTCTTTAACGATCGCCTGTAAATCAACAATTTACCAGTGGCCTAAAAAATAATTTTTTTTTATTTTTAAAGTTTTGTTGTATTGGGCCCCATTTAGATCTTGTCCACAGTTAAATTCGGCAACTTTTAAAATTTGTTTAGTATTTTTTGGATCATTTTGTTGGTTTTCAAAAATTTTAAAAATATATATTTTCAAATATTTATTATTAAATTTTACTAGAGCAAAAATTTAGATAAATTAGGCATTTGCGGGCAAAGTCCCCGAGCTTGTACAAGTTTGTCCTATACTGTAAAAATATAAATTTCTTACAACTACGTTCTGTATATGGTAATTTGCAAAAGTTTGCCCATTTATGATTTCAATCCATGTGTATAAGACATCCATTACTGGCAGCAAGCAGCATCTCATCTACAAGATGATAAACATTGATCATTTTCAATCTGCAGCAGTCATCTGCCACGCGTCTGTCCACGCAGGAAACCATTTACAAACACCCTTAATTGAGTTCGGACCGCCACATTTCAACACCATTCTCAAAGCAAGGCCTCGTATTCAGTTTTAATTTCTTCAGCCATTTTTTAAGTCCAGCTGATATATGTTAATCCTTTTCTGTTGTGTAAGATCAACCCATTCAAGGAACTTGCAATCCAGCTCGCTAGCTGACATAAGAAAGTTCAGAAAATGAGAAAAGGACAGTCACAACAATCTAAAAAATGCAAAGAAAAAATACATGCATCAAGATAAGGAAATCAGGAAAGAGTCTCCAGGATTTTGCAATGATTTAGAAGCTAGTAGAAGAGCAAATCTTCCACAGTAACAAATGTATTAGGCAATGTCATTTACTTCCTGGGAGGGATTCCACCTGTGAAACCATAAAAAAAAAGTTAATGAAATATATCAAATATAGTGCAAAAAATGGACAAAAAAAAGGTTAGTGATTGTTGACAACCCACCCTTGGGCCCAAAAATGGATAAATTGGAAAGAAATACAAGCCCAGGCAAATTCAAGGCAAAAGGAAGTTCATGCAAGCTAAGCAAGCCTTTCTGAACTCAGCCCACAGGAGTGAAACTCCACCAAGCCTCGAAGCAAGCTTCTTCAACAACCAGACTAGGCCCACAAGAGCGAAACTCCTACAGGCCACCTCAACGGGTTTCACAATGCAGCCCACCAAGCCTCAGAAGCAGACTTTTCTACAACTTTGGGCCTCTACAACGGCCCACCCAAAACAATGGGCTTAGCCAAGTTCTAGCCCACTATGGAAAGAGCCCGCCAAGCTCAAGCCCATGGACCAAGTCCAACACCTCAAGTGGCCCAAGGCCCATGCTCTTACCCTAAGCTCAAACCCATGGACCAAGTTCAAACACCTCAAGTGGCCTAAGGCCCATAATCCCACCTCAAGTCCAAGCCCATGGACCAAGTCCATGACCTCAAGAAAGCCTAAAGCCCACTCCTACACCTATAAAAGGAGGAGCACCCCCCCTCCTCAAGACACTTGAAGAGAGGCATTACAGAGGGGAAGACAGGAGTCTGCAGCAACATCTCGGCGTTCCGATTTTTCCCGCACTACGAGCTACAAGCCCCTCTTCCACGCCCCCCTTTCCATCTCTCTCATTCTCTCAAATATTTCATTTTTTCCTTTTCACGCCCATGTAAACCACCTCGGGTTGGCAGATTTTTGTCATATTTGCTTCAATCCGTAGGCCAGAACCCAGACTCTGTACGACTAGTGCCTTATTTCATTAAACAGGGGCTGATCTCCCTTTAAAGATTAGTGGCGACTCCGTTTTTCTTTATTTTTGTATGTGCGTGTTTGAGTTAACGCCCCGGCAAGGTAGGTGCACGTGGGTCCACAGACTCCAGCATAATACGCTGCCGTTATGCTGTCGGATTTGTGACTCGACCCGAGTACGGAAAGTCCCGTCTTAGTCGTTATACTGCCGAACTTACGAGAAAACACTCGCACGCCAACCTTTCTAAAAAACATGAAGCCTAACGTGTTTTACCCCATGTGAATGCAGGAAATCTAAGCCCACGTTACTATCCAACACAATCCAGATTTCCAAGGCTCGGGAAACCATTCCGAGCCCATCGTAGCGCTCACGGCGGGTGCTACAATGACCTACATCTTCTTCTTTTCCAATCCCTACCTCTATCTTTCGCCCTTACTACCTTATTTAAATTAATATCTTGAGTGCTCTCTCTGTCTCTTTGTTCAAGTACAGATTTATATCTTTTATTTGTTTGAGCTTTTGTTGGGAAGATGTCGCATCTAGCATTTCAAGAGTTCGTGAACTGTGTATAGTCAGGATGCCATGCGTCGCACCACTAGGAGTAAGCATGACATTCTCTCATATATGCACCTGTTGGCAACTGAGCTTTAATTCTAAATCCTTCTCTTCAGGCCCATCCACTAACTCATCATTTGGTAAATCTAATATAGCAGCGATTGCTTTTTCCAGATGCTCCTTAACAATTACAACTGCTGACGCGCTTCAGTGCTTCGCTCTTAAGATACAACCGTTGCTCTGTTAACATATGGCAACGGAAAAGTGGCGAATCCTCGAGTTGGCTTGAAGAGGAACAAGTGGTAATCGAAGGCCGCTTCTAATTTGCAAACCGTGTCCATCGTTTCATACCTTAACAGGGTCTCAACTTGTGATTAATTATGGGTCTCTACATCATTATCATTTAATCCATCAATAGATGGACTATGGATCCATTACAAAAACCAACAAATCCTACGAAAAGAAAAAAGGAGCCAAGTAAGAGCATCAACAGAGAAAGATACACGCATGCACAAAGGGTTCTATTCTTATTATCGTCATCTTAATTGACCAAAGCATATGCAATAAAATACAACAGGAAGTGTTTGGCATTTTCAACAGCTATAGTTGCATATCATCGGATGACAATTATAGTTCATGGGTATAGGCTAGTGTCACCCAATCCCAAGTTTTGTCTGCGTTAATGCATTGAAATCACAAAGCTGAACGGAAAAGGGAGAAACGAGGAGTCGACTACAGCAATATCACCTTTGATGTTTTTCCCACCAGTCCGCAGATCACAAATCTCAAGAGAAGAGGAGTCCGCTTCTGTAACCATCGTGGGTTATCTCCCAGCAAAAATCACAAAACCTGCTCTATTTGGAAACAGGGTTGGGTTTACGGATGGAGAATGCAACGAAAAAGGTGATGATTTCACCTCTTCTTCAGAAGCGGCAGCAGCCGGCTGGTCGGTTCCTCATTTCTTTCTTCTTTGACAGGCTTTTGGAGGAAAGCGGAAACCCGATCTGCACCTTGCTCATCCAACGACAATATCTCTTCCGCATGCTTCGCCAGTTGTGTTTAATCCAATCTAGACCAAATTTCTCAAAAACTCGAATAAACAAAATGCCTAGCAATATTTTGTTTTATTTTATTTTATGGTAAGCTCCGCCTCCATGTTTTGCCTCGTGGGATTTGTCAGTTTCTTACCTTATTTATTTATTTGATGAGAGTTTCTTGCGTTATTTGGTATAACGCATGCGTTCATATCTTATTTTTTAAAATAAGATAAAATATTAAATAAATTCAATATTTTTTTAGATTTTATAGAGTTGAAGATCATTTAATAAAATCGCTTTTATTTTATAAAATATTTTTTATTTTTAACATCCAACTCATCGTTATATTTAAAATTATTTATTTAACCTATGTACAAAGTGAAGTAAATTAAAAAATTTTATAATTAATAATATTAAAAAATATAATTATAAACAACTTCATGCATTTATACTTATTATGAATTTTATACAACTCTAAATGATATGATTTTTCACATAATACGAATATTAATGAAGTAAAATATGACAGGCTGCTTGAATTTTAAAAGTAATACAAATATGAAATATGAAAATTTGTCAACCTTTATATCTCTCTCAGTATATCTGTATATGCGAGCAAAATGGTTACTTGCTCTTGACCATAAGATATGAGCTCCCGCTAGGGAGGTGCAGCACAAGTCAAACTTATGTTTTCGCATTTGGATGATAAAATAAAAATTTGCCGTTTACGTTATTAAACATCATTTATTATTGTAAAACTTTAAATTATCTTAGTTAGAGTTGACAGGCGACCTTTGCTTAAAAAGACTTTTGTGCATAAATTATGAAAACTTTAAATTTATTCATAACAAATTAGTATGTAATAATACATATAGCAATTTATGTATATAGGAAAATATTACAGTTGATTTAGATATTGAAAATAATGCTTCAATAATTGATAAATAAATTATCATTATACTATATTTATTTTGTACATTTTTAGACATGACTATGCATATACTTATTTAGAAAAGACTTTGTTACTATAACTATATAAATGATTATCAATGTAATTAACAGAATAGATTTTGTGAGATCATTAAGATTAGTCAAAATAAATGATATTATGGGCATATTTGTTTCGCAGTAACATTTTTCATTTTAAAAGTTTCGGCTCTTTATAATTATCTCATTTTTAATTAATTTTTTATATTTTTCTATATAATTATCTAATATTTTATTTGTTTTTACACGAATACACATATAACTAATATATTTATTTTAGATTTGTTTTCTTTACTCATTATCATTATCTATATTATATTTTATATAAAAAATTTATCATATAAAAATTTTACTACCTTCCAAACACATCCAGCATGAAAAATTTTAATATAAGTTAATTACATGGGAGAGAGAGCCCTGTGTTAATCATTCGAGTCAGTAAAATAAATAACCAATTCTTTCTGTAGAAGCTTATTTTTCTCGTTTTGGGGTTACAAAGGTTGATAAGATTTTTTAAATAATAGAAGAAGAAATTGAGGTTACTTCCTCTATTGTATTAAGAAAGTGAATTGTTTGTAAGATGGATCTCTAATCTCTACCGTCTATGTTGTATGTCCTGTTTTTCTATCACTCCATCCGAGCCATTGAAAAGGCAACGGAGTAGGACTTCTCCTTTCCATAACAACTGGCACTTCCAGAATCGGGCGGCTGAGGTGTCCATCCCTTATTCGCTCTTGTGCAGAGGTGGAGCCCACGAGCTTTTGAATGAGGCGGACAACACAACGGTTTCTTTTAGGGTGTGTTTGACAATTTAAAAAAGTTGTCAAGTTAAAACTTTTCAATTTAAAATTTTTCACTCTTCATAACTATTCTTTTTTTAATTATTTTTTACACATATTTCTATACAACAACTCTACTTTTCAATCATTTCTA
>JAXCLR010000050.1:81192038-81209854 GCA_035584095.1 Annona squamosa | reverse complement strand
CTAACCTATTTATTTTAAATTTATTCTCTTTATTCCTCATCATTACCCCTACAATATCACTTCATTTTCTACTGATTAGACAACTTTTACCTACAAAACTTTTCATCAAAAGTTTTACAACTTCCCAAACACACCCTTACTTTCTTTACCAGGTGCTCATAAGGTGTCCTCGCGAGCATTGAGGTGCACACACTTGTTATTTTTTATTTTTTTAAAAATATTTTTATGAATTTGTTAATCTAACTGTATTTAATATATGCATCAATTTTTACTATTTTTAGATATTTATTTCACATTTTTAAAAATCAGTGTCATTTTAGTAACTTATTAATTTTTAAAAATTCGAAATAAATATCTACAAATCTCCGAAAATTGTAAAAATTAATATATATGTTAAATACACATACATTAATAAGTTTATGAAAAAATTTTGAAAAAAATAAAAAATAATAGGTGTATGCACTTGGGAGCATTGAGCAATGCTTCCGGGTGCATCTGATCACTGCCCCCATTTTGAAGAAATACCCGCTTTGTAGGCATATCTGCAATGTTTTAACTTTCACCTTTATAAAAAAAAATTTAATTTTTTTTTGATCCACTTGGAAAATATATCATTTTTATTTAATTTATTTTAAACCATTATTTTGCTATCTAATCATATACCCTATTTATTAGAAAAATAAGAGAAAAATGTTTTTGTTTCAATTTTGCTATCATTATTATTCATTTAGGTGCATACTTTGTCAATTGTCAGATAATCAAAAGTGTAGCTAAATAATCTTTTCCTCCTTCACATAAATTTTTTATATAATTTTACTTCCTACTTTATACGCAATGAACCTATTGAGAGAGAAAAAAAAATTATGCATGTGAAACGTCATCATTCTTACAATTATTATGATAATATCGTAATAATTTATGGAATCATTAGACTTGTTAATCTAAACTTTTAAGTGTAAAATATTTTTTTCTAATCATTTTGTTATGACTGTTTTACTTTTCAATTAGTACCCAGAAGTAATTGTTAAAATATTCTGTCTATTTTAACTTTGTAATCTTTATTTCTCATTAATACTAATTTAAAAGTTTTTCATCTAAAAATTTTATCGCTTCCAAAACACACCCTTACATAAAAAACTTTTTAGTAAAAACTTTACCAAATACTAAACACAACTATAATTTAAATAGGCTTAACTAAGAGATTATAAAAAAAGTTCTTCTTTTGATTTACTTGTATAATTATAATATTTGTGTTTCTTATACACCTATCATGTGTTAAAATAGAACATAGATAAATTTTATTGGAAAAATTTCTTTTATAGCTATAACATTTCATCTAATTCTTAATATATTGATAATATTTCATTAATTTCTTTTATGCTTCTTAAATTTTTATTACAACTATACTGTTAACACAACTGTTATTTACCTATTGAAAAAATGATTTTACCTCTTTAAAATTCTCCTAATTAAAATAATTCAACTTCAATATGAATGCAATATATTGATAACTTATTGTAATCAACTGAGTTACGTTAAGGTTGAATTGTCTCAGTCATAAAATTTCAAATGGGTAAACTTGACTTTTCATTATAGTAAATAACGATTTCGTTGATGGCATGAGCATGAAAAAAATTTAAGATAAAATGTTATGAGTAGAAAAAATTATAAAACATTGCAACTTTGTAAGGAATTAATGACAAATGTTACCGTCACAAAAGGAATTTTTTTTTTCTTTATTTTACTTTATAATATGGATAAGGAGGGACACATCGGCATACAATTTACTTATGCCGTCAACCATTCAGCCAATTGGAAGGCTTTCCCTTCCACTGGAATAATAAGATTTGACACGGGCGTTTTCTTTTTTTATCGAGAAAATTAATAAAGATATGTAGGGTGTGTTTGTTTAGGATAAAAAAGTGTTAGCTAAAACTTTTCAATCTAAAATTTTTCACTCTCCATAATTATTCTATTTTTTAATTATTTTTTCATATTTTTCTACACAAACTATTCTACTTTTCAATCATTTCTACACAACTATCCATACAACTAACCTATCTATTTTAACTTTATTTTCTTTACTTTTCATCATTACTCCTATTATATTATATTATTTTCTGTTAATTTAATAATTTCTACTTCATAAATTTTTCATCAAAAGTTTTAGCAGTAGGCGAACACACCCGTAGTAATTCTTTTATAGGAATTTTACATATTTACTGCAGCGCGGTGCGCAGCGCAGCGTGGTGCAGGATTCTGTTTCTTCACCTCCCTCTCGCCTTCTCCCTCCGTGCTGCGACTTCTCCCACCAGCACCCAAGAAGAAAACGAGGATACAAAAATCCCAAAATTTGCCGAATTTCTTACTTCCACCACCTGAAAACCATCTCCCGCAAATTCAACTCCAAGCCGGATTGCATATTTGCATTTCCACGTCATCCAAACGCAACGCGGACGTGCGGTTTTTTCCTTTTTTTTTTTTTGGGTACTATTATTTTCGAGATTTTCTTGCGTTGGATGGACGCTATTCGGTTGCGTGGATCGAAGGCAGCGGGAACTGCAACATAAAGACGGGAGAGGAATGCTCGACGACCACCACTTCCTCGAACTCTCTTTGCTTTGATTCTGTCTCTGCAGAATCTCCACCTCGCAACCTGTTCAGAATCGGAGCCATGTTTGGTATCGGTTCTTCGACTCGTACGTTCTTTCCCTCCTCTCTCTTTATCTTTGTTTTCCGTCTTTAGACTGAATATTCAGTCTTGGATTCTCTTCTTGAATGCAAGCTTGTAAGGTTCCTACTCAAAACCCTTTCATTCTCTTCCTGAATGTTATTGTCAACTTAAGTTGCTGAAGTTGTCAAATTTGTGTGCCTTTTCGAGCTCGAGTTGTTGCGTTCAACGTGATGACATTCCGGGTTTGTGGTTTTGGTTTTGGTTTTCTCTTGAGCTGCTTTATTCGAAACTTTGAATTTCGGTTTTCCTTTCGTGTGGAGTTGCTTCATTGAAGCTATGAAAATTGGCTTCTCTTTTTGGCTGAAATTGGCTATAGATTCTAAAAGCATGGAATTGGTTTATGACAAATTGGCCGTAGGCTTGGGTGGTGAGAATCATTTAAGTTGGGTCCAATCTTTTGAACTTGTTGGTTTCAAAGGCATGAATTCAAGGCTTCTTCAATAGGCTTCGTTTCAAGGTCGGAATTTTAGTCTTGAACAACTGTAGTAAAAAGCATCGGTTTTGGATTAGGGAGTGAAAATTTCTACTGGGTTTAGAATCTCGTCTTGTCCCAAGTCCGGTGTGTCAATAATTTGTATTCAAGATTTCTTGAATAACCTTGTGGTAATGGTTTGAGTTCTGTTAGTGAGAGGCTTGCTGAAGTATTGAGAAATATGGGAGCTGCATAAATCATTGCCTTTTCCCATTTTCCCCCCTTCTTGGTTTTGTTTATAGGGTGGATGTTCTATATATGAGCCGTTCAGGTGGGACAGGACCTTTTTTGCATATTATGATCAATGATTATTGGTATGGAATTTTTACATTTTTTTGTGCTTGCTGCTAGCGCTGAATCCAGCCTCTGAGAATATCAATCTCGTAATTTCATGTTTCCAGTTCCATTTTTTTTTGCTATTTAATTATTTATTAGATTCTTGAAGAAATAAGCTTACTTGGCTGCCGAGAAATTTCCTGTCTTTCACTTGGTTGTGTTGGTTTTTTTCATTTTTAGGATTTCTGATCAAGAGGTCATTATTGTTTTGAAGTTTATGAGTGTGTTTGGGAAGTGATAAAACTTCCGATGAAAAGTTTATGAAGTGAGAGAAAATAATGTGATATGATAGGGGTAATGATGAAAAGTAAAGAGAATAAAGTTAAAATAAATAGGTTAGATATATGAGTAGTTGTTTAGAAGTGATTAAAATATAGGGTAGATGTATAGGAAGAAGTGAAGAACAATTAAAAAATAGGGTAGTTATGGAGACAGAAAAGTTTTATATTGAAAAGTTTTTGGTGTTAACAAATACCCCCTATGTCTTTTCCAATCATATTTCATTTCTTTCCTCACCTTTTTCTTTCTTATTTAAAAAAAAAAAAATTCCTTGTTTGATATCCAAATTACATGAAATTATACTGCTTGATCTATTAACCCTTTGTACAAATGGATCGAGATGTGATTCTTAAATTGTTAGATTGAGTTATAAGTAAGTTAAGCGAGGTCTGCATTATTTTCAATTTTAGGACCATACCAATCTCCTTAGTGCTTTTACCTTTCTTCTTTAGAATAGAGTTGTAAATAGTCGTTGGAATGAAGTAAACAGAGTTTTCTGATTTGATGAGGATTCGGCATGGGATTTTGGTAATCTAACAATTGTAGTAGATTCTAGGAATACTGCCTGGAATATGTTGCACCTTTCTTTGATTCAAGTGCATTGCTTGCTGGATTTCTTATGTATCTTTCCTTGACTTACATATTCCCTTTTAGTGATGAGGAGTATCAATGTTACTTGCTTGTTTTGTTTCTTCAGCATTTGGGCAGTCTTCCAGTAGCCCGTTTGGGACCCAGTCAATTTTTGGGCATGCAAATAATGTTGTCAGCAATCCTTTTGCTCCCAAGCCCTTTAGCAGCGGTCCTTTTGGATCTCCCACAGGTAGTTCCATTTCGGGTGATACATCAACTGGAGTATTTGGATCAACACAATCATTGTCACTTTTATCTTCTACACCTGCTTTTGGTGCTTCATCGCCACCTGCTTTTGGAAGCTCAATGCCTGCTTTTGGTGCATCCTCAACTCCTGCATTTGGTAGCAGTTCGTCCTCCCTCGGGGGTAAGAAAGGTGGATGTTGCATTCTGCAATTATTTCGTCTTTTAATGAATCGCAGCACTTGGTGTTCTGTTTACAGTCTAACAGCATAGATCAAATTCTCCAGATCATTTGCTAGAAGTTAATCTTTAGAAAGAGCTAGTTTTAAAAACAGTCTCGAGGGCCCTTTTTGTCTTAAAATTTTCATGATTAATAAAGTGGGCATTTTGCATTGGCAGTAACATTTATGGTGATCCCACCAACAGCATATTTCAGACTTCCTACAACTGACCTTATATCATCGTCGTGATCATCATTATTTTTCTTCATCTGGATGGAGGCTAATGCACCTGTCTGTTTCAACCTTTGGACCTCTTATGTAGGGATACACTTACACACATTGGTGTCAACCACCTGGTCATTAGATGATCATTATCATTATTGGAGAGGCTTATATGATGATTTTTAGCAAATTATGACCATTAACTTTTTTCCATGGGGATCCATCAGTCTTTTTTCAGCCACATTTGTAAAAAGATTCTGCAATCTCTTTGTCTTTCTTCTATGTCTTCCTTTTGTTTCTCCTGGATTTCCTCATTTCTTGGCCAGGGTATTCCAGGGGTCATAAAGATCTCAAGGATCTATGGCAGGTCTGTGTGACAATGGTTCTTTAGGAAACATGCACAGATTGTAACGACCTTCAGGTTTTGAATAAATGCTGTGGATATATTGAATTCTTAAGTTTATAACTCTTACTGCAGCAGGGTAAGCTAATTAATGGATTGCAAATGATAGGTTTACCATTAGTTGAGGACTCTCCAGTGACATAAAAATGCCATAATTGATGGTACTGTGCATGTGATGCTTATCTAACTAAACTGTCTGGGAGGATTCTCAAACCTGGGCTGCATTTTAGACCTCTCTGAAATTATTCTTTGTTGTTGCCGGCAAATATATTAAACTCTAGCTTCCAGCTCTATACACTTATGCAGATAGAGTGATTCTGTTGCATAAAAAGTTAAGTCTTTGAAGTGTTCAACACCTGTAAAATGGTAAAAGATTGAGGGTCTTAGCTTACCTATGATAGTAATACCTGCAGACCATACATTTTAAGGCAAAAAACCTTTCTGGTTTAATATTCAGACTTTTCGAGCATTCAAATTATTTCCTTTTGTTGTTCAACATTGAAAATTTGTAAAATATGCATGAGAATCCACTGATGCGTCCTAAGATTCTTCCTTCTGGCCTATAATGTGATTTTTGCTTCTAAACTTGTGACATAACATAAATGTAGAATGACATGATTTATCTTCAACTTTTAATTATAACATAACTGGTCATGGTTATGTGGATCTGCTTTGCATTTAGATGGTGGGTTAATTCTTTTCAGCACCTTTTTTATCGTTACTATCCAGTTTCTTTTCCTTATATTTTTATCTGGTTGCTATTTTTCTTTAGGGTCATCTCATTTTGGGCAGAAACCTGCATTCGGAAGCTTTGGATCGACTTCTACTCAATCAAATCCCTTTGGCAGTGGATTTCAACCAACACAACCTGCATTTGGGAGCAGCCTATTTGGCACTACCCCAGCCTTTGGAGCTGCTAGCACCCCTGCCTTTGGCACCACCACTAGTCTAGCTTTTGGTGCGACAAGCACCCCTGCCTTTGGCACCACAACTACCCCAGCATTTGGCTCTACAAGCATCCCAGCTTTTGGGTCTACCCCAACAATAGTGTTTGGTAGCATGGGTGCTGGTTTTGGATTCTCTAGCACACCAGCTTTTGGTGCTTCTAGTAGCCCTCTTTTGGGTTCTTCAAGCATTCCTACATTAGGTTCTTTGAGTAATCCTCCATTTGGTTCTACAAGTACCCCCATATTTGGATCCTCTAGCCTTTTTGGTTCCTCAAGTTTGCCTTCATTTAGCTTTGGCACCTCAAGTTCTTCTTTTAGCTTTGGCTCTGCTCCTGCCTCTGGTCAATCTTCTTCTGCATTTGGTAGCAGCAGCCCATTTGGATCTACTTTTTCTTTTGGTGTCCAGAGTTCTCCTTTTGGTGAGTATTTATCTCAGAGATTCTGTGGAGATAAGTTGCATGCCTTTACTGACATGAGATGATATGTTTCCCTGGTTCAAAGAACTTCTTTGCTAACTTTCTTCCTTGGTATTGTCAATTTTTTTTCTTCCTTCTGCAGGATCTCAAACAACAAAATCAACTTTTGGCAGCCCTGGCTTTGGCCAATCATCTTTTAGCAGCCAGCATGGGGGAAGCAGGATTTCAGCTTACGCTCCAACCACTGAGGTGGAAAGCAGCAGTAGTACACAGCCTGCTGGAAAGCTTGAATCAATATCAGCCATGCTTGCATACAAAGATAAGAGCCATGAGGTGTTGAGATGGGAGGATTATCAACATGGAGATAAAGGTGTGGATTCTGAAGCTTAACTTCTTTCCAGAGCTGACTTCGTTTTGTCGCCTTTCTATTACAACATTGTGCAATTTTCTTGTGCCTAGAGCTAATTTCAGCCATGTTACGTCAGTTTCTTGCAAGTGAAATTATTCTCTTTCTTTCTAGTGGTGGGAAATGTGAATTTTGAGCATATTTTTCTCAGTTGCCTATCATGCCTTATTCACTTTCTTGGATTGTTTTGATGTTTTTGTCTTCTTCTTCTTCTGGTTTTGTGAAAGGGGATGTTCTAGTCTCTTCTTGAGATAATCATGTGGTTATTGGTAAATTGTATTTTGTGAAGCTAACTGCTGATTGATTGAGGGGAGTAATTGCTTGAGGGAATTTTGTTTATGTTGATATACTGGAAATTTAGAATTTCTGTGGGGATTGTTTTTCATTCAAGCCTATTGTGTTATATATGTTGGTCCAGCTATATAAAATGCAGCATACATATGGTTCTGGCATATTTTTTCCAACATGTAATTGTGATTTGCATTTGTGATCGGTCACATGAATGTATTTGTAATTCTGCTATCTACCAATTCCTAACTATTCTCCCCACCTCCATTTTATTAAATTTCAGGAGGGCGGAGTGCTTCTAGTCAGCCTGCAATTGGGATTTTCTCTGCACCAACTCAGCCAAACCTTTTTGGTCCTACAGGCGCATTTGGTCAACCAGCTGCAAACCCCTTTTCCACCTCTGCCTCTTCTAATCTATTTACTCCAAAAACATCTACGTTTGTCCCATCAGGATTTGGTGGGTCATCCAGTCCAGCATTAAACTCACCGTTTGGCATGTCTTTTGCACCATCTACACCATCTACACCGTTTGGCATGCCTACTTTCAGCTCCTTATTACCGTCTAGTTCTGCACCAGTGCCTGGAACAAATCCATTTGGCTCCACCTTCAGCACCCAGTCCTCTGGAGTGTTCCAATCTTCTATTCCTCCCCTTGGACAGACATCTGGTTTTGGATCAACACAACTCTTTGGTTCAACAAACCTTTTCAATATGCCATCAACTGGCTTCAGCGGGAATTTGTTCGCAAGCAATTCATCACCATCCATATTTGGTACCAGGAATCCTTCGGGTTTTGGAACAACTGTAAGTCAGTAGATTCTGACTTCTGTAGTTAATATATTTTCCACTGGGCTCTGATTTTGTTAACCTGGGCTAACAAAAGCACCTGTTACCCTGAGCCAATTTATATATTATATTTTTTTCCATAAAAATGGTGGCCTAGGTGTATTTTATTCGCACGTGAAGTCTTACAATTTTTGATTTGTGTATATATTTGAATTTCAAAAATCAACAATTTTGGTTGGTATTTGAGTCATTTTTACCTTTAAAAACTATTGATTTTTGAAATTAAGAGTATGTTTGAAGAGTGGTAAAATTTTTTATTCTTTTGATTGGGATGTGACTTATATCCATTTTCAGTTGGACTCCAAATTGGGGGACAATTTTTTCCCTGCACCCCCAAACTGCGGGACAAAATTTTCCTACACCTACCTACTGGGGGACAAATTCTCTACATTCCCATGAAGGGGAGGATTCGAATACAGACATGCTACCTGACAGCCAGCGTTTGTGACCAGCAAGATACATCCTCGCTAGTGGGAATTGATAAAACTTTTAAATCAAAAGTTTTTGGTGTAAAAGTTTTTGAATTAAAAGAAGTGATGTGATATGATAGGGGTAATAATGAGGAGTAAAGAGAATAAAGTTAAAATAGATAAGTTAGTTACATGGTTAGTTGTATAGAAATGATTAAAAACTAGAGAACCTGCATAGGAAGAAGTAAAAAAAAAATAAAAAATCAAACAAATAGAGAACTCGTGAAGAATGAAAAGTTTTAGATTTGAAAGTTTTGGTTGTAGCCAAACACACTCTAAAAAAACCATATTTACATCCGATAATTATAAAATTTGGTAGGTGAATTAAATATTCTTGGGCCCACTTTTTCATGAAAAAAGAAAATAAAATAAATACACCTATTAGTCCAAGCTAACAAAATCAGAGCCCCTTTCTACCTACTTCCTGAAACTTTAGTCTGGTTATTGCGATATTTTACCTGTAGATTTGCTATGGAATTCATTTTTATGGATATTTTACTGGAAATTTATATACTTTTCTCTGGTGCATTGCAGCCTACTCTTAGTAGTACTTTCCAACCTGTCGCTCCTCCTCACCTCATCCTGCCAATGGCTGGTACTTCAATTCTAAATAACTCTCTTGTTCTTCAATCTCATAGTTAGCAAGTTTTTCCTTCTGATACTTGAATTTTAAATAACTCTCTTGTTCTTCAATATCATAGTTAGCAAGTTTTTCCTTTTCTGACTGTTATTGGTGTAATTTTCAGCACCTTCAGGTCGGAGATCAAATGTTTCTGGTCTTGCTTACTTTGGGCAACTGTAAGTTGCTTCTTGCTTCAATTTTTCTTGTTTTACAGCAGCCAACTAGAAATGTGCTTGTTGATTGCAACAATATCTGATACTAAATTGTAACAGCCTGATTCCTATGGTGTGATATTGTCCACTTTGGCTGCTAGTTGCGTGGCTTAGTACACCAATGTTATCCCAAACCCCACATTTAAACCACCAGGAACACTATCCCATTTTCAATATGGGATTGGTTCATCCCTATGTCCCTTGCCAAAAGCCTGCTAGGTCCTCAATCAGGAGGCACAGTTTTTTGAGGCACCCCATCCCCTTTGCTTTGATACCAATTGTAATAGACTGAGTTCCACAATATGATATTGTCGGCTTTGACTGCCCAGATAGTTGCACGGCTTTAAAACGTGCCGCACTAATATTATCCCGAACCCTGTATTTAAATTGCCATATGGTATCACACAAACATATTAATCTTTGAAAATCTTGGCTTCAGAGAGTGATAGATCCACTTTGCATAGACCCTAATAACCGCTCTCCATGTAATTGTTTAGGTAATTTTTATGGACATATTGTTCTTGATTTTTTCTTGACTTCATGATGTTATGGTTTCTGACTGTTGTTATTGTTATTATTAGTTTTCAAGGTATCCATCAATTACTTCGAACTACAGTTCAACTCTTTGACTCTTGTTTTTAGCAGTTCTGCCAAACAAAACAATGGAGGAGTCCAATTGCTTCCAGTTACGAACCCTTTCGGAACACTTCCTGCAATGCCTCAACTGTTCATAGGTCATGGTGTCTCTTCTTCATCTGTGCAACACAGGGTTGCTAGCATGCCTGTAAGTCTAATGCACTACAAGTCCGGATTTGAGATCCAGCTAAAGAGGTTTTTTTTTTTTTTTTTCATGCTTTCATTTTTAGTCAATTTTTTCTACTATCAAGCTTTTCAACAAAATAATGCTGGAAACTCACTACTGAGTCTGATCATTGCCAGGTTCTTCTTGCCATTACATTTTGTATTATTGTTCAGGGAAGCTTTATTGGTCAATGACTTCTTCATTGAACTAGACTTTGGTGACGGATCAAATAATTTATTCAAGCCTGTGATTCTTGAAAATGAATATCTAAAAATAAAGTTGGAGATCCAGGCTTTTACTAAGCAATGATAAATTGTGCACATCGCAAGTCGATAAACTGTTAAATTTCACTCAAAACTTTTCTGGTTGACATTGTTTTGGATCAGGTTGGTGATAAGCCCACACTTAGAGTTTCATCCTTGTTCAAACCTAGACACTTTTCTCAGAGAAGGATTACTAGAGTTTCAAAATACCATCCTAAAGATTTTCTCAAGGTGAGATCAACTCTCTTGCTGAAATATATAACAAAAGAAATATATATATATTTTTGCTGAATGTTACATAATAATATTTATGAAAGATAAATTAGACTGACTGGTCTTTGAGGACGTTGTTTTGACAATTGTTTGAAGCGTTTCTTCTTTTATGCAAAGGCTTCATTTTACTGTGAGTATGAAGAAATACCAAGTATGCCAAATGTGGGTGCATTATTTGTCCCTCGGGAGAACCCACGAGCTCTAGTTATTCTTCCAGTGGACCAGTGGCCCCAAAGATCCAGCACAGAAAAGCAGACACCATTGAAGGAAAAAGATCAATCAACTCAAACAAATGGCAAGTTTGTGTTTTGCTCCTGCATTAAGTTGATTTCCCTTTTTTTTTTTCAAGAATAATATGATTTTTTAAAAAATATTTTTGTGCATGCAATTAAACTGCCACTATATCTGGTTGCTCAAAGAAATGTCTAATCCAGACTTAGTTGAGATTGAAAGACAGAGACCATATCCATGGTCTGACTGTGAATCTGATGCAATTGATAGTCATCTTGAAGCATTTGTCCTTTTAAAGGACACTGTGTTATCAGTGTCCACAGAATTTATGGGAACTACAGTTTGGATGCTTTAATTTGCTTATGAACTATTGATGATGTACACTTTAAAATTTTGAAAAAAAAAAATTAATAGATGGAACTAGTGAACGTTGAAGCTGTTATATTGATGTGAAATTGATCTTCAATAAGCCCATGCAATGAATTTTTTTAAATAGGCCCAAGACCGACAATTTCAATACTCAATTATTCTGTTGTTTTCCATGGAAGGACCACTAGCCCTAGGAAATTCTATCATTATTTATCATTAAGTATAACATTATTCAGCATCCAATTGTCCATACGATGCTCATGTTTTTGAATATGCTTAGTACTGATGATGAATAAGAATCATCTAGTCTGATTTCCTTGGATTGTGATAATTGACATGGGTTTGAGTCTGTGGTTTTTGTCCTTATTCCATCCTCCTTGGACACCAAAAATGCTCTTCCCAACTTGATTCTCTATGTCTAGAAATTCTCTCACTTTGCTTTTGACATTAGCAAGTGGATCATCTAATTCCGATTACAACTGGAATGTTTTTGCTCTGAGGCTGCTTTGAAGATGCCATCTGTTGTGCAACTTACAATGAGAAATAAAATAATCAATCTTTCTTTTTAAAGTACAATTAGCAAATCATATTAAGCAGAGTTTGGATTATCATCTGCTGCTGACTGCTGTGCTAGTTAGGTTTTCATAATTGCTGAAGTTGAACCTTTTGTATGCCATGGGACAGATTCTCTTGTTAAATAGTTGACTCCATCATGACCCAAACTACCATGCATATTCGAGTATCATAATTTTAAACTGCATAGACTTTACTTTGGCTGTTCTTTTTACGTAATGCTTTTTCTCAGGACAAACCTCTGGAGAGGCATCCTCACCTAATCAAAATGGCTCCTCTCAGAATCAGGAACGTAAGGCTATCTTATGAAACCTTTGTTTTTGCTTGTTTCTTTCTTTCAGTATTTGCTTAGCCTGTCGTGGCAAACAGCAAAGCCAAATCCCGACTGAGGCATGCCATGCCAACTTCCAAAGTTTATATGAATCTCCTTTCTGTCCTTGTTTGACTAACTGTTGAGTAAGTGAAATAATATGCTCAGAGGATGAGTAAGTGGAAGTAGGGTGTTGACATTATGATGGAGAAAGAATGTTTGGGTTTTGAGATAATTGAAAGTAGGACGTTGAGATGGAGATGAAATATGAGGAATTATAATGATACTATGAAAGTAAACAACAAAAAGTAGTGTTAAGTTGTTTAACTTGCATGATGTCAATGGCAAATATGCAGTTCATCCTCCTAGCAGGCTCTAAGAGGGCAGCACTTTTTGTAAAAAAATCCTAATTAAGGTGGATGGAGTTAGCTGAGCAAAGACTATCAAAACATTTCATTGTCTGAGTGAATTTGTATTTCTACCATCTACCTTAAAGCTCCTAATGATGAACTTAACTGCAGATATCCCAGGAAATGATGCAAACTCTCTAACCAACCTCTTGAATTTACCCCCGCAGAGAATCAATCAGAAACGGTCTTTAATGAAAAGAAGGGAAATGCTTCTTTGGTAAAACCTGTGCCAAAGGCAAATGCAACTCATGAAGATCATACTTGCAACTTGGATTCATTCATCACAGTTGCTGGCCACAGAGCTGACGAATCTACAGTAGTGTATGAGGTTGGAGCTGATATTAACGCACTTATGCCAAAGATACGTCATTCAGACTACTACACAGAGCCGCAGATTCAGGAAGTTGCTGCCAAGGAACGAGCTGAGCCAGGCTCCTGCTGCCGGGTGAAGAATTTTGTGGTCGGGCGGCATGGGTATGGGAGTATAAAATTCTTTGGTGAGACTGATATTCGTCGTCTTGATCTGGAGTCTCTTGTTCAGTTCAACAACCGTGAGGTGACTGTATACATGGATGAAAACAAGAAGCCACCCATTGGGCAAGGCCTCAACAAGCCTGCAGAAGTGACTTTGCTGAACGTCAAGTGCATAAACAAGAAGACAGGAGAGCAGTATACAGATGGGCCCAATGTTGAACGGTACAAGGACATGCTGATGAAGAAAACTCAAGAACAAGGTGCCCAGTTTGTTTCTTTTAACGCAGTCAAAGGCGAGTGGAAATTCAAGGTCGACCACTTCAGCCTCTATGAACTCGCTGACAATCCATGAGGTTCATACTTTTTGTTTCGCTTCATATGACACCTCATGTCTTTGGAGCGTTGCAGTACGCAAGAATGCTTTGCAGTGCAGGAAGTAGAGATGCTAGGTGTCATAATTCATCCTTTATTTTTTTGGTAATTTTGGTAGTTCGGGAATTTCGGGTAGTTGGTTTTCTGTACAGGGTTTGCATGGGCGTGTTTCTCTGGTGGTGGGCAGCATGTATAGGGCATTGCTAGAGTCTTTTTCATGAAATTAGTTTGTATAGATGAATACATCCTGGGCTTGAAATGCAATTCGCTTTTGTAGCTCGTCTTGTCAATCTTGTTACCTTTCCCCTTGTATCTCGGGTTTCACTTTAAGCAGGGTATTCTCTGAAGCGGAGAATTTGAGGAAATCTGTGTGCCCCCTGGTGCTAAGCAGCAAGCGGCTGGCTCTTGAACGGAGTTGAGAAACTGTAACAATCAGGGGTGTTGACGGATCAGGTTGGACGGATTGGAGCTTAATCTTAATTCGAACTCATTTAAAATATCTCAATCTTAATCCGTTTATTAATTCATTTAAAAAACTTCAACCCTAATCCATTTACAAACTATTTAATAAATGAGTTGGTGGGTTGATAATGAGTTGTATAACAAATAACTTAAAAGCCTAAACTCTAGTAGATGATGATTTCACAAGGAGAGACGAGAGAGTGTTTTTTGCGTAGGAGAAATGAAAATAGGACAGTAACGGAAAAACGGAATTAAGGCAGTAGTGGAAAAATGAAAATTAAGTGACTTGAGGAAAACTTAGAGAAGGAAAATAATTAAAGGGTTTACATGTATATGTATATAACTTTAATGAGTTAAGTGAATTAAATGCGTTGAACGAATTAAACAGGTTGAACAGGTTACATGAGTTAAATGGGTTACTAAACGGGTTGACGAGTTATAAAATCTCAATTCTAATCTATTTATTTAATTTAATGGTTAAACGAGTTTGCGGATCATAATCTATTTATTCAAAAATCTCAACCCAAACTCATTTATAAACGGGTTAGATGAGCGGGTTGACGGGTTAATCAAGGTTTGAAAGCTCGTCCTGCTGCAAATGGCATTCATGCGGGGAAACATCTGATGTCTTGTTACCAGAAAATTTGTCTATTTAACCTTGTGATTGATGCTTTAAGTGGATCAGAACTGAATCGCTTATCATTAGAAACTCTGGTGGGCCATAGCATTCAAAACTTTTAGAGTACCCTTAAAAGTTACATGATTTGGTAGTATTTTAATAGCCAACTTTTTTAAAACATAGTTGAACATAAAAGAATTAAATGTTTTTATTATGGGTTTTTTTCTTTTGCATTTTGATTCATTTAACTATACATATTTTCTTTTTAATCCACGAGTTTTATATATTTGCTTTTTAATCTTTATAAATTTACCGTATTTGCATTTTAGACGCTGCTGTTAAAACACCTGACTAACGGCTGTTATTCGTAAATGGAATGTATCAAATACCTGAGTTGACTTCTAAGCACGAGTCAACCTATATATGCAGTTAACGGCGGGATTTCTGACATGCATTAACGGTAGGGTTTAAAATGCAAATGAGGCAAACTCACATGGTTTAAAAAGAAAATACGTAAAACTTGTGAATTAAAAAACAAATACGTATACTTACAGCGACTAAAATGCGAATAATCCATATTTATTTATGATTGTACTCTTATAGGAACATCACAGGGAGCTCTAATACGAAGGTTATAGAGAAAATTTGCGCCAAAACGAGGTAGCCCCAAATATCTCCCTTCAAGATCTGAAAAATGTCTCCTCCTTAGGAAAAATATTGTTTTTAATATTTTGTTTTGAATTTTAAAAATATCAAATGGTAAAAAAAAAAAATATGGGACATTCATGCTTTGACCCAAGTAAACATAAAAAAAATTGAAAAATAAAAATAAATTGTGTATTACACTCTTTAGTACATCCAGGTGGATTAAATTCCTCTATCTAGAAAGATAAAATATGTAGTTTTGTTGTAAAATAGAAATAACAGCATGTAAAGATTGTGACAGAAAGAAAGGTGTTGTACGTCTGTTGTATAAAATGGGCAGCCCGGAGCATTAAGTTCCTGCATGTGTAGTGAGTTAGTGACTGCCCATGACTTCTAGGTCACATGGCGACAGCTTTTACCGTTGCGCCAAGGCTCCCCTTCTTTTTAGCTGTTTGTATATAATACGCTTTGTCATCCTTCTGCATTTAAACATTAGGTGTAGATTTCTTGAATCATTTGGCCTTACTAAAAGGTAACAAACAGGCTGACGTAGTCCTAACGTTCTCCATCTCTGCACCCATCAAGCTTATACTTCCCTCTCGGCATCCTAAATCTGACTTTCTTCTCTCATTCTCTTGTCTGGATGCATACGAACAGCAACAGCTATATACATGGCTTTTTTTTTGTTTATTACAATAGGTAGCCAGTTGTTGGGGGAATCTGCATTGCGATGGACTAGCAAATTGATTAGTCAGCTGCTCAATAAAGTAAAAATAATGCACAAGCAAACGATTTGAATAAAGTGAGAAATGTTTAAACATGTGCCACTCTTTTTTTTTTTTTTTTTTTTTTAAATGGTGGAAAGCTACCCATGGTCCATGTAGTAGGTAGCCTATGAGAATCTTAATTTCAAAGGGATTAAGTAGGCGAATAAAATACAATTTCAATTACAATAAGTGGTATTAGGCAGGAGCTAGGCTTTATTTGGACGTTTCCTACACAGGGAAGCACGGTTTCACTACTACATTTCAAAACGAAATAGTGAACAAGTAGGGACCATAGCTTTTTAGCCTAATAATATCACATCCGAGAGTGAGTCCTCAGAAGTTTGGGGTTCGAAGCTGTGTGACAAATAGGTTCAGAGCTATAAGCCCTGTAACACCATTAAAAAAAATTTTTTTTGAATAAGTAAATATTGTCTTAATGAATCTTATACATCAAATAATCTATAAAAATTGTATTAAAGAAAACTATTTAAACTTGTTTTTTCTACTATGGACCTAGTATAGAACGAGTGGAACTGCTCGTTTGGAACAATTCACACGCCGTGTGATGATGAAACGCACCTTTGCGAGTGGAATACGAAGGGATACAAGGGGAGCGATATATGGATATGTGTCTGTTTACTCTACTAAACTTGCAGAGTGCTAAGCATACCGCTCGGCTAAACGAAGTTTGAATCGTTCTGGTAATAAATATGATTGGGAAACCACTTTTCTACCTTTCCTTCCATCAATTTCTAAAAAAAAAAAAATTTAATTTAAGGCTCGTTGGAGAAGATACAAGAAGCATGAATGAGATGATAATGTAATGATATGTTTTGGGAATGGAAAAAATTATCCTTAAGAGTTAAAAACTTGTATTGAAAAGGGAGAATTTCTTTTATACCTATAATAGCTGCACTTAATTCCTAATATGCCATGATTATCACCTTCAAAAAAGAAAAATCCTAATGTACCCATAATGTTTTACAAATTTCTCTTATACTCATAATATTTCATCTAAATTCCTATTATACTTATGTTGTTAATACTACCATTATTTATTCCATTCAAAAGACGTTTATGTTGTTTTAAAATTTTTTTAATGAAAATACTTCAATTTTAATATAACTCTTAAATTATTTAATATCATATAATAATGATCTTCTATCATCAATTAAGTCATGTTAATCCCATAAAAAAATTTGAGTCATGTTAAGGTCAAATTGTCTCAATTAGAAAATTTTAAATAGACAAAACCGCCTATTTAATAAGGTAGATTATGGTTGTATTGACGGTATGGATTGAAAGGAATTTAAGGTAACATGTTATGATTATAGGAAGAATTTATGAAATATTATGGATGATAAGAAAATAGGGGCAAATGTTATAAGAATGGGGAGAATTTTTTCCGTTAAGAATTGAAAAAAGTTGTCTTAGAAATGGAATGTGGAACCCCGATCTCTGAGATGTGTATAAAACCCTAAAATTGTAAACCCTAGGTAATATATTTGGGAAATATATATTCATAAATATGAAATATGTGAAAATAGAGATTAAAATAA
>JAXCLR010000050.1:81176391-81191938 GCA_035584095.1 Annona squamosa | reverse complement strand
GAATGATGATGATATATGTTTATATGATGAAAGAAAAAGAAAAAAAAATTGGACGAGATCCAATTAAGAACCCGCCGTGTGATCAGGGCAACAATCCTGAATCACGTTTACCAGTTGACAATATCTTGGAGTAAGGATTATGTGGATGCCTCGGTTCGGGCGCCACATGGAATTCTCATATCACACTCATCCCATTCAAGATACTAAGATCCTTTGGAACACTAGTTACCCAACCTTTACAATTTCTATCTTTGTATTTTCATTATTTTCTCACACAATTACCTTATTTATTCTCATTTTACTCTTATTATATCACTTTATTTTTATAATTTTTAAACTATTCTCTTTCTCACTTCTTCCCTATTCACCCTTCCAGTATATCTGACTTTTCAGTTTTTGTTGGATCCTAGCCATTGTACCTAACTTCAACTTGCTTTGACTTGTGGGTTAGGTATTCAAGATCAAAAGCACATTTGGTAATCACATATCATGGTTTTTTTAATATAGTTTTTGCTCTTCTACAAATTTGTCATAAATGATTTAACTATCCAACAATCTTATTTTTTCAACTTTATTTTTATACTTCAATCTTTTTTTCTTACAATTATTCTATTTATTCAAATTTTAACTATATCATTTCCTATCATTCACACGATTTTCGTAATATTATCTTTTTCATTTTCCATATCATCCCAAAATCTTATTAAAATAGAGAAATAATCTTGTTAGGTTGGCTAAGTAAAGGACTTACTTTGCCTACCTCATAAAACTAATTTAAAATATTTTTTCCTTCATACACTAGTTTATCTAAGTGTATTTAACATATAAACTAAGTTGTTCCTTTTTGGATATGTGTGTATATATATATATATTTTATATTTTTAAACATCTATGTGTATAAATATCAAAAAAATATATACACATATCTAAAAATAATAAAACTTGGTTCATATGTTAAATACACTGAGATAAACAAATACATAAAGAAACAAAGCAAAAAATTTATTTTAAATAAGCTTTTTAAGATAAAAAAAGTGAGTTATGTACTTAACCTGGACTAACAGATCACTTCGCACTAAAATATAAATTCCCAAGTAGCACCCAAAGTCACTGATAATGGGTGCGCAATCACTTCATAGGAAAGAGAATATGTGTCAAGGAAAAGTCAAACTGCCCTAAAATTCTCTAGAAATTAATGATGATGTGTTGCCAACAAATAATATTCCTCCATCACTAATTAGATCGAACACATTTAATTGGGTATTGTGAAACTTTTTCATTTTAGGTTAGGTTGGAAGAAGTCCAATTTGTCAATCATATTTTACTATCTATTTAGTTAAAAATCTTTAAATAGTTTTTATTTGGTATTTGTGGAGTCTAGGCTATTTGAATAGGCATCACAACCAAAATAAGAAAATATTTAGATCTATTCATTCAAGTGTTAACATTTCTCAAGATTTTATAATCCATTTATCTGAATGAATGGAAGACTAGGAAGATATATTTCTTAATTTTTATCTAGCTATTAAATAGTTTAATAGTTGCAAAGTCGAGATTATATTTAACATTAATATATTTTTTATCATTCAAAATACATAATAAATATATATACACATTTTTGAAAAATGATAAAATTGATTTATAGGTTAAATATACATATATTCAAAATTGCATAAATAAAAATTTAAAAAATAAATTTTTTTTTGCATGATTGCAAATGATGAGGCGGCATATATAACCCAATCTTATGATTTACTTGTTTATGAAAAGGTGACCCCTACCCCAACACTTGTGGTTTTCAAAATTGGGTAGAGGGGGAGGGGATAGGGTGATCAAGAAATTTCATCATCAAAAAATTATTTATATATAATTTCTCCAAGAGAAAACAGGTGGATTGTCCCACCATTCCTGTTCAAAATGAATGCTATGTGAGGCAAAGTCAGCTAAGACATGAGCAATAGATTTTCTCAAATGTAAAACATGATGAAAGGAATAAGAGTGAATGCCCGAGGTGAGAGATTTTATCTAAGAAACCATCGTTCCTACTTCAGAAAAGATTAGCCTGTTAGAGTTCATAAAATCAGTGAGGAATAAGGAATCAAACTCCACCTCAACGTTATGCAGTTAAGTGTTAAAGGCCTACGGAGTCCCTGAGAGCAATGCAATGGCTTCCAAAAGAGATAGTTGCATTAGTCTAGGCCAACTCCATCCCTTTGCTGCTAGGCTTATCGTCCAACTTAATTTTGAATTTGTTTTCTCGTGGTTTAGTCCATCTTGCCTTTAAAGGTTGTTTTGGAATAGTGAGTCATGTTTCTTTTATTTTGTTGGTGCCTTTTGTATCTCAGGAACCAGTTGAGAGAGGAAGGTATTCAACCCAAATTCAAGAAAATCCTACAATGGTGCACTGACTTTCGGAATCAACAAATGAAATCTTATGATTTACTTGGATCTAAAGAAAACATTATTTTTCAATTCAAAATGAAATGGTGTGGACAACCAGTTGTATAGACTAATCAGGTTGGATTTATCTCATCTAATTAATTCCATAATTTCATTTTGGTAGTTCATCAAGTTGTAGCCTTACTGGGTGGGTAGGTGATCCAGATTAGAAAATACAAGCACGGTATGAAAAGGAAACTCACAAAGATTCATCAACTCCACCATTTTATTAATGAGAAATGATTGTTTGCGCCTGGGTTAAGTCCCGTTTACTTCGTCCGTTGAAAGGCATGCTGCTCGAGCACCGTTGGATTGGGCGGGATCAGTAGTAGCCATCAGATGGAAATATTGCATAATCATCCCATGGGCAGCGTAAAAATTCAAAACAACCTACCTGAACGACCTCTTTCCGTGTGCCTGCCTTTCTCCCTCTCCCCATGCACTCTAGTCCTCCTCCGGCACCCCATGAACTCCAGTCCTTCCACTACGTCAAGTCTCTCTACGCCGGCCGCCGCACTCCTCTGCGGTCTTCCTGCGCCGAAAATTGTTGAATTGCTCTCCGCAGGCGTCGTCTCCCTCATCTCCAGTCTCTCTGCGTCGGTGATTCAGGTGAGTCCCTGCTCTCTTGATTTCTCCCTCTAGAATGCGAATCTGGTTTTTTCGATTTGGATTCTTCCGAAAACCCTTGAAAAATGGAAATGTCATCGCTGCCATGCTATCGCTACCATGCTACTGAAATGGGTTTTCCACCACCAACGGTTTCCTCTGCCTGGGATTGGGACCAATCGTTGAACTTAACGGGACTTAGCCCGGGACCAACAACTTTTGCATTGCATCAATCATGGCAGATGGGACCTTAAACATCAAATACTACCAAAGCCATTCATGAACAGATACACATTAAGCTCTAATACAATCCTAAGCCTGCCCCGATTTTATCCTCTGCCCATGCATACCTCCTTTGCTCACAATCCTAAGCCTGAACCTTGCACAAGATATATATTCCAGTGGAGAAGATCTAACACATATGGGTACCTTTATACAAGTTTAATAATTTGGATAAATAGCTAGGATTTTGATTAATAGCAATTTCATTCTATTTCAAATCTATTGAAGTCCCACATTTTTTTACCAAAAACTAATTCTCAATATGAGCATCTCATGTAGTAATTATTCATCTCCTCTTGCTGGTAAACCAATCCCAGCTGCCATGATTAATGCAAAAGTTTTTGGTTGCGCTTTGCCTTTAAAAAACCATTGGTGGCAGAAAAGCACTGCCCTTAGTTTTTGGTAAAAAAAATATGGGACTTCAACAAATTTGAAATAGAATGAAACTTCTTCTTCTTCCTTGGATGTAACACAAAGAGCATCTGAATCACACTTCAACAAATTTGAATAATTACTACATGAGATGCTCGTATTAAGAATTAGTTTTTGGTAAAAAAAGATCTGGTTTCCATTTTGTGCATGACTACTCTAATTTATTGACGAAAACCAAAATATTTTAAGTTCGGAGGAACAAGATGCACGGTTCAATGGTCTAAACCAGATGAGTCTTGTTGTGAACATTTTATATTCATAAAAGAAAATGTTAAGTTCCAAAAAGTTTAGGATGAGACACTCTAGAATCTTAGGCATGACTTTAAATGCTTTCTTTATCATGTATTGTAGTTTGAGTATATCAATTAAAACTTCTTTTTCATTTGAAATTGTTGTTATTACCAGAGTAGTTGTCTTTATTAGTTATGGAAGAATATATGAGAACGGATGAAAATAACCAAGGTTTGATACAAAATGACTTCCGCACAATGGTATCTGATCCAATGAATGTGGAAGTAGAAGCTTTTATTGGTGTCACATCCTCAGTTCATGTACCTGACGACGAGGTAGCCTTTGAAGACGGTTCAGTGAATGTGTCGAATGGGGAGGGAGCATCTACTGAAGAAGTCAACGTAGGTGGTATTCCGAATACAAACGGGTTGTTTATGGTAAATGTTGCAAGGGAACTGAAACCAAAAGTTGGCATGGAGTTTGTGTCCCTAGAAGAAAGTTTTAATTTTTATAACACTTATGCTTGGCATTGTGGGTTTTGTGTTAGAAAGAACAACGCTCATAAGTTAAAGTCTGGGGCAATTGTTAGGCTTGTTTTAAGATGTTCTAAGACTGGTTGGTCTGAAAAAAGGTAAGAAATCAAGATCCAAGCAAACAAAAGATTGCATTTATCAGTCCTTACTCATGCCCTGCTAAGTTGTATGTGAATTTAAATGTGAAAAAAATATATATTATGTGTCTCGAGACACATAATCATGTACTTTGTACCCCTACAAAGACTTGTAAATTGTGATCACATAAGAAATTAATAGAGGACGAATCTTGTCTTTAAAAAAAATCTGGAGTTGGAGTTGTGAGGTCCATTGATTTTATGATGAATGAAGCAGGCGGTTCTTCTCACCACTAGTATTCAGCGAGGGATGTTAGGAATGCTCTGCGAGGAAAGCATCAAATTATGTACGGGAATGACGCAAATACTCTATTGCACATGTTTCAGATAAAGAGTTATGATGATAGTCGTTTCTCCTATGAAATCCAAGTTGACGAAGATATGAGATTCATCTTATGTTTTTGGATAGATGAAAAATCAAAAGAGGACTATATGGTATTCAGTGATGTTGTCTATTTCGACACTACATACAAAACGAATGAGTATGATACGTCATTTGGTCCATTTGTGAGCGTCAATCACCACAAACAGACATACTTATTTGGTGCAGGCTTACTTTTAGGGGAAACAATTGAAGACTTCAAGTGGTTATTTCAAACTTGGTTAGATGCAGTGGGTGGAGTTTACCAAGACAATTATTACAGATCAAGATGTAGCAATAGGAGCAGCAATCGCAACAGTATTTCTAAATACTAACCACTTGTTGTGCTTGTGGCATATTCATAAGAAATTGTCAAAGAAGTTTTCTCATATCATCCACCAACATCCTACGTTTAAGACTAAATGGAACTACTTTTTGTTCGGTACCAATAGTGAGAAAGAATTTGAGAGCACTTGGCAGGCAATGATAAAAGAGTTCGAATTGCACAAGAATTCGTGGTTGCGACATATGTATGAGATTCGGCAAATGTGGATTCCGACTTACACAAGAAAAGTATTCTCAGCTGGCATGTGAACCACACAACAAAGTGAGAGTATTAATGCTTTCTTCAATGGGTTTGTATTACGAAATTCAAATTTAATTGATTTTTCAAATAGCTATGATAGAGCACTTGAACAGAGGTGTAAGGCGGAGGCTAATGCTGAATTCAAGACTTTCTATGGCAATCCTGAGTTAAGAACTAAATGTAGCATTGAAGCCCAGATGGCAAAGGTGTATACCCAAAATATCTTCCTAGAATTCCAATGAGAAGTTGTTGAATGTATGTACTATATTGCAGAGAAGGCCGCAAGTGAAGGAACAATTCCTGTCATACATCGCCAGCATCTGCAAGTTGAACAGGTTCCCAAACGAAGATGGGATAGGGCCAAAGAGGGTGGAGGTAGCAGCGCCGAAGATGGTGAGGTTGGCGAGTTGGCCAAGCTGGGAGGGATGGCGCCGGTGAGGAAGGGATTGCCGCCTCACCTAAATCACCGGCGCAGAGAGATTGGAGAGGAGGGAGATGAGGCCTGTAGAGAGAGCGGTGCAGCGATTTTCGGCGCAAGAAGACCGTAGAGGAGCGAGGCGATCGACGCAGAGAGACTCGATGCCGTGGAAGGACTAGAGTGCGTGGGGTGCCGAAGGAGGACTGGAGTGCGCAGGGAGAGGGAGAAATGCAGACACAAGAAAAGAGGTCGTTCGGGTAAGCTATTTTGAATTTTTACGCTGCCTGCAGGACGACTATGCAATATTTCCATGTGACGGCTACTACTGATCCCGCCCAATCCAACGGCACCCGAGCGCAAAGAATCATTTCTCTATCAGCGAACAAAGTAAACGGGACTTAGCCCGAGCGCAAAGAATCATTTCTCTATCATTTTATTAATAGGAACAATCCGGATTAGTGTTCGCAATTTGATCTTTTTAGCCCCACTCAAAAAAACTTATTTTTTAATTTTTTTTGCTTTTGTCATAAATTTGTTAATTTAAATGTATTTAATATGTAAATCAAGTTTTACTATTTTTTTGGATTTTTAAACATAGATATATTTTATTTTAGTTGTTTTTAATGATTAAAAATTAACAAAATAACTCTTTTTTTAGAATCCAAAAAATAATAATAAATACATCTAGACTAATAAGTTTATAAAGAAAAAGCAAAAAACCTTTTAAATAAGTTTTTCGGTGTAAGATAAGCCATTACTTAGCCTACCCTAATAAGATTATGTCTCTAGTTTAATTAACTAAAAGAGAAATTTCGTTAAGACCAAAAAGAGAAAATTTTGTTAATATGGGAGAAATTATTAACAATTTCGCATGACTATTTCCCTAAATATAGAATTTTTAGAATAAAAAGCTACAAAATCTTTTAATGAACCTTTGAATAAATAATAATTATAACTAATTTACTTTAATAAATCTTCTAAGAATTATATTCCTAATTAAACCTTTTAAATAATTTTAAAACAAAATAAAGCTTTTATGTTATTTTAACTCTATCTATAATTTTATTCGTAAATATTATTATTACAGCAGACCAATTATATCCCCTTTTTCTGGGATAAAAAAAAACATATTCCCTTTTCTAAGCAATAGTACAAAAATTTTAATATTTTTTTATAATTTCGAAACAGAAAATTTTCAAATCACCTTTTTAGCATTATAGCTTATTAATTATCTAGGATATACATACATATAGGTAATTGAGGTTTTGCTGACGACGGTCCAGATTACTGAAAATACAAGCGGGCCAGGGTATGAAAAGGAAACTTACTGAATCATTAGTTTTTTGTCATCAATTCCATTTTTAATTGACTTAAGTAATCATTGAATGAAGTAAGAACATTTACAAAGGAATCATTTTGTTTTTAAGTGTGGGTGAGTGAGTCAGCAGAGTAAAAAGGACAAATGTATTTCTGGTTGTGAATGGAACTTTTTGTGATCCAATTGGGTGCATTGGACGGCTCGTTCCCATTAATTCCTACTCCCTTTTTTCGGTGGGGAAAAAAGCCTTTTTTTCTCGATGACATTCTGTGGTCATTTTTAAAGCCTTGCATTGATCTGGAGGCCATGAAAAAATGCATCAGCCACTTTAAAGTTCAGATAAACCTGTTCGGTTCCAAGAGCACTTGATCAGCTCCCTGATTTTGAATTTAATCATGTTATTTATCTTAGATGACCAGACAAGCGTGTAGTCTAAGGTTAAGGTAAGAGACCACTGTCTTTATTCAACATTTGATGAAAATTAGGGCGGGTTAAGATGTGTCTAACTTTGACCCTATTTTTAAAAAATCCTGTCAAACCTTACTTTTTATATGGATCGAGATAAGGTCAGTGTTATCCTTACTTTTCTGTAATAGATCTCAAGACAAATTTCAAATTGATTTTGGAATAACAAGTCGGGTTAAAAAGCGAGTCAAAATATGATAATTTAAAAAATTTATATATATCAATATAAAGTCACATTCATGATAAATTTAAAGGTTACATATTTCAATATTTTACTATTTAGTGGAGTAAAACGCAATTACTATGTGTCGATAAATTTTTTTATAATTTTATTTGCAATTTGACCTTGATAAATATGTGTATCGATATTCAATAAAAATAACATAAATGTAAAATTTTAAATTACAGTTAAAATTGCTAATTGTAAGAACAATACTATTCATTCTTAAAAGGTATAAACAACATTAACAATATTTTTTATTTCATTGATTAATTATGTGAAGGATATAACTTGAACAACATATATACAATTAAAAAATAAAAATTTATTCACATAAATAAATTATACAGTTAAATACATATGTACAGAAATCATATTTGCATTAATAAGTCATAAAGTTAAACATATCTATCATATAAGTAAGTTATGTAGTTTATAAAATAATTTACACATTACAAGGCGAGACGGGGAAATCGAGGCAGGTCGAGACATGTTTGACTTGCCCCACCCCCAGAATTGAAGAACCGGTACTAAATCTTGATCAATCCACCTGGCTCTAGCAGATGGAAATCCCTACCGGTATATAAAATTGGGCAAGTTGACTAAACCTATTTTTACCCCTAACGCATACTATTCTACACACGCCTGCGTCAATTGCTTGGATGACATTAGCTCCCATCTTTGTCTTGTTGGCTTTGTTTGTGCCTTTAGCTCCATTTCAACTTGTGAAATTTGAACCACCCATGAATGCTATTATACGATCATCATTATCATCATAAGCTGTCTAATTAATCAAGGCCAGCTACATAAATTCTGTTGCTACATTCCTGATGACTATCTACGGCAAGGAAAACATCATTTATACATGCAAGTTCAAAGATACAGTAAGAACACATGTATTTTATTAACAAGCATTCGTGCAAGCTCCACTTAAAGGTGTGCCGTTTACAGAATAGCGCAAATGCCTCCCTCTTCGTAGACGTAGGCAACTGGGATAAGCTTACAGTCTTTGCAATATGGAGGGAGATTCTGCTTTTTATCACCATCCTTTTTTGGTTCAGTTTTCTTTTCCTGGTCAGCAGGCTTGGCAGGTCCAACACTCACTATCTCTTGGAATTTACCAGTTTTTTTGACTTGACATACAATTTGCATTGGATCAGCATCCCCCACCACAGTTAGTGTCCCCTTCTCAGCATCCATCAATATTTGATTTATGCCTAAAAATCAATTCATAATGTCTGATTACATTCACCAACAGCTGATGTTTCTAATTTGAAAGCTCAAAAAACTGGGCAATTAAGTTGGGGTGACTTGTCCTGACTTATCCATTGCAACTCACCCAACTTGGCTGTCAGCCTTCGCCGTTCATCACCGTTGGCCCGCTAGAACATGACTCGGGTAACCACACACAGAGTTTCATATAAAAAATCCAAATATAATCCCACCTGTAAGTTTAGCTACAGCTTTGAAGATTTGTACCCTGCACTTGACGCAGTAGATAGCCACTTTGATAACTGTTTTCTGCAGTGAAACAGTGATCTTGGAATGAGGGGGAAAAAGCATATAGAGAGCAGCACAATCAAGAAGGATTTGCAGAAAGATGTTGAAATTATAATCAGGATTCTAAAAGTGTCAGGCCTTCCGCTGTTGTCCACACAAAAGTTCTTACATTCTGTTCCATATTACAACCGAACTCACAGCCCACGCCGCAGTCCGCAGACTGGGTCTACTAAAATCCTAACACAAAAAAAAAGGCTACTTACCTTCATGGTGCCACTCATGGTGCCACAGAAAAGAAACAAGGCTTGCGGTATCTGGGTACGAAGATAAGGACTGGAAATTGGAGCTTTATAGGATTGTCTGATATATGAGAGAGAGAGAAAGAGAGAGAGCTAGTGTGGATTTTACGGCTAGAATAAGATTATTACCTTAAGTTTTTGTATGTTGCGTCTCTTCTTCCATTGATCTAGTCATGTCTGTCGTAATGCCTGTGGTAACCATGTGAAGGGAGCATTCTTTCATCTTGGGTTTCAAATTCTATCCACCAGTATTAATATATTTCCACCTGGGTATGTAGATATCTTTTGATGGCATGGGCCATTTACATGGACCAAAACAGAAATGCCAATTGTGGATGAAGGTGGGGCCCTACTTGTTAAAAATAAACACAGGAAATAAAATTCCTATGTTAGTCCACCGATAATTATATGGGATATACAGCAGATTCTAGTTAGTCATCTAGTCAGTAATTTATGTAGAGACCACTAAGACCTTTGGATAATTCAACTATACTTGTATGAATTTATTTAAGAACTAAGTTCATGACCCACTTGGCGGCTTTGTACAAAATCATGAAATTTCTAAAGAGTACATCAACCGTTTTCTAGTTTGATGACCTATGATCCAAAACGGGGCTATCTGCATTAGCATATTTTTGAGAAAATGCCCTATTTGTGAAATTTATTTGCAAAGACCCCTCTTTTATCAAATTTACAAATAACATGTCTCACGTGATCTTAATAAGTAATAACAAGTGAGTCAATTTTGAGTTATGGTAGCAACTTCATGCAACTAGGGTGCTAATAGATCAAGTTGAATGAGTTGAAGCTTAATTCTAACTCTAACTCATTTAAAATATCCCAACTCTAATTCATTTATTAACCTATTTAAAAAATTTAAAACTTAACCCATTTATAACTCATTTATTAAACGAGTTGGTGGGTTATTAATGGGTTATACAACAAATGACCTCAACGTTTAGATTCTGGCAGTTGATGATCTTGCAGAAAAAAGCAAAAAGTATTTTCCATACAAGAGAAATGGAAATAGGAAAATGATGGGAAAATGAAATAATAAAAGTAGTGAAAAATGAAAATTTGATGACTAAAGAAGACTTAGCAAAGTAACATAACCAAAAGAGTTTACATATATATATATATATATATATAGCTCTAATGGGTTAAATGAATTAAATGATTTGAACTGGTTAAATAAGTTAAACGGGGTTGACAGGTCATAAGATTCCAATCATAATCTGTTCATTTAATTAAATGATTTAATGAGTTTACAGATCATAACTCATATAACACCCCTATATGCAACAAGTGCTGTCGACTAGGCAAGTAGGAGAGCCTCTAGTTCACCGGAACAAATTACAAGATCTCAAAAAGACGAAATAATTGCATGCAACCCTAAAAAACAGTTTCGAGTCCGCAAAAATCCTATCACTATACTCCAGCAATGTAGTTCAAAAGGAGTAAGAACCAATGGCTATTTCGCCCTAACACAAAAAGGAAGGATATCGTCTCGGATGATAGCATTTAAAATGAGTTAAAAACTTGGATGGACGGTTCAGATCAATATCCTACAATGTAGAAATCAGCAAATGGTGCTTGTTCTACTGCAACTTCCAGCGCTCGAAGAGCACTAGAGATTTCCAGTCCGAGGAGTTTAAAACACAGTTGACTCAGATAGTTTAAGCTATTAAGGCCCAACTTGCACTAGGTTTTTAAATAGCTATGATGGTTTAAGGACTCCCTCGCACTTGCTTTTTAACTGTAGGTGTGCAACTTTCTAGCTGGGTGAACCCGAACCATGCCAGTAGAACTCCATAAATATTAATGTCCCGGATTTTTGTTTTAAAGAATCACACGGTTAGATCGGGCTAAACAAATATTTCACTTAATTCACCTTAAAGAATCCATTTATAACGACTTTTTTGATTTTTTTTTCATACACTTATTCATCTAAGTGTATTTAACATATTTAATAAAAAAAAAAGTGTATTTAACATATGAAACAAGTTTTACCATTTTTGGATATGTGTATATATTTTTTAAAATTTTTAAAGATAAGAGCATTTTAAATAAATGTAGAGATATATATATTTAAAAATCTCAAAAAATATATACACATATCTAAAAATAGAAAAATTTGGTCTATAAATTAAATACAATTAGATAAACAAATGTACAAAGAAAAAAGTAAAAAAAAATTGTCGTAAATAAGTTTTTTAAGGTAGGCTAAGCGAGACATTTGTTTAGCCAGGGCTAACTGGATAACTCCTCTTTTACTTCACGGCAGTTTATGCTATAATAAAGCATGTGGTCCTAATTTCCTTTCGTCGAATGTTTGACCCTTGTCCCCCTCATTGGTAGGGGTATTAATATCAATGACTTATTTGTATATATACTATATAGTTGAATCAAAAAAATGTTTGAGATTTTTCATAAAAAAGATTCAAAATTGGAGGAATACAATTTGGAAATAAGGTTAGGGCGATCAAATCACACTCATATCCGATTTCTCTTATTTATATTTGGGCTCAGCTTCCATTAAATCCTTTTTCTTTTTTAATATTTTGATGTTGAATGAAAATTTTATTTTATCTATCATATTTAACATTATTTATATTATCATAGAAATCTTTTTATTTTTAAGTATCAAATTAAGCAAGTTCCATCTACAAATATGTAGTCGAATACTAAATATCAATTTTAGAATTTTATTTTTGATAGCTAAGTCATCTAAAATATCATTACCATATTGATAAATGATTTCATTGAATATCATTATATTTTAATATATATATATATATAAATACATTGAAGCATTTTTCATAATTCACACACACACATATATATATATTGCAATTGTAGCCTAGGCACATATTTGATTGGAATTTCTAGTTAATTTGGATGAAAATTGATATCCTTGTTAAACAAGTGACATTCAATTGAATATAATAAATGAAGTGAATTTTCATAAAATATTAAAATATTAAGAATGGAGTTAACATAACTACTTCTATGTGGTCGATATGGGCGAGGAACCGTTTGTATTTAATATAAAGCAGAATGATTCACCCCCGCATTATTTTAAAAAATTTATTTTACATTTTAAAAAAAAAATTATTTATTACATTTTAAAAAAAAATTTATTTATTACATTTTTGAGCTCTACTTTGACGGTTTTATGTAATTTTTCAGATTTTTTGACTTATGTAAATATATTTATTCAAATTTTTTAAATAAAAATTGAATTTCACATGCACTAAGCCCACAACCATGTTAAAAATTTTAAAAAATATTATGCGGGGTGATCCACCGAGCTTGGCGGCCCCGCCCCACGTGGTTAACCGCGTTCATTTCCCCAATATAAAATATATCATGTAAAACACCTAAACAATATGCCTGTCACATTTATGTATTTTATATGATTTAGATTTATGTTTAAATACTGTTTGCTATTTTAAAATATCTTCTATGTAAATTATATTATTTTCATTTTCATTTATCATTATATTTATATTATAGTTATTTACATTTACATCGTTAGTTTTCTTCTTTTATATTTCAAAATTTTAAATTTTTCTGGAAATATATCGTATTACTATATTTTTTAAATTTTAATTAGAGTATTATTATTTTCGCCTTCTTGATTTATTAGTTATTATATATTCACATGCAAAATTTGAACTTATTACTTTTGGAGCGCATTTATTGGTTATTATATATTCAAATAAAAACTCGCCGACTCATATTTCAACATACACCTAGGGGTACCAACTAGGTTAGGAGCAACCCCTCGTCTGAAGCAGAATAGGGTTAAGATCCTTAAACCCAGTAACTGATTTAGATGACTCATTTAACTCGTTCAAATAAAAATAGATGGGTCATAGGTGGAACCTTTTTGTCTAACCCGTCAACTCAATTGTTCAACTCATTTACTTTCATTATTTTTTTTTTACGTATTTATACTATACTAAGTGCGAAAGTGTTCGAGTTAATCTTATAAGGTGGCTCTTTTAAATGAACATTAGCAATCTTAATGAAGTATTAATGCTTTTCTAGTAGAAATTATGTGTTCTCTGCCAATGGGAAAAGCTACTCGGAGGTTTCATCTGCCGGGGATGCTTCTATGAAATTCCATTTCTTTATCATTCCTTTTATTTTCAATATTTAAAGGGTTGATGAAAAATTCACTCAATCTATTGTGTTTAGCATTTCTTATATTATTATGGAAACCCATTCACTTGTCTAATATCACTGTATATAGGTTTCATCTATGAACATGTAAAATCAACATAATAAAATGATTTAATGCTAAATATCAATTTTTAAGAAGTATTTTCAATGTCTAAACCATCTAAAATTTCATTACTACATGAATAAATGATTAGATAAAACATTATCACATTCCAATACATATATGAATGGATCTAAACATTTTCTCTAATTTATACATAAATACACCTATTTTTGAGCAAATATGACCTATGCACGAATTTGGATGAAATTTGATCTTATAACTAAACAAATGATGTTAAATTATAATGAATGGATTTAATTTTTCATCAAATATTAAAATCTTAAAATTTGAGAGGATTACATAAAAATGTAACCACTTCTATGTAACCCAAATACATAGAAGCAAACCCTTTCATTTACTTGTGAACCATAAGATGACACATGTTGCCTTCCAGGGCCACATATATAAATCCAATTGTCAGAATCAATTTAAAATTACTTCAACATTTCACACATGATTATTCTAGCACGACTTGGTTAATAAAAAAAACGAAATATTTTCAGACGACCACCCTCCTGATCAAAATCCAGGCTTGTTAAAATAACAGATTATGGCAGCTTAGAGCTGTTAATGCACCATATTTCAAGCCCAGTCCATAGTTTAGCAGTGACAAGCCACCTAATCATGATACAAAATCACTCCAATTTGCACTTCGTTACTATAGATGCAGCATGTGGGGCCGCTTGTCCTAGGACTTCTGCGTGATTATTCGGCTTGAAAGGGCAGTTATCCCCATAGCTCTTGTTTCAGCAATACTGAAACAGATCTGGACATTACAAGCTCCATGCATTTTATAATGTGCATGTGCTAAAAATTCGACCATTCACGAAATTTTACTTTTTCCACCTTAATGATATTTATTTACTCCCTGTGGTCATCACTACACAGTTGATCGTTGACATTCTTTTTCATCCCCTTTCAATTTAAATTCTTTATTTTCTCATTGTCCAAAATCCAAATACAGATGACCTATTAATTGTTCCCATGAAATAATTATGTGGGTGTGTGTTTAGAATGAGAAAATCATCTTGAGAACGGGTCATTAAGTTGTACGCCCCATAGAAAAATTGGGAAAATTGGTGTACAGAATTAGTAAATGAAGTAGAAGTTGCGGTCTGTAAGGAAATAAAAACGGCCCCGAAGAAACTACCAGTGCTACAGAAAAACATGAATAAACCACCGGGCTCCCCAGTTCAAGTACATAAATATGAAGAAGACTTATAATGTTGGGATAGGCTTTTCTCTATAGCCGTGATTCGAACATTGTGTCCTGATCTTGGCTAGATGGTTACATGAGGCTGAACGGACAAATAATGGCAACGGGATTGGCGCTGATGAGACTGTACGCATCTGAAGACCTTCCATTTGAATCTTCAGGCAAACAAGACCTGATAAGCCCGCCTCCGAGCCCACCAAAACCACATCTCAG
>JAXCLR010000050.1:81124381-81165728 GCA_035584095.1 Annona squamosa | reverse complement strand
CTACCCACCACGATCCACATTTCCAAGGCCCGGGAAACCATTCCGAGCCCATCGTAGCGCTCCCGGCGGGTGCTACACATATATGTGTGTATGTGTGAATTTTACTTTGTAGTACTACATATCATGTGTTCATGATAAATACGGATAATTTTGTTAAGATATTAAAATAAGAACATATAAATCAAAATAAGAAACCATCACTCGATTTAAGTGGTAGATAAAAATTATTGATATATTATTTGATGTCTAAAAATAAACTACAAATTAAACAAAGGGAAGAAACTATAAAACAAAGCAGCAGTAAAAGCTATACTTCCAAATCTCGATTGTTTGCCTTGACATGATTTTTTAAAAAATTATGAGGGTTTCTATTAGGGTGTACAGTGCATCAGAGAATGTATTAACTATGTAAGTGCATATTTAAAAGACTTGGATCACTGAGACAATGGATGTCAATAAACAGAATGAAAAAAATACCATTCAATTAAAAGAAAAAATAACATGAAATAAATAAATAATATGGCTCTTTTTAGGTTCATTTTTTTTTATGAAAAGGAGACACCCTATCCCACTTCCCTAGCAATCTGCAAAGGAGATTGGATAGGATGATCTGAGCAATCCATAGCCAAAAAATTGTCTATATAATTTTTTTCCTATATAGTTTGAGGGGGGGGTGTCCCACCAAATCTGTTGATCTACAGAAGAAACAGAAAGAGAGTTAGCTAAAGCATATGCAACGGTATTTCCTTGCCTTAGAACATGACAAGCTGTGACATGGATAGAAGAAGAAAAAATAGACTTGATCTCGTCAATCACAACGCCAACGGAAGAGGAAATGGGATCATCCAAAGTAAGAAAGTTGACAAGGAGGAGCGAATCCGACTCAATTTGTAGTTTTGCTAGGTTGAGCTCATATCCCCGGCTTGCCCCTAAGAGAAAAGCATGTGCCTCCATGAGCAGAGGCTCCATCAAACCACATCGTCGCCATCCTTTTGTAGCGACAAATGAACCCCCTGAATCCCGGGTGATGGCAGCAAAGCCCATAGACGTGTTCCGATGAAGTGTCCTAGCATCCATATTAAGTTTAAAAGTATCATCCGGAGGTCTAGTCCATCTGGGAACAAGTGGTCGATTAATCGCACCCCCTTGGATGAGGGGAATAGCCTTATGGTATTGCTCCAGATAATCCTCGCACCATTTGAGGGTGTTGGAGAAGTCCAGTTTCGTCCCTTTAGCTTTTAATGCATTTCTCAAGAACCAAATCCTCCGACAATAGAGAAAAAAAAGGCTAGGTCGTTAGACGCATGACCTAATGCAAGAGAAGTAATAATATCCTAAACAGAGGTCGGAGAAGAGATGATTTCAATAAATTTTAGCAAAAATATAAAAACTCGGGATGTTAAAATGGATTGTTCTAGTCAGAATCTTACTCTACAACATTTCATTTTTTATACATCTATTTTTTTTTTTTTTATAAATCAAGCTCATAAATCCTTACAATTTTTTATAAATTTCCTTGCATTAGAAGGGAAGAGACCAAAGCTCCTTATACAAGAGACCACAACTCCCATTAAAATTGTATACTTTCCAATTGAACACAAACCAAGTATTTTAGTCGGACATCAGTTTGACTCTTCGCTTCCTCATTTAGGTCCTTTGATAGAGATATTTGTAGTTTTTCTCCTTGTGTGGGTAGTTATTGAAAATTTCTCTATTTTGTAAGAGTTATTAATGTGCTTGAATGTAATGTGAGTTGTTATAGTGTATATAAATATCCATTAAAAAAACCAAGCATTTTGTCCACTGTCGATAATTATGACCTTGAAAACGGTTTTATTTAACATCAGCCTTCTATTAAAAATAGATAAATTAGCTAATAATTAATAAGACAGAAAGCTGCTGGCATTTTAACATTCTATACTTCTCTATTAATTTGCTTATATCAGATTCTGTTAATTTCCTATGCTAGAAATGTCGGCCCATCTATGGTTTAACTGCCCCCGGGAAAGTATTGTCTCACAAACAAGACTAAAACCAAAGGCCCAAATCATTTGGCTGTGCAAAATTTGTTATTTGTGTACAATAATACATGTTGAAGAACAAATGGAATGCAAATTTTATTTTGATTTCGTCCTACTGTATAAAATGTGTAACATATAATTTATTTTTTTACGTAAAAATCATTGGAATAGGGCGGATTGGAGCAAATATAAAAAAGGAAAACTCAAATTGGTCTTATTACGAATATTCTATATTGCCAGTTAACTGTATAGTAAAACATACGCTTTAAAAGTTTGGATTATACGTGTATGTGTAGCATGATACAATAATGTAGTAAAACAATCGTAACAACATTAATATTTTTGTGGTTCTTTTTTTGTTTTGTAATCATCAAGAATGATTCGATGAAATCAAATTTAACTATCATGCTTGGCATTATCTATTTGGATAAAATACTTATTATTAGTTCATTTAAATTATATACTTGTGACTTATTTAAATGTAAAATCACTTAGAAGTTAAAATGCAAACCAATTTTAATCAATCTATCTAATTACGTTTGGAATGATTCAGGATGTGTCTTAAAATGGGGGGGGTGGGGGGGACTTCTACCAGCCTATTAATCATTATACATGCACTATATAACCTCATGATTCAAAAATAATTTCAATTAGAAAGCATCTCGATCTCTTCATAATTTCTTTAATGGAGCCTACTCAAATACCTACCTATGGCATAAATACAATAAATTGAAACATATTTATTGCATATATTTCTTCGGAAACCACGGGATCAATTAATTGGGTGACCACCATCCACCATGATCGACCATTTCATTAGGGAAAATCCCAGATACACTTACAAATTTTTTATCATAATTCTTAATATACTTATGCCATTTTCAGTAATTTCTCTCGTATCTATTAAGTTTCCTACAATCCTTTTTTACTTATGTTGTTAGCTTACCAATATCCACTGAATGAAATTACTTTTTTTTTATGATTATATTTACATACATCTCAACACATATTACATTAAAATTCTGAGACATTCTTACAAATACGGAGATACATAACTCCACCAAAGAAATTTGGAGACACAGCTCCACCAAAGAATTAGGAAGACACAGCTTCCACTAAGCTAAAGGGAGACCACAGCTCCCACAACATTTTTCGGGCTGAAATCCCAACGTGGGATTCGAACCCCTGACCACAGCTCCGCAAATGCCCTGTTACCGCTGTGGCCACCAACTGAGCACGACTCAGTTGGTCACTGAATGAAATTACTATTTTGCTCATTAGTTATCCACTGAATGCATGAGCTACCCTCTGATTTTTCTTGGGGATGTTGGATTTGAGAGGATGCAATGCTAAATTTAGAGAAGAAAACAGTTATTATAGGCTGGATTTTTAGGACTGCCTCTCTAAGTAATGCTGAAGACATAGGCACGTAGCTATTGATTTGGGGTATCAAATCAACTAACACGTAAAAAAATAGGAGCTGCTATCAGTCGACTCATCCACTCATTCGTCTAACGCATTTATAAATAAATTTGGGTTTTAATTTTTGAATAAGTAGGTCATGATCCGCTAATCTGTTCAACCATTTAACTAAATAAATGGATAGGGTTGAGATTTTATTTAACTCTTATAACGTATTTAACCTATTTAACTCATTTAACTCATTAAAGTTTTATATGTATAAATGTAAATTCCTTGGTTATTCTCCCTTTAAGTTTTCCTCCCACTACTTAAATTTCATTTTTTCACTGCTACCCTAATTCTATTTTCCTGTTACTATCCTATTTCTATTTTCCCTATGTCAAAAATACTCTCTCGCTTCTCCTTGAAATTATCATCTGCTAGAGTGTAGGCCTTTAGGTCATCCGTCATTTAACTCATTAACAACCTGCCCATCCATTTATTAAATAAGTTAATAAATAGATTAAGATCGAGATATTTTAAATGAGTTGGGATTAAGATTATTTTCGACCCATCCAATATGATTCATTAACACTCCTAATATTATCCATTAGTTCATTTAAAACTTAAATTGAATTAATAAATTTATGATATTTTGGGAAGTGATAAAACTTTTGAATAATTTTTTTTTAAATGCAAAAAATAATATGATAAATTTAGGGGTAATAATAAATAATAAAGCTAAAATAAATGAGGAATAATTCTGTTAGCCCGGATTAATCAAATGGCTTATTTAGCCCACTTCAAAAAATTTATTTAAAACATTTTTTATTTTTTCTTCGTACACTTGTTTTCTAAGTGTATTTAATATATAAACCAAATTCTACCTTTTTGGATATGTGCATATATTTTTTTAATTTTTAAACATATGAGTATTTTAAATACATATATAAACATAGATGTTTAAAAATCTCCAAAAAATACGCAATCCAAAAAGGTAAATTTTGATTTATATGTTAAATACACTTAGATAAACAAGTGTACGAACAAAAAAATAAAAATAATTTTTTAAATGACTTTTTGATGTGGATAAAGCGAGTCATTTGCTTAACTCTGACTAACAAGATCACTTCTCAAAATAAATATATTAGCTATGTGGATAACTAAGTAAAAATGATTGAAAAATTGTTGTGTAGGAAAATATGCAAAAATGATTAAAAAATAATGTAATTATAAATAGTGAAAAGTTTTAAATTGAAAAGTTTTAATAGTTGTCATATACTCCCTTAATTGATATATCATAAGGGCATGAGTGTCAAATGAATTTTGGTAAAATTTTATGAGTGTGGAAGAAATTATTAAAAATGAGCAGGCATATTCAAAATTAGGGTAAAAAATCACCAATATATTTGTTGCTTTCCATTTAATTTATCGTATTGAATCTTAGTATTACAGAAGTGGGCCCACGTTTAGTTGGAATTGACGTTTAACTTGCTATTTGGATTTTTAATTTTTTTTGCAATTTATTCCATAAATTAAAATCACTGAATATTTAATTATAACATTGTTTAAGAATCTAATTAAATTCAATCGTAAAATTGGATTGAAAAATCCACTTTCCCGTATTTATGTTTCTTAGACTTTGAAACAACACAATTAATCTCACTGTCAACTAACTCAATCATCTGCATCATCATGTAAAACGTTGCCCACCAAATCGACACAATTCACCAAATCTTTCAGATATTCTTCACGCATGCGTTTCATTCAACTGGGTCCAGGCCTCAGGGTAGACTGCTCTCTTGCTTCTCCAGACCCCGCATGAAATGAAAGCATGACAACGAGCCGATATCCAGGCTAAAGCACTTTAAAAAATTTATATATAATTTTTTTTAATATTTTAACCATTGATTACACTCTAGCTCAAATTTAACACGATAAAATAAATTTTGATTATTTATATATTTTTGAAGAATCAAATTTATTAAAATATGTATTATTAGTCATTAGAATGATAATAGTACCATAAAATATTATATTAATCTAATTTTTTTCTATAATTACAATTTATTATATTGAACATAATGTGTGGATATGATTTGAAAAGATTAATTGTTATTATTATAAAAGGCAGTGTATGTGCATTTAGCTATTACAATTCCATTCCTAGATGCTAATTATAATTGATTATACACCAATCCAATAAATTTAATTTTCTATCCCGATTTTAATATAGAAATCATGACTAATGAATGGTTAATAACTTCATATGTTTTATACGCATCACGAAAAGTCATTTTTAAAAGTACTTCATAGGGAATAATTCTCAGGTTTCATTAAAAGGAAATTTTGGCCTTCTTAGCTTCTTACATGAGTACACCTAAAATTTTCTCCCGATTTAGTATACATAACAGGGATGCTTCTATACAATCCTTTTTATTTTCAACATCCACAGGGTGGATTAAAAAATCTACTTCATCTATCATATTTAGCATTATTTATATTATTATAACAACTTTTTCGTTTATCTAATATCATTAAATATAGACATAGTGTATAAACATGCAAAATCAACGTAATAAAATGAGTTGATGCTACGTATCAATTTTTAAGTAGTATTTATAATATCCAAACCGTCTAAAATATTATTACTAAATGGATAAATGATTCTATATAGTATTACTACATTTCGATATATATGTAAATAGATTTAAGTATTTTTCTTAATTTACACATGAATATATCTATTTTTAAGCAAATGTGGCCTATTCATATATTAAATTTGGATGAAACTCATTTTATAACTAAACAAATAATATTAAATATAATAAATGGATTGAATTTTCTATCAAACATAAAAATCTTAAAATTTAAAGGGTTACATAGAATCATTTCTAATAACTTTTATGTAACCCAAGTACATAGAAGCAACCTCCAACATATCGGTATTTGATTCTATGCGCTCGAGTGCAAAAACTCATTTTTTACAATTTTTTTAAATTTTTTTATATAACTATTACTCTAAGTGCATTTAACATGTTTCATAAAAAAAAAAGTGCATTTAACATGTGTATCAAGTTTTACTATTTTTTAATATTTCTAAATTTTTTTAGATATTTCAAAGTCAGTGGCATTTTCATTATTTTGAATTACGAAAATGTCACTGATTTTGAAAAATCCAAAAAAAATTTACAAATTTCTAAAAATGATAAAATTTGATACACTTGTCAAATAAACTTAGAGTAACAGTCATATAAAAAATTTCAAAAAAATAATAAAAAAATTAAGATTTTTCACCAGGATGCATCAAAGCATAGTATACCTAGGTGCACCAAATAAGGTCCCCTATATATAATACATTCATATATACATAGCTTCTATAAATACTGATATTTTGAACTTGTAGTTAGATTTGCATGTATCTTAGAAATTGGAACTGCTTGGAGTTGGATTGATTTCTTCTTAGAAAAGGTTGAGTACACCTAAAAATAATCTAAGTTTTGTTTGATGTTTTCAAATTTCAATGCACCAGAATTAAGAATCTTGTTTAATATTTTTTATAAAACCGTTAATCTAGTTGTATTTAACTTGTGTATTAAGTTTTGTCCTTTTTTGAAGACGTATATAAATATATATTTATTTTTCTAAAAGCATGAATATTTTACTCATTTAAAAAGCTAAATCCTCCTTATTTTTAAAAATAAAAAATATATACACATATCTAAAAATAATAAAACTTAGTTTATATATTAAATATGCATAGGTTAACATTTTATTTTAAAATTTTTAAAAAATAAAAAATTGAGTTTTGCTCGTGCATTGAGAGGATATGCACCCTTCCTGCCAGAAATGTATAACAAACAGCCTGTAAGAGCTGTGCTAGAGTGTAGATGGGGCAGAACATATAAAAATAATTCCATTATTATATTAATTTTTAAATAATGCAAAATAATAAATTCGATATTTTATTCAATATTTTAATGTAGAAACTAGGAGAATTAAGGGCGCAGCAGCCCCACAGGGGAGCAGGTGCGTGGGAGTTGAGGTAGTGTTTTTTCTTTCCGTCTTGGCTTGGCCGGAACTGTGTTGTGTACGTGGTCCAGGAAACAGAGACATAACTGTACGTACAAGGCAAACCTTCGAATTGATTCTGCGTCCAAAGGCACACAACAAATTAAAAAGAATTTTTTAAGAAGCCCTCCCCCAAATACGCGGAGTAATAATGCCCCCATTAATACGCCTGTTGCTCAAACTTGATGCACGGGCTCCGGGGATTAGATTTTTTATATATACATTGTGAAATTTTAATATTAAAAATCAGACACAATTACAACCCTCATCATCAAAAACATACTGTAAATACCCTCCTTCTCAAGGTGATAATTATAAATAATCCAAATTGGGACAAATTTTTTTTTTCCTCCCTCCAGTAGGAGGATTCTAACCCTCCATTGAAGCATGCAACTGGGGATTGGATTTTAATTGTGAAATAATCATTGAAAAAACAAAATCCATAACTTTTTCCTATCCCCATAAAAACGAGGTCTTACTTTAACAAAATTGAACTAATTATGTAGAATTATAAATCTCAAAGACTCCAAGAAGTTACAAACAATTGTAACGAAGATCCATATTTCCATGCATGCACCCCAAAATAGCATCATAGTCATGCAATCCCAACGATTGTATGGCTCTATGAGTACACAAAAAAATTAATAGTTCAGACTAGAGGTGTTAGTGGTTATGGTCAACTCATCAACTCGCTCGTCCAACCCGTTTATAAATGAATTTGAGTTGGGATTTTCGAATAAATGAGTTATGATTCACCAACCCGTTTAACCACTTAATTAAATAAATAGATTAGGGTTGAGATTTTCTAACTCGTCAACCCGTTTAGTAACTCATTTAACCCATATAATCTGTTCAACCCGTTTAATTCATTTAACATATTTAATACGCTTAACTCATTAAAGTTATATATATATACATGTAAACCTCTTTGTTATTTTCTCTTTCTATGTCTTCCTCCAGTCACCTAATTTTTATTTTTCTATTATTGTCTTAATTTCATTTTTTCATTGCTGCCTTATTTTCATTTTTCCTACGCCGAAAATACTCTCTTGTCACTCCTGTGAGATCATTATTTACTAGAATCTAGATTTTTAGGTTATTTACTATACAATCTATTAACAATCCACCAACCCGTTTATTAAATGGGTTGACAATGGGTTAGGGTTGAAATTTTTTTAATGAATTAATAAACGGATTAGGGTTAAGATGTTTTAAATGCTTTAATATTAGGATTAGGCTCTAATCGGTCCAACCGGATACATTAATACCCTAGTATACCCCTAGTTCTGACACAATGGGCTGGAGTATATCACCCACTGAAAAAGTTGTCCGTGCTGCGCTGTGTAAAGGTCATTAATATAGGCTGTTGAATTAGGTGGACCACCCTTTTCAATGACCACAAAAGAAAGCTGGTTGAAGTGGATTATTTGCATATATGGCCCAAAGTTTACTGATATTTGTGTATTTCTCTCTTTTATTTCTGAATTTTTAGTTCCGCCCTTGTAAACTTTCGAGTAGTTGAAAAATGCTGTGGTGGTTAAAGAAAAATATTATTGAAGACTGCACTTGGGCGGAATTATCTCGTCAGAGTATTGGGTATCATTAAGCCTTCTTAACCTAAAAAAAAAGAAAAAACTAACTCTCGGGCTGAGGCTTTCACGTATGCTTGTAAATAATCACTCGGTCGATTCAGTAACTGTTGTGGAATAACCCAACAAATTTATCATTCCAAAATCAACTTCAAGATGACATTGAAAATCCTGAAAAAAAAAAAGATTAGTACTGAAGATAAGTTTAAATTAAGATTCCTAAAAATTAGTATCCAGACGAGATCATTATTATTACTTTCGTAGTATCAGTTTACAACACCGTGTCTGACTCCCTTGCCTTGCCACATCTAGACGTATGTTTCTATCAATGATTAGGTATAACATCTAATCAACATCTTTTACTCAATGAAATTTTGGGACCTCGAAACATTGCTTTATTTTTTCGTACATGTTTGGACCATCTCAATAGATTTTTTTAATGTCGCTGAAGATTGAGAAAAGGGCCAAAATAAAGATTTAAAAAATAAGGAGATGCCAAGACACGGTGAAGACGCCGGTCACATGAGGATGTCTTAATCCCCCGATGTTTCCTCTGCTCAAATTGCTTCAGTTTCACACTTTCTAGCCTCTGTACTCTTTATAAATCCCAACTCTCTGGTCCCAAACTGCAATTTCTCTCTCTCTCTCTCTCTTACAGGAACATGGCATCTGCTTTAGCCTTCATGGTTCTGATATCAGCTATCCTGACTGGCACAGCCAAATCAGACCCAGACCTGCTTCAGGACATCTGTGTAGCTGACCTTGCTGCAGGTAATCCCTCTTTTCCCTTCTCTTTCTTGAGACTTACACCCAATATACTGATGAGCAAAAGCCGCCCATATTTTCTACAACTGAATCATATATGACATACATGATTCCTGTTGATTTTTTGTGGAAGTATCTTTTCAGCTAATTGATTGCTAGTTTGGAAGGAGCAAAAAAAATAGAAGGGATAGGGATTTGGATTTTGGCCTTTGTAAGCTCTGTTTTGTAGTAGAGGAAAAGACGGGTCTATGGCATGGATTTTTCTTTCCTAAAATTACCTTTTTTTTTTTCCTTAAAGAATCTTTCCTAAAATTACATTTCGATGAGTGTTTGTGCAGCCTAAATCCTAACCCACTCATTTTTTTTTCTCAAAATTCAGGAGTAAAGGTCAATGGATTCGCCTGCAAAAATGTCTCTGCTGTCAATGCGACCGATTTCTTCTTCAAAGGCTTAGCTAAGCCAGGAAGCACCAATAACACCTACGGATCTCTGGTGACCGGAGCGAATGTGGAGAAGATACCAGGCCTGAACACGCTCGGCGTGTCGATGTCTCGCATCGACTATGCCCCTGGGGGCCTCAACCCACCTCACACCCATCCCCGCGCCACCGAGATGGTGTTTGTTCTCTACGGTGAATTGGAGGTTGGATTCATCACGACGGGCAACGTCCTCTTCTCCAAAAAGATAAAGAAGGGGGAAAACTTCGTGTTTCCCAAAGGCCTAGTCCATTTTCAGAAGAACAACGGCGATGTTCCAGCGGCGGTGATCGCAGCATTCAACAGCCAGCTCCCGGGGACGCAGTCGATCGCCGTAACGCTGTTCGCATCCACGCCGCCGGTGCCCGACAACGTTCTCACCAAGGCCTTCCAAGTAGGCACCAAAGAAGTGGAAAAGATCAAGTCGAGATTAGCACCCAAGAAGTAAAAATCAAAGAGATTCATGCAGTTTAGCTCTGCTCTTTTACCAGTCACCAGCGGAAGGTGGGCTCTTTTTTTAATTGTTTACTGTGGATGATGGTCAAGGATGGGTTGTTTGATAGTGAGATGTTGAGACTGTACTGAGAATGATTTTGTTTGTAGCATTCAAGCAACCATAATAACTCAATCATACATCTTATTACTGCTTTCAATGATTTTAAAAAAAGCTTCATGCAATTCTCTTTTGTTTTCCTTTCTCTCTGTAATGCAACAGCAATTGTATCTTTTACTGTTCCGATTTCATTCCTGAAATGGGCCATCTCAATCAATAGTGGAGAATGTATTTGCCGATCGGAAAGTGTGTGGATGATTGGCCTAGTTACATTGATATATTGCTGGCATTACTTGGCAACATAAGATGTAGCAGTCGAATGTGCGTTTCATTGAGTTCTCCAAACGAGGGTGATTCACGTGGGTAACCCTTAGAAAAATCAAACGGCCATGCTACGATTTTCTATTCTAGTCTTTCGATGCACGAGGCGAGGAATCGCAGATTAGCGGCCATTCTTCGAGGGCTTTTTTTTTTAATTTAAAAAAAAAAGAAAAGAAAAAAAAAAAGAAGCACAGCGGTCTTTTTGGCCCCTAGAGGATGAGATTTTGAAAACCAACAAAATAATTAGTTCGAAGCGATATCTTAAGCACTCGGAAAGAAAAGACTGACCATGAGTTGCGCAAGAAAAATGGTAATAAATGCAAAGTAGACCTCGTAATTTTGCATTATTGGGCACTGACTATATGCGACGATCCTGCTGTACTTATAGGCATTTTAATACATTTGTTACTTTTTAAAATTTTTTTGGTTTTGTTTTTACGCTGGCTCACATATAATCTTTAAATATATGCCAAAATTTACCATTTTAATTATATATATATATATATTTATAGTTTCAAAAATCAACAACTTTCAACCTCATTTCACAGTTACCCAAAGTCCATGCATGTTTTGCATTTCAAACCTTAACTGTTGTCTTACCCAGCCTTTAATTTGTTTCCACCAAATGCTTTAAAATTTGGGTCCCACCTAAGCTTTAGAACTGTGAGTTCCAAATGAAGTTTGATAGACAAATAGGAGTCTCTGTCAGTCTGCCACGGAAGTCATGACTCGAGATCATCTGTAGGAAAAGAGGGCTATCTTTCACGAAAGATATAGACAAGTGTGATAAGGAGAATCTTTTCCACCACACTCGAGGAATGAATGGGTAGGATCTATTTTGATATTGAGCCCATGCATGCAGCAAACAAGATGTGAAGATGAAATCATATTCGTGCCCTTTTACAAGCTGGGTTTGGTGGGGGGAATGGGGTTAGTTATGAGATGATGGCCCCAAATGCCCACCAGCCTATCATAACTCTCCTCTTTACTCTATCGCTTGGCTTTAACACACAGCAATCTTCTTATCAAATGCTTGCTGCTTTCATTTTTCATGACATTTCATCATTTCAGCCATAACCAGGTTTTAAAAGCACAGCAGTCATACCAGAGCCATTAGAATCAGCTCATGTTTATTTACTGAATTCATATTGGGCTCACCAAAAAAATCCAATTAACTTAGATTTTCCTCAGAGCTGATTTGTTTGGAGATTTGTAAATGTTAGGATGAATATTTGCAGTTGAACGATTGGAAATTAAAAATATGTGTACATACACACAGAGAGCTCTACTTCCGTATGACCAGATTATATAAAAGCAATTTCACGTAATCCCTCTTCAATTTCAATATGTTGATATTTGTAAAAAATTAAATTCATTAATTTTTTTAACATAATTTATTTAGCAAGGAGACTAAGTTTCATCTAAATCAAATATGTACATGGCTACATTTATTTAAAAATAAATATATTTATATAAAAATATTTAGATCTATTTATATAGATATATTAAAATGTAATAATACTTTATAGAATCATTTATTCACATAGTTATGATATTTTAGAAAGTTTAGATGATGAAAATATTACTTTAAAATTGATATTTAGTATTAAACCCTTTTATTATGTCAATTTTACACATTTACAAATAAGGACTATATATAGAGATACTAGACAAACGAGAAAATTTTCATGATAATATAAATGATCTTAATATAATAGATAGAATAGATTTTTAATCAATTGTTAAGATATTTAAAATGAAGGAAATTACATAGAAGAAGTATTTTATAAAAAGCATAATCTATATGTGGCTCTAGTCATAAAAGTGATTTCATGTAATCTCCCTTAATTTCAAAATGTCGGTACTTGATGAAAATCAAATCTGTTTATTATATTTAGCATAACTTATTCAACCATGGGACCAAATTTCATCCAAATTAAATATTTGCATGGGATTAAAAATAAAAAGATTATATAGAAGAAGAGTTTCGCAGAAGTGTAATCAATGTGTGTGTGTCTATATATATATATATATGAGAAGTGCTCTTATAGGTTCTTGAGAGCAAAAAATAGTCTTAGGCTTAGTTTTGAAAATGGTAAAACTTAATTTATAAATTCAATACATACAATTAAACAATTTTGCAAAGAAATACTAAAAAAAATACTAAAAATATGTTTTTTAGGCTGACTTGAATAAGTCCTTACTTAAGTAAGCCTAAGAGAATCAACCCATATATATATAAAATGTTGGAATGGGCATAGACTATGCCAAGACTAGGTTTTGTACCTATTTAGCATTCAGCTATCATGCATATGCACAATTACGTCTTTATTTTGACATTAATTTGCATTAATTTCTTTTAGTCCTAACCATTAAAATTCAAAAAAAAATTGATGATTAATAGTCACAGAAATTCATAATTTAATAAAGCAAAAACAATAACTAAAACTCAAATCTATTATTTGGTATACTTCATTCAATCAAGATCTGGGTTGAGTTACCATTAGGCTTGCTACCGTGATGGTAACTCATTTACCTATACGGCTGGCATGAGTTCAAATGGCAATTGAGGTATTTTATGCTTATTTTATTATTTAAAAGTTGTTTTTTCTTATTTCTTTGGTAAATTTGTGTCTCTAAATTTAGAGGAATGTTTCAAAAATTCAATTTAAACATACTAATAAAAAAATCATATTGAATTGAAGCTGAAAGAAATCGAATTAAGATTGAATTAATACGCACCCAATGAATCGATGATAAATCCTCCATAATCTAGATCCCAAACCTAACCTTCTCAAGAGAGGAATCGGTTTCCACATCAGTCATTATCATTAACTTAATTAAGCATATGCTAACCAGATGATCATCAGCTCAATATCTTTGGTGGCCCCACTTGGACTTAGTCCTCATCCCGAATAAATGCTCGGCCGATCATCTTAGGTGGGGCCCATTTTCATAGACGTGTCCACCGCGTGCTTCATATATATCATGCAGGGATGTTGTATTGAAAGAGGCAGCAGTCCATGGTCCATTCCGACGGCGGCCAGAAGGCTGTAGAATTTTATTATTGTTAATTTTTTATTTTTATTTAAGGATAAGTATCTCTTGCTCTAGATTACCATATAGAATTGAAATTTCTACAGAAAGTAGAAACCTCAATTGGCAATTCCTTTGTCTAGTTCTCCGGGGGCCAATCTAGGACCTTCGACGAGTGGGTAATTTCGTGTGAAGGGTTATATTATTATTTTAGTGGTGTAATTATATCAAAATACGCTATATTTTAAAATATTTTTTTAATATTAAAGTAAAATTGTAAAAAAATTTAAATTTCAGTGAGCACAACCAATGAGCTCTGCGTAGATGCACCTATGCTAGTGCCCAGATCGCCATGAAAATGAGAACATCGTGTTCCTTAATCCATCTTGGAATAAAGGACCCGGGTAGTAGTATACTGGCAGAATTTCAAATTTCCATCCAAAATAGTAGAAGAATATTGTCGGCAGGCAGGATATGGGAGGTTGACAAATGCCCAGGCTTGCCGTCCACTTATAAAAGGATGCATGGATATGTCTATGAATTTTGGGTAAAATCAAGATGACGTGGAAAAGAGAACTGCCATCTTTTTTTGAAGGGCGTGCTTAGGCATATTTTTTGAATTACCTAATATGCTATTGATTTTTAAAAATAAAAAATAAATATTTAAAATATTCAAAAATGGTAAAAAATTATATACATATTAAATACACCAATATTAATATTTTTAGAAAAAAATTTAAAAAAATAAGGATATGCGCCCGAGAGCAGGCAACACGATTCTCTGCACGGGAGTGCATTTAGCTTCAATGCACTTAAGTAAACCCATTTTAACTTATTTTTTATTTTTTTTGAAATTTTTTACACAAGTATTACTCTAAGTGTATTTAATATGTGTATTATTTTTTACCATTTTAGAATATTTTAGATATTTATTTTTTAATAAAAAATAAATATCTAAAATATTCTAAAATGGTAAAAATTAATGCAAATTTTAAATACATTTAGATTAACACTAATATAAAAAAAATTTCAAAAAAATAAAAAAAATAGATCCCGAGTGCTTTTTTATTAATTATTATTTGTTTGTTTGAAGCTACTCATGAGTACTTCGGGTCCATATGTTATTGCGTTTCAACAGGACTCACGCACTTATTCATGCCTCTCAATAATAAATTAAATTAAAAGAGGTGCTTGGGTAAAGCGGAATTTTAAACTGTTTGCTTTCTTATTTTTAAGAGAGAATTACATCAAAGAAATGCATATCACAAAAGCACAAAATATTACTTTTGCAATAAGTACTCAATTAGTTTTTTATAGTATATTTAGGAAGTGAGTAAAAAGAATAAAGTTAAAATAGACAGATTGATTATATAGATAATTACATAAAAATAATTGAAAAATAGAATAATTGTATAAAAAAATTACGAAGAAATAGTTAAAAAATGAGATAATTATGAAAAGTGAAAAAATTTTAATGGAAAATTTTTTTTTAGCTAAACACGCCTTTGAACAGAAACTATCCACCAAAGGAAGATCCAAAGTCCAAACAGATTTTTACCGTGAATGTTTTACACTTTTACTTGCATGAGGGCTGCTTGGGGCTACACGAGTCGTCCGGAGCTTATCTGAACGGCGCTTGTTATAGCTTTCCAATAGCTTTTTAAGCTGAATCGATAAATGGTGCCAAACATATCTAAGAGCAGAAAAATTTTAGTGCTGATTTCTCCTAATAAAAAGCTGGCCACATTGACCACTTTCTTTTCTTTTTGTTTTCTAAAAAATATATATATTTATTGGAATATATTTACGTACATTTCAACACATATTACACTGAATGCTTGAGACATTCTTACAAATCTGGAGACATTACTCTACCAAATAATCAGGAAGACACAGCTTCCAACAACCAAACGGAAGACACAGCTTCCAACAACAAAACAGGAGACCACTGCTCTCACAAACAATCGGACGGGAGACCATAACTCTTACCGATAATTTTTTCCTCATTTCTCATTTCTAGCCGAAATCCCAAATGCCAGATTTGAACCCACGACCCAATGCTGCCCAGATTCCATGACGCCCGCACTAAAATATATATATATATATAACTTGGTGACACTTCTTGTGTGATAGCAAATGGACATAAAAGTGCAAGTTCTAAACCTCAAACAATAAGGGAATCCAGGACTTGTTATATGGGTTCAATTTGTAATAACAATTATGAGCTCATACAATCTTACCCATGTACTAGTTTTTTTATTTTACAAACTCTAGTTTTATTTACAGTCACTTTATAGTTTATACAAACGTTGTTAAAACCAAATCAGACCAGCCGGTAGAACCAGTTTGACTGCGAATCACCCACCCCGCCAGTCCGGTCCACCTCGGCTTCCAATTAAAATTATTTAACCAGTAGAAAAAAGTTAAACCGATGATTTGATTACATTTTGAATCGGCCAGTTAAACCGAGTTTTCCAAAACCGTTATCGCTGCATCCAAAAACTCTTTGGAAATTATTATCAATATGAGATTGAATGCACCTAGGTTCACCTTAGCTCGGTCCACTTGAGTGTATTTAACCTATTTATTATTATTATTATTTTAAATTTTTTTATACAACTCTTAATCTAATTGTTTTTAACATGTGTATCCAGTTTTATCATTTTTAAAGATTTGTAAATATTTTTTTGAATTTTCTAAAATTGATGGCATTGTCTTAATTTAAAATTACTAAAATGCACTAATTTTAAAAAATTTTAAATTTTTTTTACAAATTTCCAAAAATAATACAACGGGTATGTATGTTAAATATAATTAGATTAATAATTTTATAAAAAAATTAAAAAATAAATTTTTATATCTAAATGCACCGAAGCTAAGTGCATCTGGATGCATAGAAACATAGGTCATTATTATCACTCACTACATCTAAAAACTCATTGCTAAGAGAGGGACTGCTAAGAGAGGGAGATGTTGCAAGCTAAAGTGGAGAAGATGATTTGCAAAACAAAACAAAAAGAAAAGAGAGAGAAGGGACAATTATATGATGAGATGAAAAGACTAAAAAGAGGGGAAAAAGGCAATGCTACGAATGGACAAATGTGGGTGGAAAGCTGCCTGGAGTAACTAATAAGAATGCAAGTCCAAATCTTTGATTAGTCTGGCACATTTATTGCACCTGCATTGCTTTGGACTTTTTAAATGTTTGATATCTACCATACCGTAAAAAATATACGACTTTATCTTATATTTAATATTTTCATTTTTGTACTTCACTTTTTCTAATAACTATACATTTTATAAAAAATTATAAATTATTATATTTTATATAAGATTAAAAACTATTAACATACTAGTTTAATCTGATTTTCATAAACAGTTGGACTAGAACCAATCCCATTATCAGTTGGATTTTGACAACATTGCTCTATATTGAAAAAATTCTTTGTCATGTACGTGTGGCTAATGGATTTTTGTGAGATGGGTATCACTCAGAAGGAATTGGAAGGATAAATAATGCTCTTCTTGCATTGACATTTGATAGTGCAGTGGCAACAATCCTAAATCAGAAAGAGGCTGGGAAGATTTCGTAGATGGTCATCCATCCAGATGACAGAAAGAAAGCTCTGTGGAATGCTTGGGTGAATTTTGGATTCATTCCCGTATTCTAGCTGGGTGACCAGGCTGGGTTCAACTATAACTTGGGTTCTTTGTATCAAAAATTTGAGATATTAAATTGAACTCAATTTGATTTGCATTGAGTTGGATTAAGTAATGGCGATGCAAAACGATGACTTTATAGTTATCCTTATTTTTGTTAAACTCCGGCAATGATGATTCTATAATTTTCATGCTTTCTTCTGCAAACACGTAGAAAACTAAGATGCTCCCTCAATCAGCAGTTTTAATTTGTTAGAGTTAATTAAAATAACTCTAATATGTAAAAGGAAAGAAGACGATACAAGCATTACAACGAAGTTAAAACATAAGTGATTTTTGAAGAAAGAAAACCTTCGCCACACCCCCCCACCCCTTCTTTTTTGGGTGCCCCAAAAGCTTGGTAATCAAACAGAGGAAACCCGTGGAATTAGAAGAAAGTGAAAACCCATCATTCAATTCCTGTTCTTATTCACATGACACAAGCCTCAAGAAAGCAAACAGAGAACGAAAAACAACTCATGATTTGTTCTCCAACCCCAACATAGGCTCAAGAACGCATGATCTTGGATTCACCATTGGTGGGCCCTTCTCCCTCCTCTCAAGCTCGTCCAGCCTAAAAGTGATAAGCCTATCCCAATTCCCGCCCTCAAACAGCACTCCTGCCTTCCCATCCGTAATTCTCTGAATAATTCCACAGTACATGTAATAAGCATTCTTGGGATTCTTCACAATGACAATCATACCTGGCAGCAAGAGTGGTAGATCCGGCGGCCTCGGCTTCGAGCTCAGCTGCGCGAGTTCTGCTTCGTTCGCCTTCATCGGCGGCGGCGGGTTCTCTTCAATGAATTTCTGCAGCCCCTTCTCTCCACCCGGGAAGCCCCCAGTGAGGCCTGAGAGCTCCTTCTCAAAAGAAGCCTCGCCGGCAACGAAAGGCGGTGGGCCATCACTGCTATCAGGGCCGTCCTTGCTTTGCTCTACCGGAGGATTCGGGGGGTTTTCGATGGTTTTCTGGAGTTCTTTTTGGACGCCTTCTTCTCCCCCGCATAAGCCTCTGCCTCCCATGATCTCGAAGAGATTGAACTTGGCTGATGGTTTGACGACGAGGGAAGAGTTGGGCTTTTGTGGGGTTCTCAGGGAGACATTAAATGGAACTGGGGATCCAAGAAAAGTAGATTTCTGGAGATTGGGAAGAACCAATGGAGATGAAGAAGCAGTGGCAGCCATGGATTTGGACTGAAGAGTAGAACCAAAAACTGTCCTGGTTCTTATTTGCCGGGAGGACAGAAAACGTCTTACGACTCTTACCACGATATCGTTTTACGCGTGGCAGAGTTGGATCCCCAAATGCCACGTCAGCCATTGGGTAGTCGAAATAATTTTAAGAAATGCAGCTCCGCATAAAAATATTATCATTCACTTACTTGACTAAATTTTATTAAAGCCAACTGGTTCTGCTCAATCGGCTACTTGTAATTTGATCTTCACCTTATAAAATGCAGTAATTTTTAAAAATTTTGTCAAATGCTTTGGTGGAAGATTTAGGTATCGCCTATGTATATAATATATTTGGGCGCATTGCATAAAAAAAAAGACCCTTGTATTAAAAAAAAAATTAATTAGCCTATTTGTTCCGTCACAACTTGTGTTTGCAGCCGGGGAATTTATGTTTTAAATTCTCAAACTTTGCTTATTTTTATTTTAAATTTTAAGATTTTTATATTAACATTTTAAATTTTATGAATTTTGGATTTTTATATTTTAGACCTTCGGCTCTTATAGAGTTAAAAATATTATTAAAATATTGTAAAATATCTAAAATATCTTTTACAGTTGAATTTTCATTTCAAATCCTATAACTTTGTGGATTTGCATTGTAACCTCCAATTAAATTATATAAAGTTTGATTCTTTGTATTTTAAACTCTTAGATCCTCACAACGTCAAAAAAATACAATTAAAATCTTGTAAAATCTCGTTTGCATTTTAACCTCCCTAATGTTACATATTTGCATTTTAGAAGGATAGAAATTAAATTGTACAAATAATTAGATTTCATATTGCAAAAATTAACTTACATGTGGATGAAGTGCAGGAGATACTAAACTAGAAGAAATTTTAACCTTTTTCTTCGTTAATAGAATTGACAATGACTACTAAGGAATTAAAAAAAAATCCATTACTCTTTTTCTACTTCAAAGATCGTCGTATCAAGTAACAAAAAAAGCTCTAACAAGCATATTTCAGCTTCTATGTCTTCTCTAGTTTTAGGCAACAACAAGTTATGAAAATTACCTAATCCAACAACTATTATTATTATTTTACAAATTTCAACTATACAATCGGAGCCTCTATATATGCATCACTAATACTCAAAACATCAAGTTGTTCATGGCCAGCTCAAAACATCAAGTTGTTCACGGCCAGTAATTGTGCAACAACATCTTCACATCCATAGCAACATAAGGGCCATTGAAAATCAACAAAGGTAGGTGTCAGATATCCACGCAATTAAAAGCAATCGTCTAGATTGTCTATCTAAGGTTTCTAGTTGTTCGCCACCAAATTCATGCCCCATCATTAACTTTAGCCTACCTTTAAATTTGTCAATCGTAGAATCATGTGGTCTATCTATCTAAAAAAGTCATAAATTATAACCGTCCATCTGGTCCATCCATGGCTAATTGCCTCAGTCGTTCAAAAGCATGTGTGAGAAATGCAAAGAACATTTCAAACATTTTGTAAGATTTTGATGTTATTTTTTAATGTCGCAACGGTTAAGGATATAAAATGTAAAGGATTAAACTACAAAGGTTTTAAAATGCCAATACACAAACCTTAAAGTTTAAAATACAAATAAGCAAAGGTAAAAAGTTTAAAATTCAAATTCCCTTGCGAAGGATGTTTTTGATATTTTACCATGTAAGGGTCAAGGATCTTAAATACAAAGAACTAAAATTTATAAAATTGAAAATGGTAATATGCAAACTTAGGAATTTAAAATACAAATTCCTTATTTAATTTATAGCACTAAAAGCATTTTTTAGATGCAACTTAATGGTGATGGTCGTTGATTTGGTGTGGACAAGTATCATGAGGTTTGATTCAAAGATACTTTCTTCATTTTTTTTGCATAGCTTTGCTATCATTAGTTAATTCTTATCTCTTTGTGTGAGATTGAATCAATTTATTGGGTGTCTAATTTACATGGCCAAAAAGAATAGAATAAGGGACAATTTACTTAGGTATACAACTTGCATAGTAAAAAAGGATATGGTATAGATAGTTTATAATGATGGATGTGTTTGGAATGTGAATTTTTTTTTTTTTTTTTTGATATAAAAGTTTTCGAAACAAAGACAATAGTATGACATGATTAAAATAATAATTGAAAAATGAAATGGTTGCATGAAAAGTTGTGAAGCTATAATTAAAAATTAGTGTAGTTGTACAGGAAAATATAAGGGCGAATTCCTTATATACCCACGAATTTTACCCATAATTCAATTTATACCCATGAATTTTCAAAAATTTCTCTTATACCCATAAATTTTCATGATAATTCCACTTATACCCACGCCATTAGGGTTGTTAACTCTTCGAAAAATAACTAATATGTCCATCTCTAATTATAATTTTATAGTAATTTTACAACTATAAAATCATATATTATTTAAGTATAAATGTTTAACTTTAAGCAAAACCACCTTAAATACATTAGAGCTAGGGTGTATTCGTCATTTTATAAAGGGGCTAACAACTCATTTGACGGATCCCTAACAACTTGAATATAATTAAAATTATGATGAAAATTTGTTGGTATAAGAGGATTTTTCGAAAATTCATGGGTATAAATGAAATTAGAAGTAAAATGAGAAGTGATTTTATTAGCTCGGGCTAAGTAAATGTTTCACTTAGCCCACCTTAAAAATCCTATTTACAACAACTTTTTTTTTACTTTTTTCTTCATACACTTGTTTATCTAAGTGTATTTAATATATAAATCAAGTTTTACCATTTTTGGATAAGAGTATATATTTTTTTTAGATTTTTAAAAATAAGTATATTTTAAATACATATATACATACAAATGTTTAAAAATCTCAAAAAAAATAGATAAACATATTCCAAAATAGTAAAATTTGGTTTATATATTAAATACACTTAGATAAACAAGTGCACGAAGGAAAAAGTAAAAAAAAAAGTTGTTGTAAATAGGTTTTTTAAAGTTGGCTAAGTAGGATATTTACTTAGCCCGGCTAACAGGATCACTCATTGAGTAAAATATATGGGCATATAAGAAATTTTCCCTAAATATAATAAAATAATTGAAAAATAGGACAATTATAGAAAAGAAAAATTTTAAGTTGAAATTTTTTTAATTTAAGAAGTATTGACAATCAAAAAGAAGTTTTGGGTAGGTGTAAATAACGCACCTAATAGTTAGTTATATTTTTCGTTAGCTTTATTAATATGGTACTTTTCAATCACTTTTTTGCTTATATTTTTTTAAGATGTTCTTTTTATTTGTATTAGAATGTATGTTTCTTAATAATCACCTATAGTATTAAGGGTGTGATTAAGAAGTGATAAAATTTTTGAAAGAAAAATTTTTAGTATAAAATTTTTATAATAAAAAATAATGTGATATAGTAAGGGTAATGTTTGAAAAACCGGATAATAATGTGAAAAATTACGAAGATACGATCAAAAAGTATAATATTTTTATAGAAAAATATAATAAAATGATTGAGAAGTAGGAAAGTTAAGAAGGTTTTAAAATTTTATATGGAAAATTTTTGGTTTAAGAAATTTTATGTGTAAACAAACACATCTTAAATTTTTTTAGTTGTGGCATTTAAGCGTTAATTCTTTTAAATATTATATTAAAAAATACCGGTCGAGTACGAAGGGGAAATGAAGGGCGAGTAGAAAATGTCCCGAGACAAGGATTAGGGCGAAAGCGGTTGCATCGGAGAAGAAGAGAAGACGGAAAAGAAACTGCTCGACAGCAATGCCGGCGACAAAAAACTACAGAAAAAGAAGAAGTTTCGAAGGAGGTGAAGAAAATGAACAAAATTCCAATTCCGATAACGAAGAACAAAGCAGGCAGGCAGCTTTCTCTCTCGTTGTTCTTCTTCTTCTGTTTTGTATAAGCTGGGGATTTTGATTTTTGAATTTGGATTTTTTAGATTGGCATTAGAGGAAGTGAAATTCCTCCAGAAGCAGCGGGAGAGGAAGTCGGGCATTCCGGCGTTTCCGACCGTCCAAGTGGCGGTCGGCGGCTTAGCGCTGAAGGCGGGGGAGAAGGGAGAGGGAGGAGATGGGGAGAAGGATGATTTGGTGCTGCAGGATACGTTTGCTCAGGAGACGGCGGTCACAATCGAAGATCCCAACATGTAAAATTCTAAGTATTCTGCTCTTTATTAGGTTTTTGTTTTTGGATGTGGTAATTGTTATAGCTTTGCAAACTTTTCCGGAAAAACTGATCAGGGCGAGCTGAAAATGAGTGGATGGAAGATAGATCGATAGCGGGTTCTTTCGATTTTCGCTTTGGCTGTGGCTATTAGAATAAAGATGCGATCTTTTAATGCAAATGTGATTTGGATTAGTTGAAAAGAGTTGATGGTTTCGGTTTTTGCTTTGGATGTGGCAATTAGAATAAAGGTGCGGTGTTTTGTTATTGTACGGGTTAGTTCGAGTTCAAATGAGCTGATAGGAGAACGATTATCGCTTTCCGTAGGAGGATTTGGGAATTCACATGTCATTGTAGCGTGATCATCATTGTGGTTGTCCTTGATCCATAAATATGCAAATCATGAGACATTGGCATGTGATTTGCGTTGCATGTTAGGTTCAACTGAAGCTGCTTTCAAATCCTCCACTCAGCTTTTTTCTTTTTATTTTAGTTTTCCCTCCTTTCGTTGGGTAATTCATGTTGCTGCAGAAAAATCGGAATCAACCTGTGAACATCTTGGGCTGGCTCAATTTTTTGCTATTTCCAATAAATCGAAAATTCAAGTGATTTAATTGCACTGTGGGGCTTGGTCACTTAATGTGAAAATTTCCATTTTATGAGACTGAAAATTTAAAATTGTCAATGCAATAATTTACAGGGTTATCTATTTACACTTTTACATTTATTGACAAAATTAGAAAGGATATAAATCAATGAGAGTGTAGCATATGCAAATCTTTAACTGTGTTCTATGTTTTATGCAAATAGGTTGAAGTACATCGAACAAGAATTGGCAAAGAAGAGAGGCAAGACCATTGATTCTGCAAACCAAGTTGAGAATGATTTAAAAAGTGCAGACGATGAGTTGTATGCTATTCCAGAACATCTCAAGGTTTGTTGCTGATGATTAAAAAGTTATTCTTTTGTAAGAATGGATCCACACAGCTCCATCATCCATATATGTCATTTCCAGTGGACATTCTTTATTCTGTTTACTTCCAATCTTTTTAGATACTGTTATTATTCCAGTACTATTTTGCTAATATGTTGTTATGTTCCTGTTATGCTATTATGCCATTATGTTCTTATTTTTGTTGTTGTTTGAACATTTTAGTTAAGCTTCTCCAATTTCAAAGGCCATTAATTTTCCTTCAAGTTTGTGCTGTTTATGTTCTTGCAACCATATCTTCTTTGTGATGTCATCCTCTCTCCACTGATTTCAGATGCAAACGTCTTTTATCAGGTTAAGAGAAGAAACTCTGAAGAAAGTTCAACTCAGTGGACAACTGGAATTGCAGAAGTTCAGCTTCCTATCGAGTATGGCAGTGCATTTATTGATAGTTTGTTTCTGTTAATCTTAAGCCCTTCTGTGGTCATTAAAAAGAAAAATCAGCAAGACTGTTTAAGACTTTTAGGCTGACCATCTACAAACTTGGGCAGCAAAACTAGTGAACCCATCCTTGGTGTGCCTTGTCTCTCAACTTCCGCATGTATAGATATTGTATGTAAAATTTAGATCTTGAAAATTTTGTTTTTATTGTTTGGTAGTTGGATAGGAGTACAGTACCATCACAATGATGGATTTCCAGTGCAAATAAATAGGTTAAAAACTTAAAAGACTCTTAAATGTTATGATAGTGATAATTTCCTTGCTGAGTTGTTCAGGGAACTATCCAGCTTTTATTCATAAGTAGCTTATTGACCAGGTCTTTGTGAAGTACAAAAGCAACTGTTATTGATGGTCATAGCATGTGGGGTGAAGGATCCTATAAGGTCAGCTTCATTGGTAAGGTTGAGTTGTCAAACATGGTTCATACAAAAAATCCATGCCATTCATTGAGCAACCTATCTTAGGTTGCTAAAAATTTATGTCAACCTGTAACTTGCATGGGCCAGAGCAAGTGAAGGAATTAAGACTTTATAAACATCGTTTACAGCATCTTTTCACCAAATGTTCATGCAGGAGCTTAATTTGCTGGCTTCCAGTATTCATGATAGTCTGGGCATCATTTCTTTCTCTAAGAGAGTGTACTGAGGGAATAGTAAATTTCCATTCCATAGATATATCTGCCAAAACTAATTGGAGGGGAGCTCAATTGCAAATTTGCTGTCACATATGAATTAACTCCTGTGTATGGTGTTTCTGGTGACAAAAAGGGACAAACTTTTAGCTTATTCTGCTTCAGTTTGGTGAGCAATGTTATGAATCAAAACAAATTTGCTGTTGGGATTTCTTAAGATTCCAAAATCATTTTCTGTTTCTTATTGAGGAATGCCTTACAAGGGCATTAAAGAAAAGTTTGTATGGGATACTCAATGAATTTAACTGGAATGCATCCTGGAGAATTCAACTTAGATGGTAATCATTGTCAACCTATGAGGTCACCAGTTAGCAGTAATCATGGAAAAGATGTGATGGCTTTTGTCTTTGACAACCTCTTCCCTTTTTGCAGATCCAAAAAGTCTCCAGTTGTAGAAATTTCTAAGCTAATCTTGCAATTTCACAGCTGCTGAATAACCAAGAATTGGTCTGTTGTTTTAGATGGTTTTTCTTTTGTGAATTTTGCTTTCTTTCATTCACATTCAGATATTTGTTTGATGCAGATACAAGTTAAAGAATATCGAAGAAACAGAAGCTGCCAAAAAGCTCTTGCAAGAAAAGAGGCTTGCTGGACGGACAAAGACAGAGCTTAGCATCCCATCAAGCTACAGTGCAGATTTTTTCCAACGTGGCCGGGATTATGCAGAGAGGCTAAGGAGAGGTTGGTCACTAGCTATATATTGCATGAGACTGACTCTACTTTGAAACTGCTCTGTGTGTGAGTTCTTCTTCTTCTTCGGTAGTGGTTTTCCCCCCCTGTTGTTGGGTCTTTGAAAGAAAAATCCCAAAGAGTGAGATTGTTCACTGTAGAAATAAGCTGCATAGCATTCGCAAGTCTGAAGCATATTACTTGGAACATATTAGCAGTTTGATACAGTTCAGAAGACTGAGGCTCAGAAGTGATAATATGTTTTCAAATGGCTTCCTAAAAACCACAATAATAGCTCAGACAACTTTGACTAGTTTGCATGATTAATAAGAGAACAAGCTATTCATGGGAACTGAGGTATTTTCTAGTGAGATATTTTCCACAATGCGTTGTGAACTTTGAGATACAACATCATGATATGTGGATTGATTTTCAAATGGAGGAAATGTTCCAACACAGTTAATCTTATTTTAGATGAAAAAAGCATTTAAAAAAAAAAAAGAAAATCTAATTTCACAGTAGCTCAGTCTGTAGAATTCTTTTCTTTTGGATGTTTCCCAGTCTTACAGATTACTGTTTATTAAGGGGCTGTTTGTTTACATTAAAAATTTTTCAATCTAAAACTTTTCGCTCTTCACACCTATCCTATTTTTTAATTATTTCCTCACTTCTTACTATACTACTACCTCCTTTTCAGTCATTTCTACACAACTACCCATATGTCTAACCTATTTATTTTAATTTCATTCTCTTTACTCGTAATCATTATCCTTATGATATTAAATCATTTTCTCCCATTTGAAGAACTTTTGCATAAAAAATTTTATCACTTCACCAATAAGAAAAATATATAAATAAAAATTTATCACTTCCCAAAGACCCTAAATATCCACTGGGGCTCTGTTTATTACATGATGCAAATCAACAAAAATTGCTCCAGCCTATAGGCCTAGGGCTTCAGTCATTTGTTTTCTCATGAAAAAACAAACTTTTTTGTAGGCTAGCAAAGTGAAAATATAGATGTATATGTAATTTTTTCCTACTTTTCTAATGGAGAATAAATGTTTTACAGAGCATCCTGAGCTGTACAAGGACAGAGCTATTCAAGACAACAGTGGAGGGCCAAAATCATCAGACACCACTAATGCAGAAGCACCAGGAAGGAGGCAAGCTGCCACGGATGAGTTCATGCTTGAGCGTTTCCGGAAGCGAGAGCGTAATCGTGTGATGCGCAGATAGCACATATAAAGCTCTTATCCCCCACCATCGAAATGGAAGCCCCACATGGGAATTTCGGGTCTCAACTGTTTCACACAATTCTTAGAAGGTTGCTGTCAATGCCATCTATATGAGTAGCACCGACATAGTTGCTTGGTTCCTTGATTTGAACCATTGAATGGGTCAATCTCTGCATCCAGTGAATGGCAGTTCTGGGGTCATCAAAAGGTGTAATTCTGGTGGTTCATGTATTTTGTAGAGAACTAGATACTGGAAGTTAAACTTTCATGAAGGAAAATGCTGGCATCTGCTTATCACTCTGTTGTTCAAAGCAATTGGAACAATCCCTTTTTATCCTTTGCAAAGCCTAAAAAGCATATGTTCTTTGGAATCTCCAGTACAAGTCAGCCTCCACTATGTAAAAAGGAAAGCTGGCAGACTATATAGTCTAAACTAGGTATAAAGTTCACAGAACAATCTCCCTTTCCCACCCACGAAAATTAGCTTTCCACATTCAGCTTAATAATTGCAAAACTAGCGATGCAGGACAATCTTCTTCTCTTGCTAAGAGCCCTTAACGCCTGCTTCAAAGCTGTTGTATTTGCTTCACTTTTTTCTTGTTTAATGATATTGGCTATTATGCTATGCCTCCCTGTTTTGGATGTCATATGGCATTTTTCTCCTCCTCTGTTCTCTGCTGGGATGTGCTTTACAGCAATCTGCCTTTTCATGGTGTTGGACGACTTTCAGGGAGATGGATTTCTGCTTGCCCAGGATGCCAGGGATGGAAAATGGAGACAGGTTGAACTGTCTACTAGAAGTGCAGAATGTTGTATTGATATCGATGTTGATGAGGTTGGCTCCTTGCAGGTGGTAAACCTGAGTGGTCAAATGATCGAGGGTGGATGGAAAGAACATGAGGGTGCTTGTGTAGCGAAGAAGCTAAGCTACAATGAAGGTGAAGGTGGTTATCTGTCTGAGAAGCGAGGGATAGAAGACCAAATTTGGTCTGGCGATGATTATGAGTCTTACCTCCAGATTGATAGACTGGCTGAGGGTCTGTGGGATTGCTTCTTTGGAAGGTACTCAAGGTGGGATTACAAGGACTTGACATGCATGGATGGTGAGCAGCTTCCTTAGAAAAAAGTCCCGCCTAAAAAAAGGGTATTTTCTTGCTTCTGCTAACTTCTCTTAGGATAGATGTGGTTTGGTTCAGGTGTTGGGTGGATATTTGTCATGTCAATGAAAATTTCAACTGTGTTTATGGGTGTACCAATTAAGCACCTCGATTTTCCATGGAACCATGTCTAATCAGCATTCCCAAGTCATGGTTCTTACTGCTCGTTGCCTTTATAAATTTACACGGCATTGTAATGCGCAATCATGGCATTTACTATGAGTTTCATTCCTGGAAGGATTCAGTACTTATTGTGGTTATTCAGCTTGATCTTCTTATGCGCTGAATATTCTTCCCAAAGTTTGAAATTGTAATTGGAAAATTTAGGCACGGCGAGTTCACCTCGCCCATGAATCCTAGTTTGAAAACTAGGGCAACAGAATTTGATTTTTGACACCAAAAAAATAGCATCTTCAGCATCTCCCCGATGCAGGTTGCACCATCGGGGGTGATAAAGCGAATTGAAACACGATGGCTAAAGAACAAATTTGCAGTTTGGATATCAGGACAGTCAGATAATTCAAGCAAAGTATACTTATCTGGATTTCTACTTCCCTAATACAGTGCACCTGGGTGCTTTAACCACTCCCGGTATTTCTGTAACTCTCCAACAAGAACAGCGATTGCAAGCAAAAAGAACGATTCTAGGGAGATGATCACAAGCAGGTCCAAACGTATCGAGCTCCATTTTCGTATCTTCTCAAAATTCTACAGACTACGATTGAAATTCGAAGGCATAGCCAAAAACAAGAAAAAAGCCGAGTACATTGCGTAGTTGAATACTATGTTAATTAGAAGGGCACGAAAATGAGGAGAAGAAAAAAAAAATCGTCCTTTCTCGTTGTCAAGCAACATTAGGAAAGACAAATTTTAGATCATTCAAAAGTTTTAACCCATTCTAAACGCACCCTAAATGTAAAAAAAATACACTGATGGCCTATGTGGTTTGATTTTGCGAATGATGCTAGAATTAGCCTGTTGGACGGCTTAGATCTCTTGAAAAATTGAAATGCGAAGAGGATTTTCCAATGGCATTCTTTTTCCCGTGCCTTTTGATTCATATTACAATCAGGACACTGTTAAAGAAGTGGGCTACATATTTTAAGGTTGTTGCGAGATTTTATACGGCCTGATCTATGGGAAGCTCTAATTTTTTTCATATATAAGCCCACCCTACCTAGATCTTCTCCAGAAAATTTTAGCAATTTCTCAAATTTATATAATATTTTACTTCAATTTTTGAAAATGGATAGAAGGGCATGGCACATGTATCTATGCACATTTTATCTATTTTTAAAAATCTAATTAAATAACAAAAAAATTCAATTGTCAAATTTCACGCAGGGAAGATCTAAGTGTGGCCATATATATATATATAATAAATAAATAAATAAATAATATATTTTTGGTTCGCCCGCCCATATACCGAGCCAGTTAGACTTGAATGTGATATCTATACAGAATGTCTAAAACATAATTTATAATGTCTAAAATGTCAAGAATGATTTTCACCATAGAAAAATCATCTTATAATTATAGTTTATGTAGCTGCTCATACAAATATAAAATACAGCTCTATATACATACATGAATTGGTCCTGCTAACATGTAACCTAGTGATATAGAAGCAGAGTTGATATTGCATGTTAACACATTACATATTTTCTTGTCGGTTGAAAGATTGTTGTTCTGGTCAATGTGCAGGGCTGGACTTCCTGCACAAAAGCCGTTCAACCATGCATTTGGATTGGAGGTGGATGCATACGGGAAGGTGAGGAGTGTGTACATATGTAAGAGAGAGGGATTGCTTCTCTCCCACCTGCTTCGTGTCTCTGATCAGCACTCCTCTCGAGAGCAGCAGGTGAGGAAGAGAGAACAATTTCGAAAGATGGCAAAGCTTCAGTCTTTCTCTCTCCTCGCTTCTCTCTGCTGTCTCTCTGCCATTGCTATTGCCACTGCCTCGAAAACCCCTGATCAATTCCTCATCCAGGGCAAGGTTTACTGCGACAATTGCCGGCTAGGCTTTGTCACCAGAGCCTCCCGCTACATCCAAGGTATATATATATATATATACTCACTCTCATTACATGGTTACCGTATAAGATTGATTTTATTAAATATTGCTAAGGCTCCAAATTCTATTCGGTTTTACAAATTAAATCCTTGATGTTTTCTCAAAATTAATCCCCAGAGACCACCATGCTTTCTAATCAAATACTACCCATATGATAATTATCTCAATAATCAAATAAATACAACCCCATCTGATAGATGGGCCATTTTTGAAATTTGAAAATGACCCAATTGAAATTCATTGATAAGAAAATTAATAGCAGTGAAAATTAAGAGTGAGAGAGATGCATGCATGTATATGCAGGAGCTAAGGTGATGATACAGTGTCAGAACTGGACAAGCACAGAGAAGACATTCTCAGCAGTGGGTGTCACGGACAAGAGTGGGATGTACAGCGTGGGGGTGCCGGACCGTCACTTCGATGAGGACTGCACGGTGACGCTGATGAGCAGCCCAAACATCGACTGCAAGGAACGCAAGGCCGGTGCCGAAGCCGATGCCGTCAGCATCTTGCTCACCGACGACAACGTCTCCGGCAAGATCAGGCATGCCAACCCGCTGGGCTTCCTTCGGGCCAAACCTCTGCAGATCTGTAGTCAAGTGCTTCTTGAGTTGTCTGGTGATTATTGATATCATTCGTTGTTCACTCGACAAATTTCGCAGCTACAGCCCATATAAATTGACTGCTGATTTGTTATAATTACTATTCAATTAATACAAGTATAAGCAGTTTCCGTGTCATTTTTCTTTTTGGTATTAATTTTCTTTTTTGAAAAAAAGGATGTTATTGGCCAGAATCCAAACTGTTATCATATTGATAAAACTTATGGTGGGCCACCAGAAATTCAGCTTCTGAGTAAAAAATAAATACTTATGAATCGATTATTGCGACTATTATTGGAAGAACATTGACCCACCAACTTGCAAGCGGAGTGCGTGGAAATAGAGGTGGAAAATCGAAAGGAAAATAGCAGCTCTTGCATGGACAGGTATGAATCGCCGAACGTAAACATAAAAATCATTCAGACAACCATAAGCAATGGAGTCAAATGATCTAACCCGATGCTTAAAATGATAGCACTGTAAGGTTTTATAACTTTTGAAGTGTAGAACATGGTTGTGCTTTCATCTGCCGATGACATGTACGATGCACTTGGTAACCCTGTTTTGAATCATCCGTGAAATCCAACCTCGGATACGCGGCATATGCCATATGAATATGGGGGTTGGATTGCAACCCGATTTGAAATTTGGATTGGAAAAACAAGTTGAATACAAGCCAGTGTTTAAATTGCATTGATTAGGGTTGGAAGCAACAAAACCCACAATTTCCCGCTCAGGAAATCGAAATTCTAGTTACATATGAATGCTTAATATTTTTCTCTTGAGGGAATATAAAAATTAAAAAAAAATTCTCTTGAGCATGATCAGGGTTCTTCATGCTTGCCAAATACATTTTTTTTTCCTTGCCTGTATTCGTATAATTAGAACGTCTATGAGAATGTGTTGACTCATCGTGGGCTAAACTTGAAATTGTTTTGTTTATTACCATTCTTAACGTATTATAAGTCGAATTGTTAATCCGCAATCCAATCCAATCCAATCCGATCCGATCCGATCCAATCTTAGAAAAACCAATGAGTTAAAGTTGGTGCTAACTGACGAAGAAGAAAAACTTCCCTGTAAATTTTCAAGTCGAGAAGACAATGTAAGCCCGCCTATCTTATACGGTTTTCCGTGACTCTTTTCTTTCATAGAATGATGTATGGCAAGTCGTATATGTGTTTGTCAGTCCGACATACGGTTTTTATATGAATATGGAACCATTTTATTTCTTTTTTCTTTCTTAGCTAAGGATGATGAAAAATCATCATGTCCCATTCGCTCCAGGGATGAATTCATAAAAAATTCCATCCATCCCAATAACGAAGAAATCTAAGTTGAATAAACCTCAATTAAAAGCTGGCTAAAAGAACGGGGCACAATTATTATAGAGAACCAATTTTATAGAGAACCAATGTGACGATCTGTTATATATTTTTTCGATAATCAATTTAGCTACTAATACATGTATAAAATGGTCGATCCTTCGCAACTCTTTTAGAAATATTGTGGAATAGAACTTTTTTCCCATATTTCAAATCCTTCATACAACACCCTGAGAAATTGGATGTTCTTTTAATGTTTCAGTCCCAATCTTAGAGAACGTTAATAAATTCCAGACCCATTTTGCCATCTAATAGCTGCAATAGTATTTTTAGTCTACATTGTAGTAGCCCATTGTTTGAGTATTGGAGCAACATTACTGATTAAGAAATCTCTAACTTAAGTCCTCTCGCTTGACCATCGAATATAAAGGATATGCATCTAATTGAAAGAATAAACTATTAGAATTGGAAAAAAAAATATATGGGATCAACTCAAAAGCACTTTTAATTTATATTAGAGCAGACAATTTCTTTCATCAAATTCAGAACTCTCCGGTGCATCTTTACTCTCTCTATCGTACAAACATGCCAAAGTAATAAGAAAACAAAACATTCTTCAATAAAAAATATGTTTACATCGAAAACTTTTCAACATAATACAATTTTTCACTTTCCACATCTATTCTTTTTTTTAATTATTTATGCACTTCTTGTAATATAATTATCTTATTTTAAAATCATTTTTACACCTCTATTTATATATCTAACTTATCTATTTTAAAATTATTTTTTATTCTTCATCATTACTTCTATTATATTATATCATTTTATCTTATTTCAAAAAATTTTACGCGAAAAACTTTTCATCGAAAGTTTTTTCACTTTCCAAACACACCCTAAATAAATTCAAAATTTTCTAAAATTTCATAGCATAAAAGATTTAAATGAGGCCCACGTATGTATCAAAAGAAATTTAAAATACAAAAAAATATTTTTCCCAGTTTCCCGTAAATGGCCCGATGTGAGCTAGACCCTATATGATCGCACCCCCAATTTTAATAATGTATCATCCTCGTGTATTGCATTCCTTAAGTCTGACGACTTTAATCAACTACCGCTAATCGCCCTGCATTGGGAGATCAGGATTCAGGACAATGCAGGAAACGCTCGTCCGCATGAGAATGACAGAGATTAACAGAATCGTAGCAGAACGTCATGAAACCATCGAAGTCTACAGAACAGAGAGCAGATTCAATACCCAATTATCGAACTGCAATGCAAATAGCCCAAACTAAAATCTCAACTTACGTTCATAAATTCATCGATCTTAGCCACTCCAAGGCAGAAGTTGCCTATTTTTTATGCTCAGGCGGCAAGAACAGCATGCATGCAGTGCGGATGCTCTACCAAGCTCACGAACATCTACAGTCGATACACAAGATATGCATGCCAGTTTGACAGGCGGCAGAAAAACTAAAATCAAGGTAACACATAGGAGGGCAGCAGTACACAACACTCAGCAAAATCATAAGGTTGCAGCGTGAAAAATAACACAACAACAACAACAAAAAAGTCTTTTTTAAGTCCATAAATGGAAGAAAAATCCAAACTTAGAATGTTAAACAAGATGAAAATGCCGATAAAAACCTGATGTCAATGCTATACTCCTTGAGCTCCAAAAACAAAATGCCAGAACCAGTTCTCTCTCACTCTCCTCTCTTCTCTTCTCTCTAAACACGACCTGCCTTGCTGAGACTAACCATTCGAGCAGGTGATTCCATCTGTGATCCGGTCACAGACGAACCTGTTTGATAGGCACTTCTTCCCGCACTTCCATATGCATCTTGATAGCGTGCACTTGGATATCCAGCTAAATATCCACTGGAACCACGTGGCCCCTGCCCACTCCTGTCTTTGAAAAATCCTCCTCCCAACATCTGACTAGCACCAGAGAGCCTTGTGCCAGTGGAATAGCCGGAACGCCCACCTTGCCTGCCTTGAGAGGAGAAGTTGTCTTGCCATTTGTTGGCTGCAGCACTTGCAAAGTCCTGGCCTTCCCTTCGCCTAGGTGGAAGCCCATCCAATCCTCCACCTGTTTTGGCTTCAAAAGCCCGTTCATTGGCATCTGCAAGAACTGAAAGCTTCTCAGCCAGCTGGAATGCGAGCGCTTGTAACCTAGTGTGCTCCACATTGTGGAAAACAATGCACCGTGTCGGCTGGTCCCAACTAGCATGTAGCTCTTCCATGATCATCATCTTGCTCACAATGCTGTGGACATGAGCTTCAGAAAGGTCAAACATAGCAGTGAGCTGGTCCAGGCTAACTGAATCGTAGCAAGAGGAAAATGTGAACAGATATGTCCTGAGAGCCTCTTCCTTGATCTTTGACTTCAGCATCTCCAACACATTTTCCCGGTTCCTCACAAGTTTCCAAACATCAAGGGACTTTAACACATCAAAAGCCTTTTGATAATCACCCTTGGAAAGTACCCTGGTTGCTGCCATGACATGGTCCCGCACATTCTCTGGAGGGCCAACAAATGTCTGCCGCTCACTCACCTCCAGCAACCTCCGGAAGGTCTTGCTTATGACTTTGCGTTTCGCATCATGTGCAGCTGCAGCCATGTTTGGGACCTCCAAAAGCATAGCACAAATCAAATGAACAGACTCTAGCAGCTCCAGGTTAATGTGCATGTGGTATGGCATTTGCCGACGCCTTTCCAGTTTTTCCTGCAAAATAGAAGATTCTATTATTGGACTGTGACAGAAAGAAGCCAGTATATGAATAATTTAGCAGCAAACTCAGCCAGGGACTAACTCCGATGGTGAAAAATGAGGTCTAGAATCAAAGCTATTGAAGATCTTGAGCAAAAAAACTCACCTAGAGACAAATTCTTTAGGAATAATATGAAGTACCATATCGCAAGCATCAAAAACGCACTTTTCTATATTTAAAAATAGGTCATCAAATTATCAACTTGGGATAGAATAAAGCTCAATAAATGGATGTACCATCATGTAGATTGTCTGGGATGGCAACCTTACCACCACCGGCAGTGCATCTCTGCCGGAAACTGAACAACAGCTATAGGTGATACAATTATAGGGGTCGGAATCGGGCCGGGTTGACATGTGACCCGCCCCGTCCTGACCCTATTTTATACCGGGACGGGGCGGACCTGCTTTGGTAAGACCCGCTGACCCGCACCTCATTTAGATTTCTAAACCCTAGCCGCGCTCGTTTGTTCTCATTTGTCAGCGATTGATTCTCAACTTGAGCGCAGCGACAGAGAGAGACTACCCATCGCAGAGGCGCAGATCACCGTTCGCCGATCAGATCCCTTCGCCGCCCATCTGACATTCCTGCCTGGTTTATTAGAGAAGGAAGTATGCCATCAAGTGCCTAGGCCCCAGCCGTGGATCCCAACTATGAAGTGCCTAGGCCCCAGCCATGGATCCCAACTATGATAACCCAATTGAAAGGGGCTAGGGTGGAGCATGGTTAAAGGTGAAGGTTTTCCCCTTCATCTCGAGTTTCTGCCAGCGGGGCTCTCTTGGAGCGTCATTCTCTTTTCTTTACACATGGGGCTCTTTTAATGAAGCGCCACCTTTTGTCTGACATTTGGTTTTCCTGATCATCTTTATTTGTCAGGTGACCATGTCTGCTCTTCGGCGATCTCAGAGGCTCGCAGCGACATCTTCATACTCCTGGGCTGAGCGGCTGCTTTTCTGAGCCCTTCAGTGACTCCGCCTTTTGACGATGCTAACTTCCATGATACAGCATGGCGTTCAAACAATTAGTGGTTCAACATTCAAATTGTGAACAAAATTTTGAACAAGGTATGTTTCATTACTTGTTCTTATACATGTTTTATTTAAGTATTTATGTTTTACTTTGACTGATTAGTAATAGATTGAACCAAATATTAGTTAAATTTAATATAAATTTTTCTTTATACTTGACAGGTTTATAAATTCTTAAAAACTTCTTACTTGACCCATAATTTTTACCCGACCAATCGTCCTGATACCGACCCGAATTTTGTCCCGAGATCTAGTAAAAAAAAGTTAAGGGTCAAACCAACCTTATCCCGACCCAGATAAAAATAAAGGTCAAACAAGATTTTTGAAAGGTAGGGTCAGGGTTGGGCACACCCTGACCCGCCCCGATTCCCACCCCTATACAATTAGCAATGACACCACCACCCCACGCCCACACACAAATTGATAAAAACATCATGTTCCAAAACTCATATTGCATATTATTGATCCTTCTATTTACATTTGAAAGGTTGTCTCTCTCAAACTATCTCCTAAAGAAGATAATGGATGTCATCCTGAGAATCTATGAGGGCTGCATGTGCTTCTCCATAGTTTATTTCAATTGTTGGAAAGCAGCAAGTCATTGTGTTACTGATTTTAACACCGTCTAGGAAGGAACCAGCCTACCGCAGGTAAGTTACATCAACTAATATCCATAATAACCTACTACATGAGTTCCTTTTAACATACTGGGAATCAAACACTTCATCATAAGCCTATAATGATTTGAAGTTAGACATGAATCATAAAACTTGATTTAAGTAACAATGTGGAAATAAAATAATTTTGAACATCAAATACACAGATACAACTCTAATATTATAGGCTGGCTTATAAAGTTTGGAGATCTTTGTACCATAAGTTCCAGTAATTGACTTCATTATCAAATAAAAACCATTACGTCATATGATACTGGCAAAAAGAGAACTACATTCAAGACTTTGGATAAACAGCAAATGAACATAATGGCCAACCTCGTCCTGAAGGACTTTCAGTACAGTAGACCCACCTAATTATAGTTTTGATCTTAGAAATCCAGATAAGTATTATTTGACTTACACAGCATTTACTTAAGAGAAAACAGAGAGTAAAGAACTCACAAATTAAAAGTGACTTAGCACAACATTTCAGGTATCTTTGATAAATGCAACGTAATGCTTTCCACAAGGCTGCATACCTGGCAAACTCACTTACTAAAGACTCCAAGAGATCGAGCATATGTTTCTCACCCTCCATTACATAGCGCCTTTCATTACCCAAATCAAACAAGGAATTCATTATATTCCAAATTCCTTTCTCTTTCATCATCGTCTTATGCTTAAATTTTTGTCTCTACCATTCCAATTCATGTCCTATTTTTTTTTCTAAAAAGATCCTATTCAAACCAATTATACTACACTCTTTCAAACAATAAAAATGCTACATCTTTCCAATGACACGTTCTGTAATTCCACTGCACAACAATTGGGTTCTGCAACACATCCATCCAAACAAACCCATACAGAAACCAAAAAAGTGCAGTTGATGAAAAATACTTTTTATAAAAAAATCCAGAAGATTCCTCACTGTATAAATAATATAAATTTCGAATCAAAGCCTCCCTTGTCTTGTTAGGAACAAAAACTTCATCCAAACTTGTTTCTGCAAATAAATTTTATTGAAAAGAGCTCCTTCATGTGAAGTTATTTTTGGAAAGCAACTTCCTAAAAGGCTCTTTTCTGAAAGCAATCACTAACCCGGCCTTAAATTAAGCAAACCCAACTCATTTAAAAGATTATCTCATGCACTAGTGAATGAATATATGGAATTAGCAATTCCTACTTTGCAGATGCTTATTTTTTGCATGACAATAACATCATCATTGTCGTATTTCCTGACATATGTTGGTTAATGTACTTGGAAAACATCAAGAAGATCAGGACGCAGCACAATTTTATCTACTCATCGGTAATCAAGGTTTACGAAAAGCATAAACAAGTAGGCCAATCATAAGGTCGCATAAAAGACATTAAGACCAACATGTTTTGTTTATGATCTTACTAAACATTTTTCAAGATAAAGAAACAGTAAGATGTGAAGTAAAATATTTTTCCGACAATGGGAAGTAGTAGAGGTGAGGTTAAAAAAATAATAAAAAGAAAGCTCCTCAGTTAAAAAAGGATGGTCTTTATAGATGCTTGGGAAAGGGCAAAGGGCAAAAAGACGGAAATTTTGAGGGAACATATGCAAGCTAAAGTTAATGCTTTGTACCTTCCTTACAATAATAAGCAGTACTTGCCCAAAATTCCAAAACCTGTAATCCTAAACATATTTACTCTCGGATGTTGCAAAGCATTTCCCCCATAGTTTAAACTGCTAAATAACACCACATCCATCATAATCACCACATTTTAATTTTAGTATTGTAAGCAATACAACATGTTCCATGATAAAACAGGCTCAACTATTGATAACCTAATATCAACTCATTCACATTACACTGTTGAGGCCAATGAAACAAACATAAATAAAGGAAAATGAATAACAAGCAACCCACAGATGTTATTACTCTGAGACTGTCATATGTTTGCAAAAGTAGCATTCAATTATATAGATATGTAAAATGAAAGTTACCTGCTCTGGGGTCTTCTCATGGTAGCGACTTTGTGAGACACCTTGTGCAAGTAATTCTCTTACCCTTCCTCCTGAGTAAAGTTCAGAAAGACAACCATGCGCCTCTGATATAAGAGAGACCCTAAATGCACACAGACCTAGTTGGGCCATCGCCCTGTTGAAAAGGATCTGGGTAGAGATGTCCATGTGCTGAACGCCATCCTGCAAGTGGCTCATCAACAATAAGTCACGGGCAGTTGAGAACTCATCTGATATAGCATGGTGATATATGTCACAAAGCATTGCACGAGCTTTAGTTCTCTCATCCCCATACTTATATATCAGAGAGACAAGCGTGTCCATCATTGTCCTACTATTCTCTGGAAGGGTAGGCTTTCGAGGCACCAGCTCCGGAGTCGTCACAAATGCTGGGGGGCCTCTAACTTCCTCAACTGCATGTCGTTCCTCATCTCCATCTGCATCCCCATGTCCTTCGCCCCCTTCACCATCCTGCTCCACCATCTTCCTCATTGCATCATACACTTCTTGAGGCTTATAATACACAACCTCAACACGTCTCAACGCCACCTTTGATGCTCCCTTGAAATCACCCACACGCTCTAAGTAACCCTGCACATTTTGTGCAAGCACAAAAAGCATGGGCTCATCCCGAAGCCTTTCGACATAATCTCGAGTGTATGGATCAGTGCACTGCAAACTCTTAAAGAATTCAATATCCAGGCGTTCAAGAAAAGCAACCACATTTCCCCACACACGGATAGTTCCCCTATAATCAACGCCCTTCTGTGTCTCCTTCTCCTCAGGCTCAACAGAATCGTCCACCACAATGTTCGGGTGCTGCTCAAGGATGTCAAGTACAACAAGCATGTTATCCACACACTTCTTCCAAACGTTTATGGGCATGTGACCACTCAGGCTTGGATTGACATCAAATTGTGCCGAGACAACATGGAAAAGGATTTCAAGCTTCTGTGCAGGAGTCTTGGCAACTTTTGTCAAGAAGGTCAGCTGCTCCACTTGTTCAACCCTTCCTGTACCCTTCCGACCCCTCGCAGCAACTATCTCTTTGAGCTTTTTGTCTACTAAATCCCATGAGATCTCGCTCGGATCCTTCATGAACTGCTTATCCAAAAGCTTATCTTTCTTGCTCATCTTCTTCTCCCAACCGACCCCGCCTTCAGCCTGGCCATCCCCACCCTCCTCATCATCATCCTCATCGCCCTCCTCTGAATCTGACATAATTGTTGGGTCCTCTATGAACTCCGTCTCATCATCATCCTCATCCTCGTCCTCTTCTTCCTCATCCCCTTCCTCTTCGCTCTCAGGCTTCTCCCTGTACTTGTTGATCAGATCCTCAAACTGCTTGTTATTCTTCTTCAGCTTCTGCTTCATGGAATTGAGCGCCTTGGCGTTGCTACTGCTCATCTTCTTCTTCGCCTCCTTGTTGGCGAGCGCCTGCGCCAGGAAATCCTCAAGCATGACAAGCGCCTTGATATAGAGCCTCGGCACCTGGTCCGTCTCCGTCACGCGGATGACCTTCTCCAGCTGCTTGTTGAGCTTGTCGAAGCACTCCTGGAGGCTCACCCAATCGTTGATCTTCATGGCGTTCTTCGCCTGATCGACGGTGGAGGACATCTCCTCGAAGCGCTTGTCCTTGGCGGAGCGGACGACGCGGCGTTGGCCGTCCGAGTCGTCGCTGTCGCTGGCGTTGGCCTGCAGGTATCTACTTCCAGCGGCTGCCGGAGCAGATGAATCACCAGGGCCGCCCTCGGCTTCAGAGCCGGAGCCATAGTCGCTCTCCTCCTCTTCTTCGGTGTCGCTGTTGCCCTGAGTCCAGAAACGAGAAGCCATCTTTTTCTTCTTCCTACCCTAGAGAAGTGATTTAAGAAAACGTAAACCCTCGAAGCCAGAAGGAGAAGGTTTGAAGAAGGTGAAGAGAGGGCGTGTAGGGTTTTATATCGGTGCGTAATGCGGACGATGACGATAGGCAAACGTGAGGACTATGCGTAGAGCCGAAGATCCAGTTAACCGGACTGGATACACGCATCGTGTGAGTCGGGCTCATGAATTTCGGATTCTTCTTCACGTTAATTCTAATCTTATTTATAAAATATCAACTTTAATTCTAATCTTAACTTTATTTTTAAAACTTAAACTTAATCTTATTTTTGAAAATTATATTTAAGTTGAGTTTTAGGTCGAAATTTATGGTGACGAATTTTCATTTTATTTAAAAATGATAAATTTAAAATTTTATATGAATAAATAATAATAATAAATTATGTAGGTAAACATAATAATATATAATCAAACTAATATTTTTTTAAAAATAGTAATATAAAAAATATTTCTAAAAAAAATTTAACAACAAAACTAAGATAAAGGAAAAAATTAATAAGTGTAAAAGTGAATGATAGAAA
>JAXCLR010000050.1:81077899-81109744 GCA_035584095.1 Annona squamosa | reverse complement strand
CTAAAAGTCTCCAAAAATAGTAAAAATTGATACATATGTTAAATAAACCTAGATTAACCATTGTATATAAAAAATTTTAAAAAAAATAAAATAAAATAGGTGCAGTGCACCCGGGTGCGTTGAGGCTGAATGCATCCGGGTGCACTGAATTGGGCTCCAGAAACTTCGGGCGTTAGGGTGCAACGTTATGTCAAATCTAAAATATTAATATTATTAATATTTATGCCAATAAAAAAATTAAATTACTTTTATCTATATCAACGATTTTAAAATTCTTTTATCCATGCAAATATTTTTCAATTAATTTAATAAATGCTAATATTAATGAATTTCTAAGTTAAATTGGTCATAAATTAACAAAAGTGCTCCGGTTGTTAAAACTAACTATATTGGGGGCTATTTTGTTCAATCGATAACTTCACGAGGGTTGTTTGGTCGAAGATAAAACAATTTAATGAAAAGTTTTTGGGGATAAAAATTCTTAAATTGATAGAAAATAATCTTATATGATTGAAATAATGATGAAATATAAAGATAATAAAGTTAAAATAAATTGTATAAGTATTTATGTGAAAATAATTGAAAAAAATAATTTTTACGAGAAAATATGAAAAATAATTAAAAATAAGATACTTATAAACAGTAAAAATTTTTGAACACATCCTTAGTTTAAAATTTTAATAGGCTTGGTATGAATAAAATTAATTTAAAAATATTGGCATTGATAAAAATTTTAAAATGGTTAATATAGATTAAAGTAATTTAATTTTTTTATTAATATAAATTATTATTAATATTTGTTCCAGCCGGATCCATGCCCGGGCCCATTGCCAGCTCAGATGACACTCCCTCAAAAGCTCACAAGGTTCCAAAAATTTTGAAAATGTCAGTGGCAGCTCTGGCAATTTCTCACCGATATCAAGGGCGGCTTCCAAGCCCTGATAGTGCATGAGTGTCAGTGGAAAAGAGAGCGCTCTTTCCCTCTTCTCTTCCCTTCCATTCTCTCCTCCGCCTTCTTCTCTCTCTCTCTCTCTCTCTCTCTCTCTCTCTCATGCCCCAAAACCCTCCTCCCCTCCTCCCTCCTCAATATCTAGCCCCTTCAAAATGCCCAAATTCCCAAAGCTCCCATTCTCCCTTGCTATCCTCTTCTGCCTTTCCCTCACCATTTCTTCTTCAGCCAAAGAATCCTCATTTTCTGACAGAAGAGCGCTTCTTCGCTTCAAATCCTCCATCACAGAAGACCATTTGGGCCTTCTTTCGGATTGGAATCCCAGAGACCGCAGCCCCTGTTCTTGGAATGGCGTTGCATGCGATCCCCGTTCCAGGAGAGTCGTCGCGCTAGTCCTCGCTGCCAACCGCAGCTGCCTTCCTGCAATTTCTGCTGCTTCAGGTAACTACAGCCCTCACCCAACTCCTGATTTCTCTGCCTGTTATGGGGTCCTCGGGCGGGAGCGGAATGGCACTACTTTGCTGAGAGGCCGTCTTTCGCCGGCTGTTGGCGAGCTCACGGAACTTAGAGTTTTGGCACTTGTTTTTTGCGGGTTCTTCGGGGAGATACCTCAGGAGGTTGGAAAGTTGCGATCTTTGCAGCTTCTGGATCTCGGGTTCAATGAATTTGAAGGCGGGTTGCCGCCGTCACTCGCAGGATGTGTTCAATTGCAGGCTGTTAATCTGGCAGGGAACCAGCTGAACGGCACTTTGCCGGTGGTCTTCGCAGGGTTCCAGAATCTGACCTTTCTTTCTCTGTCTTACAATTTGTTTGAAGGCTGGATTCCAGCAGAGTTTGGAGAGAGTTGTGGGAGGCTTGAGCATTTGCATCTTGCAGGGAATGAGCTCTCGGGGTCCATTCCATCGAATTTGGGCAACTGCAGCAAGCTCAGGTCTTTGGTGCTGTCCGCGAATCACTTGGAGAATGGGATTCCATCGGATCTGGGGAAGCTTCAGTCGCTTGAAGCTCTCGACTTGTCACGGAATTTTCTGAGTGGGGACTTACCACCTGAGCTGGGTAACTGCAAACAGTTGGAAGTGCTTGTTTTGAAGAGCAATTTCAACGTGTTGTTGTTGGGTGATGGTATGGATAATATCAAGTATGTTGATGACTTCAATTATTTTGAGGGAGAAATGCCTGAATCAGTAGTGAAACTCCCCAAGCTTCAAATCCTTTGGGCTCCAAATGCAAATTTGGAGGGAAACTTTCCACAAGACTGGGGGCCTTGTGGGAGCTTGGAGATTGTCAATTTAGCTCAGAACTACTTTGTTGGTGTGATTCCTTCATCCTTGGGTCAGTGCAAGAACTTGCATTATCTTGATGTGAGCTCCAATCAGCTGAGTGGAGGTTTGACGGTGGACTTCCCAGTTCCATGCATGGATGTGTTTAACATCAGCAGGAATTTCTTTTCAGGCAACATTCCAAATTTTGCTAAAAATAGGTGCAGTGTAATCAATACGACAGATGACAGAGGGGGGTTGACTAATTTTTATTCTTCTCTCATCTATTCCACTGCCCTTGCCAGCATTTCTATGTTTTTATTGCCTATACCTCAAGATGGCTTAGCCATTCTTCATGATTTCAGTGAGAACCGGTTCACAGGTCCTCTTCCAGCATTGCTGTTTGCTTCCAATCCATCAGTGGTCCAGCCAGTGTATGCTTTTGTTTTAAGCAACAATAATCTTGAGGGGAACTTATCAGCATATCCATTTGACGCGTGTGCGAATCTGGCTAGCTCGATAATTGATATCAGTGGCAATCAAATGTCTGGTGAACTTCCTTCAGATATGGGTAAGCACTGTGAAAGCTTGAGATATTTGGATGTGGCAGGGAATACATTTGTTGGATCACTACCTTCGACTTTCGCTAACCTGAATTCTCTGGTTTATCTCGATGTCAGTCACAACAAGCTGCAAGGACAGATTCCATCGTATTTAAGGCATATGAAGGATATGAAGCATATATCATTATCATCTAATAATTTCACTGGGAAGATACCACCAGGCTTAGCCCAATTGGCATCATTGGAGTTCCTGGATCTTTCTTCAAATTCTTTCTCAGGGGAGATACCAGCGGTACTTGCAAAGCTACAGCGCCTTTCTGTTCTCTTGCTTGATAAAAATAATCTTTCTGGGCAGATTCCTGGAGGCTTGAGTAACGTGAGTTCTCTCTCAGTTTTCAATGCTTCTTTCAACAATCTCTCTGGATCTCTTCCTGCCAACTCAAGTTGGATGAAATGTGAAAGTGTGCAAGGGAATCCCAACCTTCAGCCTTGTCGTGCACCCCCTTCACCACCTTCCTCATTTGATCCAAACTCTAGTGTTCCTCTAACTGATGCAGTTCCTCCTTCTGGGAGCATGACTCAGAACAGCAACAGGCTGACCCCTCTAGAGATTGCAGCAGTTATATCATCCGCTATCATAGTTTCTGTGCTGGTAGTCCTTCTCTTTATCCTTGTTTGTGTGAGGAAGTGTGTTTCGAAGACTGCTAGGCAAAAGGTTGGGAAGAAAGAGGTGATAACTTTCAATAACATTGGTGTTCAGCTCACTTATGAAAATGTGGTGAAGGGTACCGGATACTTCAATGTACAAAACCTAATTGGAAATGGAGGCTTTGGAGCCACATATAAGGCTGAAATAGTTCCTGGTGTGGCAGTGGCAGTCAAGCGTCTATCGATTGGGCGATTTCAGGGAGTGCAGCAGTTTTCTGCTGAGATTAGGACTCTTGGGAGGGTGCAGCATCCTAACCTTGTAACCTTGATTGGCTACCATGTTAGTGAGGCAGAGATGTTTCTTATCTACAACTATTTGCCTGGTGGTAATCTGGAAAGATTCATTCAGGACAGGATAAAGAGAGCTGTTGATTGGAGCATGCTCCATAAGATTGCTCTTGATATTGCCCGAGCACTTGCGTACTTGCATGATGAATGTGTTCCAAGAGTCCTTCACCGGGATATCAAACCAAGCAACATATTGCTGGACAACAACTTCAATGCCTATCTCTCTGATTTTGGCCTAGCTAGGATTCTGGGCAACTCCGAGACCCATGCCACGACAGATGTAGCTGGGACTTTTGGATATGTAGCTCCGGAATATGCCATGACATGCCGGGTTTCTGATAAGGCAGATGTTTATAGCTATGGAATTGTTCTTCTAGAGCTGCTATCAGATAAGAAGGCGCTGGATCCTTCATTTTCTTCTTTTGGTAATGGTTTCAATATAGCAGGTTGGGCCAACATGCTACTCAAAGAAGGGCGAGCACAGGAGTTCTTTACAGCAGGTTTGTGGGATGTGGGGCCACAACATGATCTCATTGAAACGCTTCATTTGGGTGTTATGTGTACAGTTGATTCCCTGTCCACTAGGCCTTCTATGAAGCAGGTTGCCCAGCGGCTGAAACGGATTCAGCCCCCAACATGTTAGCAAAATTTTCATATGTATACAACTGCTGTCAGCTGACATTATTAAGCTAATTCATTGTGATTCAACAACACTGATGTGTAATTGTTTCTCAGCTAAATGTCATGTAAAACAAGCAGAGCTCTCCATGTAACATATTGAACCCATTTTTCAAATAGCTAAATCTTCTTTTGAAGTGAGAAATTAGTAATTGAAGATCAAAAATTGGTTTGCTGCCTGCTGATAACTCTAGTAAAGTTGAGAAGATTTTTCAGTATAAATTCTTGATTTTGCTGATCTGCTAACGACTTCTCATTTTCCTTACCCGGTCGAAGTGGGAAATTACTAACTGAAGATCCAAATGGTGCTTGCAGTTTGCTGATGATTCTATCAAAGTCGTTAAAATTTCAGTATAAATTCTTCATTTTGCTTATCTGCTAACAAAAATAGGGCTAATGAGCCAAGGGTTCTGCATGTGCGTGAAATGTTTATGCTTGATCTCTGAAAGCTTGGAAAACTTAACGTGGATCTGCTTAGTTCTGTTCGTTGAACCTAAATCATATGTAACATTGACTTAATTTAATTGCAATGGTGTCTGACTTGGCTGATCAAAGGTTGCTATTCCTTGGATTAATGGTTCTTGGATGGCTTCAGTACTCTGTGGTAATATTTTTATTATCTTCTAATCGTTTTAAAGTGTTTTTTTTTCTAACTAGTATCAGCTATTTTGTATTTTTTTTATTGACCGTGATTTTGTACTTCTTTTTTGATTGACAGTGATTTTGTACTTATTCGCAGTTTGGATCATATGGATGTGTCTAATCTGCTTCATCTCTCTCTTTCATGGTTATATTTTTCAATGTTATTTGAGGTAATTATTCATTATCTCCAATGCCTCCCATTCACATGCTTGGATGCGTCTGCAATGTTTATTCATTACCAGATAATTTCATCTAATCTGCTTTCCTCCTCTCTCTCTTTCATATGCAAATGACTGATGTTCTCTATTTGTGTTACATTGCTGTCAAAAGAAATCACGAAAGGAGCAAGTAGTGATGAGTGTATATATGATAAAGCCTGGAAATGATTGGTCCACTAAAGCTAAGGCATTCTGCTAAAACTACCTTATGCAGACAAACATATATTTATATTTTTGTCCCCCATCTTCTTGCAGCTCCTGTTCTTATGACTCATCTTTTTTTTTTTTTTCCCTCTAATATGATGGTGGTGTTGATATACAAAGTTATTTTCTTGACATATAATGAGTGGACAAATTATACAGTCGAATACATATACGTTTAGATATTCACATCAATTAAAAAAATATTTACATGTGATTTAAGTTTTATACATATTGGGTGTGTTTGAAAATGGATAAAACTTTTGATGAAAAGTTGTAGAGAGTAGAAGTTGTCAAATGATGTGATATAATAGGGGTAATGATGAAGAATAAATAGGATAAAGTTAAAATAGATAGGTTAGTTATGTTGGTAGTTGTGTAAAAATGATTGAAAAGTAGGGTAATTGTATAGAAAAATGTGAAAAAATTATTAAAAAATAGAGTAGTTGTGAAGAGTGAAAAGTTTTAGATTGAAAAGTTTTAACTTGACAAATTTCACTTATTACGAAACACACCCATTATATTAATTAAGTAGCATGACATGTGGTTAAAGATTTCATGATATTTGTATCAGCATGATTTTATACTACTTTCTACCATGTCATATTACATAGCGTGGCCATTCTCATCGCCACATGCTGTCCTAGGCATGGCTAGGAGTTATAGTAACTCTCACCACGTCTCAAACCACGATCGTAGTGGTTATCCTGAAGCTGACAATTATAAAAAGTGGTGATTTGAAGCTCAAAGGGGGCACAAAAAAAAAAAAAAGAAAAAAAAGAAATTAAGTCCATGCTTTGCTGAAGAAATATCAGAAATTTTTTTCATTTAGAAGAATTTCACGTGCATCGAAGAGAAGACTATAGATTAAATTGTTATATTTCCATTAGAAACAACTGAACTAGAGTGTGTGCAAGTTTCTAGATTCCAATGCAAGGGAGATTTTCAAATTTTCTTTGATGAGAAGTTAGAGAAAGTAGGATCGAAAATGTTATCAAATTTTCTGCTCCACAGGTGGGTCAGTTGCAGGTTTGGATACGTTCAGCCTGACGGCATCATCAGTTGGTTATGCAGAATGAGTTGGAAAAAATGGGCACAAAAGTCAGAGGCTTGGACTTTTAAAAAGACCATCAGACATGTATCAGGTATCTTTTTGTGAATGACATCCCTTTTCATCACGCTTTTGCTGCTTTCCAATCGTTGCAGCTTAGACTTTACTGCTGCTTTCAACTTCTCTTATCTTATTTTATCAAAAAAAAAAAAAAAAAAAAAAAAAAACCCTTCTCTTATCTTAGTAAGTGGTTGCATTGCTTTAACTCAAGAAGAATCATTCCTTCAAAGGGCCCCACAATTTAGAACACAGCCTTCGATCGTGTTGTTAAAGAAGGTGGGAGAGCATCTCATCTCCTGCCGTTGCCACGTGGGCCGTGGCCACACCATTCTCATGATGTCGAGCATGCTCATGATGCTGTTGACGACGAAAGGTGAAGAGTTCAACATGTGTCTGTAGTTCAATTCATTTTTGGGAAATCCCATGTCTGCTTTCTTTTCATTGGTTTATTTCGCCTTGCTTTCTCTAGAAACTTGCCAGCAGATATTTTCTGAAGAGGTGCGGGTTGCAGGCACTTTCGAGCCTAGCAACCCTTGGAATCCCAAAGCGAACATGCAGTTCTTGATGAAGTTGGTGGTCTTCAAGGATCATTGGATAAAATTCAATCCATTTAATATGCTTGAAAATTTGCATCTTTAGCAAGCAATCTAGGCCGCTAATCAATTTTTTTTTGATTTTTTTTTTTTGGTTTTTATAAACCTGTTAATCTAGTCTACAAGTAAATTTTACCATTTTGAAAATGTGAATATATTTTCATTGAATTTTTAAACACACCCCCTTGTTTAAAAATATAAAAAATATATATCCATGCTTTCAAAAATGGTAAAATTTGGTTCTTAAATTAAATATTTCTAGATTATTCGGTTTTCTAAGTATGTAAAAAATGCCCGTCACTTAGTCCGCATGTGATCATTGGCCTAGAAAAAGTTCTCATGAGGCATGATACTGAAATCGTTTGAAAGTATATTATTCTAAGGGACGTGACACAGTGCAAAAATTTATTTTTTAAAATTTTGTATACAACTGTTAATTTATGTATATTTAACATATGTAACAATTTTTTACCATTTTTAGATATTTTTAGATTTTTATTTTTGATTTTTTAAATTAGTGTAAAATGCCACTGATTTTAAAAAATAAAAAACAAATATGTAAAAATCTTCAAAATTACTAAAAATTGATACACGTGTTAAATAAGCTTGGATTAACAACTGTATAAAATTTTTTTTAAAAAAATAAAAATAAATAGGTAAAGGTCACCCCCGTTATTCTAAAGGGTGCACATGTTCATTTGCGAAAGATTTTAGTTTTATAACCCAACAAACTCTTTTTATTGAAATAACATCTGCTGAGCTAGGTAAAGATACGTTTTTAAACACACAAGATGGATTACATTTACCGCAATCATTCCTTAATATCCAAAACTAGAAGGTCCCTGGAACTGGTTCTTCAATTGGAAATTCGTTTGCAGACCATCTTAATTATCTGCTTGATGCTTTTCAAGAAAGTTGAAAAAAATAACAAATAACATGACGAGGCAGGAAATAACAACTATAATAATGTGAAGAAGCAAAAAAAAACGGCGATGATTTGTTGGGGCTATTTGCGTTCGCGCTTCCCTTTTTTACGATTTTGCAATTCTACCCATCACTATTGGTTTTGCAATACTGCTGCTATTTATAATCTTTGTTTGCAAAAATGCCTTTGTAATTAACTTTGACGAACTTTCATGGCCTATTTATACAGTATCAGAGCCATGTACCCTTGAGTTGCAACTCGATCATCCGGCATAAACGCAATGGATTTTGTTAGTGTTGGAGTTTTTGCAAATAAAGTCAGTAAAATATGACGTTTGTCAAAATTAATGGCTATTTGAATGTATAAAATTTGGAAAATCCATAAAATATGGGGAGGAAAATGTAAAGATTCCTTTTTATGGAAGTTTGTTTGATAAACGGAAAAAAGTTGCGAGATGATGCAAGATCTTAACTGTTTAACTATTTTATTTTTATTATATCTATTTGAACTTTTATTTTTAATTATTATCCTTCTCATGGCTTTATCATTTTTTAAAAAAACTTTCCTCTGTTTTGGCAAATGACAGACGCACCCACAGAAAATATCGGTGGAGGTTTGGTAAATGTCACATCAATTAAAAGATAGCCGGCAAAAAAAAAAAAAAAAGATTTTTGTGCCTTTTCCTCGTTGCCGAAAGGATAGATGCTAAACGACGGTACTAAAAAGGTATGGAAAGAGAGCTGCTGGCGGAGAGAACAAGATGCTGTGCTTGTCACCCGAATCATATGACATTAGCTAGGATTTCATACCATATTACCATGATAGATTGTTCTGGATGATATAATCTGCCTTTCTACTAAGACAGGATGACATGGTCCATCAAAAAAAAAAAGAAAAAAAAAAGAAAGACAGGATGACATGGGAGCTCGAATTGCGCAAAAAGTTCTCATCCGGGATGCTTTTGTTTGTTTTTGAGTAGTAGATGCTGCTATTGCTTTACTATAAACAATTTTTATGGAGCAAAAGTAACCCATCTCAGCAATTGGCCCGATTGGCCCTACAAGACCTGTATCATTCCATTTCTAGAGAAACAAACAGCTGTGTTTCCATTGAAAGGAAAAAAAAATGAAAAAAAGAAAGGAAGCTTGCAACCATCATCAATTTCCCAAATGGAAAAGCCAAAGAAAAACGCCCAATTTTTTGTTTTCTTGAAAAAGAAAGAGAGGAAAGGTGAGAACAGAAGTGCCTGCTGATTCTCCTTCCTTCCTCTCATTCTCTCTTTCACTATCAGTTTGGCCAACCATACATAAACTCCCACAAACCCGTGTCATCATTCATACCATAAACACCCTCCCTTGCTACCAACCACAAGCACCGCGATGAGCACCTCCTCCGGTCTCTGCCGGCCGAGAAGGAATCGAAGTGGAAGTCGCTTATGTTCCCCCACCCCAAATCACAATAGAAGAGTGTGGTTCCGATTGCATTGACCTTGAAATCCCAGCTGAATTCCTCCCCTTCGGCGACGGTGTGCTCGCCGAGATCGTTGTCCTTGGATTGGCAGTGGATGTTCATGCTCTGTCCACCGCCTAACCTGTTCATCAAACTGACATGCACCTCGTTTAAAACAGCAGAGCTGCTCAAGGATATCAATGCAGCAGCCACAACAAGCACACAACTCAAAGCCCTCATCTTGGCTTGGTTGTTTTCTCCTGCTCAATGCGATTGGAATGAAATTGATAGACTTTTATTTGGAGTTTGAGAATCGGAAGGAAAATCCAAACGTTAGCGACAATATGCCACGCAACGAAAAAACAATTGGTATGTATGCGTGAAGTGCTGTGATTTGATATGGTAGACTCTGCTGTAAGTTTAATGAATCCTTTTTAACTTTGTTGAAATTTGAAAACAGGTCATTTTTCATTTTCGAAATTCAAAAAATTGAATAAATTTTAAAAAAATAGAAATCTTACGCAAGAACCCACAGATGAATGCTAAAAAACTAAAAATAATTACCACGACTAATGCAGGTGGCAGGGGCTCTTGTCCAATTACTGGCCAACTCGGTTTCGAGGCTTGGAGGGCTCCGTCCCCTTGCGAGTTTTGGATTCTTATTTCGGATGGGGGCTTTGCCTCCTAGTTTTACAGAGGGGCTTATGTACGTCTTTCAAATTGACTGGTGAAGCATGTTGTTAATGTTTCAAGACTTAATTACAATATAAATTGAGATATAGAACATATATACTAATAAAAAAATAAAAACAATTAAAATTGTATTGGATCAGCACTCTTTTTATCTTAGTGACCATCATAATGCTTTTTATGATAGCTAAGTGGGACGTTCGTCTTTAATTCAATCGTTTTAGATTCATCTTTATGATTGCCAGAGGATCATCTAAATAAAGAGCTGAAATGATCCCAAAATGGAGGTTATTTTAGAGTGATTTGGCTTTTTCAGTAACAAGGTTCACGTTCACAATTATGTAATCAAACATCAGCGCCTCTTAAAATGTTCTTCTCACATGAGTAAATTATTGTATCAATTTTAATGACACTTCAGTATATGCATTTAAATAAATTAATCTAAGAGATTTTGGTCTTGTTACTTTCTTATAAATTTCCAATTGGTGGGATCTACATAGATTTTCGATTGAAGTGATTTTATGTTTGTTACTTGAACAGCTAATGTTTGAATTGATGGTCCGCTTTGCTCTAATCAAAATATCATATTAAACTCAAAAACAAAAAAAGAAGATTTGGTGAAACCTATACATCAAGAAATGACAACCCATGTATAAAAAATGTTTGGTAATGGCAGGAAGTTTATCTATTACTAGTCAAGTGGACAGCTCATCACCTGCTCTCATCAAGCGAGTAACAGTAAGCATCAGTAACCGCACTTACTGGATTATTTTGCATAGGCAACACCTGAGTCTTTGAAACATTGCATCTAATTAATGCAGCAGTCTATGCAAGCCACAAAAATTCAGTTAATTTGGACAGCAGGACTGCAGTACTGAATTTGCACAATAAAAAGTTGGGGGGGAGGGGGGTAGGAATTTGCTAAATCCCACACAAATGGGGGAGGCAAAAGCTAAAAGCCGGACAATAGCGTGACAAAAATGATCAACAATGGTTTAAAAAGAAAAAAAAAAAAAAATGGGGGCGGCGTCACCAAGCATGCATTTTGTTGAATAGATCGCCGACATGAGAAAGAAATAGGTGGTGAATTAAAGCATGGGGAATACTCTTAACTTGTTTACAATTGGGGTGTAATGCGTAACCGGACGGGGAGATGATGTTGGAATATAAGGTATCGTGGAATAGAACAAGGAAATGGGATGAAAAACTGTCGTATTTTATTAAAATTTGTTGCAAAGGTACGCTGAAAATAATAAAAAGTTGTATAAAAAATGAAAAAATAAATATAAAAATTAACAAAATTGTTTTTTTATCAATAGAACAACTATTTTTGTTTTTGAAAGAATAGAAAAGCTACTTTTTAGAAACGAAAAATTCTATCTAATAATATTAACAGGCACAGAAGTTTCTCTCTTTTGTCTTTTTTTTTGTACCCTATTGTTGTGGTGGTGGTGCTCACACACCAGAAGATTTGGCAGAAAGCAAACGAGGGCTAGCGCGAGAGATTTCACAAGCTTGTCGTGGGAAATCGCTTGCATGCCGCCGCAAAAGCTCTACCTCCTCAGGATTTTTTTTTTATAAAAAAAATAAAATTCAAAGAGATCAGTGTAGAATTTTTATTTATTTATTTTTCGTGGTTACTATATGTCTAGATTTTTCCTTGTGAAACATTTTGACTCTGCTTTGTAGCCGGTATTATCTTTATCTTGCTCATTCACCATAATGTTTTGATGTGATAGATTCGATCCAGTCTTGACGGCTGATTGTATGCGGTTAACTGCCCATATTTTTTCGTTTATATTTTGTGGGCTCTATTTAGATAAACCTTAGAAATTTTTTTCAAAAATTTTGATATCTATATATTATATTTTTTATTTTTTAAAATAAAGGGGGAGATTTAAGTATTTAACCACTTGTTTTAATTTTGAAAAATACAAAACTAATTTTTTAAAAATTTTGCCAACATCTAGATGACATTGTGTGAGTGTGTGCTTGTATAGTTGGTTGGGGGTTTGACTAGACATTAGTTTCCATCCCGACTAAAAAAATTAAAAAATTTCCCTAAACTAAATGAGGTCTATTCTGGCGGTAACACCATGGCCTGTTTCAGTGAGGTTGGGTGTTCGATTTCTGGCATGCACATTCACGTGTTTATTTCTTATTTCTCTTCTATTTTTTTTGGAAGTTTTACTTTTCTTTTTTGGGATGAGTTTAATTAATGAGAGCTTATTGTTTCCTTTAGAAAATTATAAAAATGTTTTAGGGCTTAAACGTAATATAAATTCAGATGGTTGTAAATATATAAATAAAAAAAAAATTCTTTTTTTAAAAATTACTTTTCTTCGTGACGTTTCGCATGGATTAATATCTTTGATGCTATCTAACTAATCACACATGGCAATCCACATGGTCAACGGTTGTCATCATTGATTATTTTAAAATATTTATTTTAACTTTATTCTTCGAGGTATTATTCTTATCATATTATATTATTTTTTTATTTTAAAATTTTTTTACCTAGAAATTTTTATTAAAAATTTTATCACACGTGAAATACACTCTAAAACAAACAGCGATACAAGTGGGTTTCAGGTACGGATCGCTATCAGACTATTTCTTGACTGGCCTGGAGATGAATTGTGAAGGGTATAACTCCACCTTCGCCCATCCATCGGAGAGGTGGTGGTGGTGCGTAGCGATAGGGTCGTTGGAGGTGACCTGCTTCAAATACTGCTCCCCGTGCCGTCGCTGCATTTTTTTTTCCCTTTTCTCAATTATAGCTGCTATATTTAATCTTAATTACAAATATTCTCAATAGTGTTTTCGAAATTCAAAATGTACTCAACGTTTGTCTTTAATCCGAAAACACTAAAATTTTATAAATGCCCTTGCTGTAAAATAATAAAAGATGAAATAAATAAAAAGTAAATGATATTAGGACTCTTCAAATTTAGAGCTCATATGTAAGGAGCCTGATTATATACATCATGATATATTTTAGACTAAAATACAACATCCATTTATTTTCGCAATTAGTTACATTTTTAAAATTTTTTTACTCATAAACATATTTTCCTAAGAGTATTAAATTTATATACTAAGTTTAGCTATTTTACAATTCTTGTATATATTTATTTTTAATTTTTTAAAAATCAAGTTATGTTTTATGGTAAAAAAAAGTTCCATAGGAGGTGAAAAACGACATAGATGCCTCTAAAATAGATGAATTATAAAAATAAAAAAATACAAATAAGTATTATAAATGGTAAAACTTGATTTATCGATTAAATATAATTAGAAAACATATTTGTGAAAAATAAATAAAAATAAAAATAAAATAAATAAATATTGTATTTTAACTTAAAATATATCATGTTATAAATAATCACGCTCATTTATACAAGCAGTGTATTAATGAGTTATAATATTCAATTTGTTTAATCTCGTGAATGAGCAATTTTTAGATTAAATACGCTACATGTGAAATCTCAAAATGTTATAGTCATGGGTATAATTTGGATTGGAGTGAAACGTAGTAAATATATTCAGAAAAAGTATTGTTGTTCTTAAAAAATCATTTATAACCGCTCTCTTTACTGTATCTTTTCATAATTCAATCATGCCTAAATAACTTTCGCACTTTTCTTGATTGATTGCAACTAACTCGTATCAGCTGGAAATAAATGCTCCTCACCCTGGATTCGAACCCTAGCCATCAGGCACGACCAGGACAAACATATGATGCATTTTCGACTTCAAAATCATAGTTGTTGAGCGATTTCTTTCGCCGGCGGTGGGGTTCAGGGGCAACGACTTCGGATTCCATTTCATTCCAAGCCATCAAGGCCGACGATTTCAGATTTAGGCATGCTTCACATATATCTCATACCATCAAATTCCACATGTACCAGTGTGTATGCTGACGAATCTTCAAAAATTTTTAACGTACCTATGTCTTTTACTTAAAATTTTAATTATACTTATGTCATTAAGAATCCGTTAACTGAACCATTATTGCCCTTATAAAATGAAGAAAATGCACATATATAATTATGATTTTATAACTAAAAATTTATATTCAAATGAATTTTTAGCACCTTTACAATTATAAAATCATATATTATTCAAATATAAATTTTTAACTTTAAACAAACTAACCTTAAATTATATTAGGGTTTGAGCATATTGCTCATTTTACACAAAGCGCCCATCATGACGTGGTTATAAATGAAATTTTAGGCAAAATATATGAGCATATTAAAATTTTTAAAAAATTCATGGATATATGTAGCATTTGCGCTGAAAAAAATTATAAGCTTGCGAGGAAATTTGTCCCAAAAACCCTATAAATATGCATATTAGCATTTTAGATTTCGATGTTTTCGTATTAGCGTTTTAGACACTGTGAAAGCTGACGATGTCACAGATGCTCCATTAGGGTATATTTGGGAATGAATAAAACTTTTGGTGGAAAATTTTGAAGAGTAAAAGTTGTCAAATGATGTGATATGATAGAGATAATGATAAGAAGTAAAGAGGATAAAATTAAAATAGATATGTTAGTTGTATAAGTAACTATGTAGAAATGATTAAAAAGTAGGATAATTATATAAAAAAATGTGAAAAAATGATTAAAAAATATAATAGTTATGAATTGTAAAAAATTTTAAATTGACATTTTATACCCATATCAAACACACACACAGTCTATTTACGTGCTTAAAATTTTTAAAATGACGAATCTAACCCCATATTGCATACTGCTATGCTTTTAAGAGTGGGAGGATGAGAAGGAAAGTTCGTGCTTCCATCGTCAAAAGAAAGAAGAGCACGCTGTTTGTTTGGAGCCGATTGAACCCCAAAAAAATCATCCTACTCCAAAGAAAGCCTCCTGCGTTACCGCCACCCATCTCCGTTTCTTTTCTCCAGCACCATCTTGAGATTCCCTTTTTGATTTCACTTTCACTTACACCTGGTCCGGCACGCCTTCTCCATACGTCTTTGTTTTTTTTCAGCACCCTATTTTAGTACGTCACAAATGTTTGCGTATATTCATTTTTTTTTTTCTTTTTTTATCATATCACGTCACACATCTTGCATTTTTTTTTTAAAAAGATTTTCGTCTGCATCAAATTAGTCTTTATTATAACATTTTTTTTTCTTAAAAAAAAACAACAATGGTATTAGATCATTTGCCCTTGACAAAAAGCAAAAAATCAATCTCTTTTTTTGCATCTCGTCCAGCACGCCATTGCATCTCTTTTTAATTTTTTTTTTTTTATTTTGCGCCCAAGGGGTCATTGCTTCCAGCGTTTTTTTTTAATTTTTAATTTTTAAAGTCAACATGCATGAGTCATGATGCAGTGCTCAGGTGCACTTAGCTTCGGTCGACCGATTGCAAAAACTCATTTTATATAAATTTTTTTTATATAATTGTTAATCTAGGTGCATTTAACATGTGTATAAATAAAAAACAAATATCTAAAAATCCCCAAAAATAATAAAAATTTATACACATGTTAAATACACTTAAATTAACAATTGTATAAAAAAAAATTTCAAATAAAATATTAAAAAATGGGTGAAATGCACCCGAGTGCATGCAGTTAGCCCCGAACATATATTGAAATCAAGCCATGCTTTTTGGACCGGAGATTTAGGAAAAATTTTCATGAAAATCGCTCACCATGGGAGGGAGATGGAACAAGGCAAGAGAGATATCTTCTAACCTTTGATACGATCTGAATCAAAGAGAAATGTCTCACTAGCTTTACTACCAAACAAGCTAGCAAGCACATATGCATAAGATAAACCATGGGTTCCACCGTTCCAGTAAATTATGGTGATTTTTTTTTCCCATAAATTGAGAACAAAATGGGACAGACGAAAGACGGCTGGGAAGAGGGAATATCAAATTGGCTATTTTCTGAAGCATAAAACTAAAAATCCGTGAAAACAAACACACAGACTGCAAAGCACACAGGAATCAAGAAATATGGGTAGGGAAAAGAAATGAAGAATTGTTCCCATTATAAGACTGGAAGACAGGGCTGAACATGCAAAGAACAAAGAATAAAAAATGCAAATATGCTAACGAGCTGCAATCTCAGTGACAGAGCATTGCGCGGTGGAGGAATGCCTCAAAGCTTCTAAAAATATATTTAAAGGCTTATGCGCAAAAAAGAGTCATTTACATGGCCAATATAATTATGAACTAGCTTCACAAATATCAGAATCCAAACACTAACAAAAATGCAAAAAATCAAGAATGGCGTTGGCTTGCAATATTCACAGTTTCACCACCCCCACCATTTGCATTAACATTGCATTGCATTTTTTATCAAACTCAAAGCCCAGATTGGCAATACCCAAAAAAACATTTTTGAAATAGTAAGAGGTTGCTTCTGTTTGTTTGGGGTAGCATTTTCGGAATAGGGCATGTGATTTCATTTCCATTCACGGGTATATTTGTCATTACACATGACCTAACAGAGCATCTGTGACGCTATAAGCACTCAGGGTCCAAAAAGCAATCGGTAGTGTCTAAAATGCTAACACTCAAACTCCGAGGTCCAAAATACTAATAAGCATACTTACAGGGTTTGTGGTGCAAATTTCCTAACATGAGGTAAACCTAGTGGCATATTTACAGCTTTGGTCGCTCTATAAAATTAGATAAGCCCAAAAGCAAGTTGCTTACGGCCATCTATGGAAAATCCAAAATAGGCAAATAAGTTCCCTTCAGCAGTGCAATTACTTAGAGAAGACTAACGTACGAAGACTCATATCATTTTCACGAAATTAGCTGTGAGCACCAATATAATTTGAATCAAACAAGCCCTAAATCTAACTTTAGAAAAAATGTCGAGTGAAATTTCAAATGCATGAGTTCTTTAAATAACAGTGAGGAAATTCATTCTCAAATAAATCTTAAATCGCACCTGGTATTCAACAAAGGAAAATTTCTTGTTTGATATTTCCATCAAAAAGATGTAAAAGAAACAATATTACTGGACTTGCCTTGTTATTGTGGGGTTCCTTACAAAGGAAACAATGAGTAACAATGATAATTGATGGCACAGCAATCTCGGTGGATGCATAGATTGGCTAAAAAAAGAAAAATCTAGTGGAGGAGGTTACCAGCATGAAAGATACGTTATTATTATTATTTTTCTCTAATCTATTCCATCCTGCACCATGCGGATTATACCTTGACATTTTGGCTGCTTCCAGCCCTGTTGCTGTTAACTGGTGCATCTCTCTAGATGACAGTGCTGTCAGCAATTGTTGAATTCTTCATTATCACTGTGATCCCGGAGCGAATATAGAAGCCTTCTGAAGGTCTTTCTGCTTCTGCGATATTCTGAATGAATAAACAAAACTGCACATGAGGATGCTGCAAATTCAAGGAAACGACAATTCGCACAGGTCTACTATTTTTCACTAATATCTGTTCACTCAGGTAGGTGGGCTCCACGATGGAAGATGTGGCTCAATAGAAGGACAAACATGATAGTGAGATGGATCGAGAGGAAGGACAAAATCATACGCCCACGAACAATATGCACAATGAACACATAAAGTGAATGAGGCATGTTCTTCAACAAGACAACCCAAGAATCCTTAGGGCTGACACAGCCCACAGAGTTTTCATACATTGCAAGGTCTGGAGAGGGGTGTCTGTGTACTCTGTATGCAGCCTTCCCTCAACTAAATATGCTACTCCAACGGCAAAAGCACTAACTTTTGCAGTTCCGCCAACGCCAAGTATCATTTTAAGAAGAAATTGGAGCAAAATGCACCAACATGAGTGGATAATGCAGTATAAGAAGTAATTAACAGAAGATTCAAGTTTGTCGCGAGATGGGCACATTTCAGGATTGTCTTACATCTTTATTTGCAATGACCACATCATTTCCAATTTTCGCATTCTTGTCAATGATACATTTCCTGTGAGAAAGACAGCTATGTCACATTGGAGACAAGGACAACTTGAAATCTAGCTACACGTTCTCAGAGTTTTAAGTCAACAAACCTAATTTTGGTGTTTCTCCCAACACCAACTGGAACCTTTCCCTCAGCCAGCACAGATATTCTCTCCGCCTCCGTTTGATAATAGTCAGCACCCATCATCATGGTATCCTACATGTTACCAAACAGCTTAGAGAATCTTGAAGCAGATAATCTTGTCATATGACGGCTTTTATGAAGAAATAATATCTTTCAAGCTATCCAGACAGTGTCGTGCATTTGCCTATTTAAACACAAGATGTATCTGTCTATCGTTAGTTAGGAAGTTTAGCAACTTATTAAAATAAAAAAAAAATTTTGAAACAGGAGCTAACAACTGAAAGTTGGAGTTAATTTGTTGCAACTATTCAAAGAACTGTTCTATCAATGTTCATGATGATTTGGTTGGTAAAGTGCAACTGTTCTATCCAACTGTAGCTGCTCCAAAAATCTTTGATAAGCATATGATTAACTAGAACATCAGACAGTCAACAATGGTCATTTGCTATACCTAATTTCTAACTAGAAAATTTTAATTATGTTATTAATCAGTAGATATGCTTCAACAATTTGTGTTCTGGCGAAAGACTAGTAGTTGGACGGGATTGTGATTTGTGATGCCCAGGATCTGAAAGTTTATGGTGCTCCATTGGCAGAAAAAAAATCATACAATTATTAGGAATATGCTAAACCAATTCAGAAGAGTTAACTGTGTCATTAATAGTTAGAACAAGTTGAAAGACTTGTTCTTTATCTACTTGAGAATTAAACATGATCGGATCAGGTTGCTGATAATACAGAGGACTGGAAGATTCATCTAAATGCAGTGTGGACTAAAAGAAGCACAACAGAAGAGAAAAAAAAAAAACAACAAATGCAGTATGTTTGAAAAGCACAGACTTGGGAATAATTCTTTTAATTGTATTTTTTTTCCATTTTTGGTTTTAGGCTAAATGGGTAAAAGACCCCTTGTGAAAAAAAGAGGTTAAAGCCATTATCCATCCTTTCACATACTCATGTAACATATGCATATCTGGCACACTTTCTTATATTATTAGTTACTTTTTTTTTCCAACAAGCTCTATGTTGTTTTATTCGTTTTATTGAATGACACAAGTCCTTACACCACTGATATATCACCCAACTTTTCTCACCTCTTTTACCTTGAACCAAACAGAACTTCTATATTTATAAAAAAAAATTTAAAAAAAAGAACTGCTACGTGAAAGGAGCTGTTTGAAAACATAAAATTCCATTTTTAGCTGTAGGATGTCCAGATCTGATTAATAGAATTTTGGCACCTCTATTCTTAAGGTTTCCATTATCGTGACCGGTGGTCTATGTTCTTTGATAAAACCCTTACGTGATTTGGATAAATATTTGTGATGAGGATGTGATGTTGAAAGAGAGTAGTTTGATCTAAAATAGGATGGTGAAGGCTTTGAAAACGAGGGAAAAGAAGAGAGAATTAGGAACAAACAGAGGATGGGAAGAATTAGAGAAAAGAGACTAGAAAAGCATAGAAATGTGGAACTTGGGCTCAATTTAAACACATAAGATAGAAAGTCCTAATCATATGTAGTTATTATCAAAAATCGTAAATAAAATAATAAAAATAAAATTGAATTCTTAATCTAAATCGACCATCAGTAGACTTATAATTTAATTATTTGAGACCTTGATATTAAAGAAATAAAATTCGAAAGTCAAAATGCATCCCATAAGCAACCCAATCCTTTGGCTTTTATCAATTTTGATGCTTTACGCAATATTTCCTATGGATCTCTGCATTTACAACAGACTAGTATGTCCTAACAAAAGATTGTCATGCCAGTGCATTGTGAAATAGGTACCTTCAGTTCAGCCCCATACTCTAGTCTTGAGCGTACACCAACTACCGAGTGCTCAATAGTGCATTCCCTTAGGATACATCCATGTGAAACTATGGAGTCTAAGACCTAAGAAGATAAGGAAGACATGATAATAAGTCTATTAAAGAAGTTAAAGTATTAAAAACGACAATATTGTACATTTATACCTTGCATCCTTCTATCTTTGAAGGTGGCAGAAACCTTGGAGATGTGAAGATTGGCTTTGCTGGATCATAAAAATGAAATTTGGGAGGCTTCGAAAGATAATGAAAAGCTTCAGTATGTGAAGATTTGAAAAATTTAAAGTGGTTCAATATGTCAACAGTTGGCACAGAGAGATACCTGATCTACAAGAGACAGGTTAGCATCAAAAAAGGATTTGATAGTCCCAATATCCTCCCAGTAGTCATTGAATAGGTATGCCTGCCAGGGAATGAACGGAGCAACTTCTTAGAAATTAATACCCAAATCACTTTCAGAGAGAACTGCTCATGGCAAATATCAACGCATACTTTTTGGAATCCATTACCTGAACATTGTATTTTGTGGCTGCCATCGGGATGATTTCTGATCCAAAATCATTGGCTGTCGGATATTGATATCTGAGATTAACCAAAATAATAATAATAATAATAATAAGAAAATTTTTGAAAATTTTTTTGGGGTAAAATTGCTGGTTTCAAACTCATTCTTTATTTGTTGCAGAAAAATTCCAGACCAGTGAATCAGGCTTAATATTGTAATCGCTACAGTATTTTGATTCACTGCTTATCTTGCTTTTTCTTTCAGTCTGATACATTACTGGAACAGATATTTAACGAGGGTTATTCATCATATCACATTGAAGGGTGGAATGTTATTGAGGACAAGGTTGGTCACTAGTGATGATTGCTTAACATCTTCAACCAAGGCATGTGATTAAATGAGGTGGACTTCACTGAAATATTAGCGGAGCTTTTTTTTAATTTGGAACTACATGATGGTTTTATAAGATCAAGCTAAAAATTTCCGTTAACAACATCTGCTTAACTTGAAGCATAGAGAAATTTAAATGGGCACAAAAATGGCATCATTTGGGATTAAAAATGAATCCATTAAAATTCTCTCCTTAACTGTTCGACCCAGAAGTATCTAATCAAACATCTGTCTTTCAAAGTATTCTTTTAATTCAAATGAATATCTGTGACAATTTTTATAATATATGCAATTTAAATGAAATAATGCAAGTGATTTTCTTCTTTTATGCTTGATTTTTTACATATTCATATGGTGTGATCCAAATGGATCTTTGATTAAAAATGAATCTGAACATTTTGATTAGATACATAATCCTAAAGTTGGTAATTAGCTTAGGTCTAATCAAAACATTCTGATAGGCACAAGGCATAAAGTCTCCACTAAGATTTCAGTAGGGCCCACCTTCAGAAATCCTCAAAGCATATGAGTTCAACAGATCTTCCATTTAGCAATTGACAACAATGAAAGGGGCTTATTAATGACCTCGAATAGCTATTTATTTTCTTATACAATCAAATAACTAGGAAATGGAAATCTAACATGTGCCCTTTCTTCCAATGACTTGTCATGGCTGCACTCTACCACTACACACTAATGCAAATTTTGTTGAATGAATAAATTGAGAAGAAAATTGACATGCAATCTATTGTGTGCATGTGCCTATTCAAGTTTTTATCATATTGTTATACTTCGCAAAATCGTGAGTGAGTTGAATATTGGCATGCAACCTTTTTTTTTTTATTCTTTGGCATGCAACTTAATATTGTTATACTTTGTTAAATGGATTGCTTGAGATGAATATTGGCAACATAATATCTGTGTGCCTGTTCAAGCTTCAGTTGTATGATCATTGCCACGCTTTGACCAAATACACACTGGATTGGATTATGTAAAAAATAAAAAATAAAAAAAAACCTCTAAGCCACTGTCTGATGTCAGCATTTGTGTCTGAAATCAAGAAGCAAGGAGAACATTCAAATTCAGCACCAATCAACAATGAAAGCTCAAATAAGTAATTTGACGAGTAAGGATTTGCTAAAAAAATTGAAAATGATGTGCTCCTGCATCCTGATCATTGTGATTTGAGCTTGAAAATCAGATTTGCAAGTTCCTGCAGAGTCCCAGCCCTGGTCAGCTGCATGAGAGTGATGTTTTGTGCAAGTAGCTAGGGTGAGCCTAGCCACAAGGTCACGTCCCATAATCAGACGATCCACATGTTTTAAAGCTCTGATTGAAACAAAAAGCTAATATGGAATTTAGGATAGACCATTTGATCCTTTATATTGCTCTTCACCCAAGAACAGTGAAATTAATTGGTTTGAACTCAAAATATAAAACCTATTGTTTCCTTAAAAAAATCAGGTGTATGAGTCCAATTATTAATTGCTACATTTTGTGGCCCACATGATTCATGTGCTGAACTTTGGAGAATCATATTGGTTGTAGGTGTCATGGCGATGCATCTAATAGATTGATTTAAATATGGATGCAGCATTATTGGCCATGCCACAGCCACCAGCCTTGCACGCAACATATAGAATTGAAGTAGCGACAAGCTTTCTCATGACAGGAATAAGCATGGTGGAGAATTACCTCAAGAGATGGAGAAGAACTTCTGTCCTGAAAAAGTAAATTCCCATTGATGCAATATATGGAAATTTCTTTGCTTCCTCAGAGGGCAATCCCAGAACTGTTGTGTCTACTCGCTGCAATAACATTTTAGTTAGCAACTGCATTAACTTGTTTCAGTTAACAAACAGGTTCAAATTTTACGTAAATCAATAGCTGTGAATACAAATAAAAAAATAAAAGAAATTGAAAGGGACAGGAGCATCCGTACCATGGATTTCAGAGTTTCACCCTTGGGTTTTTCATTGAACTCAGAGATACGGCCAGTTTGGTCAATCTTCACTAATCCATAATCAGAAGCACGACTTCAAAACAGGAGAAAAGTCTTTGCTGTATTATTGTTAATAAAATCATGAAACACTGCAGAGTTAAAGAAATCGTCATATCCTGATCAATACAGCACATGAGAAGTACGGTTTTATTTGATTTCTCAAACGCTATAATCTAAACTTTCAACCATGCAAAGGATCTTTGGTTTGCCAAAGGGAATACTAAAATTCTCAACCTCAAGGTACTGCTCAGTTGGTGAGAGGCATAGATTCGTAATCAGTAAAACCTTGAGGTATAGGGGGACAAGTATTGCCCATGGGAAACCAAAGGGATCACTGTTTTCCATGCACTGTATTGAGCTGTCTTGGGAAACAAGTCCTCTAATGAGAAGCAACATAAGAGAGATGGGAATGCCTACCTATCGTCCACAGGGATGCAAGAAACAGAAATGTCGGCACCAGAATCAAGGTGCTTCTGCATGTTTTATTGAAGTCCAAAATGAGAGGTGGTGCAAATTACAGAAAATAGTTGTCAGATAATATCAAAAGATAAAACTGAACCTGTAAAAAGTCCATATAATCCATTCTGTAGAGGTGATCACCGGATAAAATCAACAGATTCTCTATACGTCTGTTCTTCAAATCCTGTAGTCTCCAGCATCAATATTGATAAACTCAGTGAACTGATGAGTATAATAAACTATAGTCAGGAAAATGCAATGAAGGCATCTATGGCATACTGTTTGACTACACAGTGTAAGTAGAAATAGTGGTATAGGACTCATTATATCCACCTCAAAGAGCCATATGAATTGCCTTACAGCATCCGCTGTTCCTTGAAACCACTTCTTCCCAGATTCACCAGCCCTCTGAGTAGCTGCTAATACCTATTGGAGACAAGCACGTGGGTATCAAAGAAATGTTAACCATCCAATGCTGCTTAGCCAATGCATCTAGCGAAATAGCACTAGTCTTTTAATGATAGTAGCTCCAAATGCAAAAATATTCACATTCTTAATTGGTTACCATTGTCAGAATGAAATAAACATACCTCAACAAATCCATCACCGAAGTTAACACCATTACCAAATGTATAGGTCCGAGCAAGATGACGATTGAGAGATTGAGAATTAAATTGAGTCAGAATGAAAACTTTGTTTATTCCACTGTTGATGCAGTTGCTCATAGGAACATCAATAAGCCTGTAACAGCCGCCAATTGGTACCTAGGTAACAGAGAGAGGAACGTTATAAGGAAACAGAGTCCAATTATTATATACAAATCATCTCTCAAATAATATAGCAATTATATCACAAATAGAATAAAAAGAAAAAATGCCAATTTACATCTACACACAACTTGATCAACGACATAAGTTTCATGACAGAACAAACAGACAGTACTAAATTACAGAAGGCAAAAAAAACATGTATAATGAACAACATATGACTTGGATGAACATCCCAGAAGGATAATCTTTTCACTAAAGGGAAGAAGTGAGAAGAGGGACTGCAGGTGACTCCCTCCAGCTTCTACTGATTCTCAATGGAACCTTGAGGACTTATTTTAGAACATGAAACAAATAAAAGGAATAGAGATTGGTCTCAGCTATACAAGGAACTTTATACAATTCAGAGATATTTTCACAAAATTAAGATAATATAGAAAACTTTGACTGTTTCAGATAAACTTTCTTCGACATTGAACAAAGAAAAAGGAGGGTGTAAATTCTTTGCCAATAGCTAGCCTTCCTTCCTCACCTCTCTGATAAAATAGCTTGTACAAGTGCTGGAGCAACAAAATAAACAGTTCCATAATGCAATTAAAAAAGAAATCCTTTCTTATCATTCTTGACCGTAGCAACAAAAGACGTCATTAATTGCGATTTTGCTTACAGCTGGTTTGGCTCTTCTTCGAGTCAGTGGGAAAAGTCGCTTTCCAGCTCCTCCACCTAATATGATTGAAGCAACAGATTTTGGATCTGCTTCCTCTTTCAAATATTTGGCTTTATTGAACTCCTGTTTATCAATTTTGCATGGAAATGTAAGAATTCTGGCATCTAAAACTAATAAAGGATAATAAAAAGACTTCTCGACTACCATCTTGACCAAAGTTTGAAATCCATATAATTTTTGCATCAAAGGCTGCCGAAAAAATCAAATATAGGAAGAAAGTACGTCAATAGTAAAAGACAGAGATATACACAAAAGAAAGTTTGAAATTGACAAAAACGAAAGGCGTATTTAAAGTATTAAATGCTACGTCAGTAAATAGCAATCTCAATTACCATTTAATAACACACGAACGACCTTGAATAATGTATCCACTTAAAAAGCACGAACAACCGTTAGGAATGGTATCAGCAAAACTCCACATATGGCTTGATCTATCATCACGACCTAGCAAGAATTGCAGATGAAGGGGAGATACATGGAAAAATCGAATGGGAGTATCTGTTCTTATCACCTGGAAAAAAAGGTGATCGAGGGGCAATCTGGCCACATTTCATGGTGACCAGTGCAGTTGAAACCTTTACAAATAATATTCAAGGGCAGTCAAAAGACTTCGTATTTCAGGATAGCCCACATATGAGTAAATGTTTCAGGATGTGCTCAGATAGTCAGCTAAGGGTTGCATTCTGATAAAGGGTGCATTGGCCAATCCTTTTCTTCAAGGCGATATTCTAAACACACCTTATACAAACACAAACAAGACATTTTTTTATATAAGACTCACTGAAAATTTTCATCGACAAAAAAAAAAAAAAAAAATCTCACCGAAAATTAGCTAGGCATCTACGTTCAATTTCTTTAGGCCTGACCGAGGACACGAATGCCATGTTCTGGAGGCCTCCTTTCATTTCTATTTCTCCGTGCTGTCAATATCTTTTGGATTATAGCTCTGTTTGGGAACAGATGCAAGGAAATTTTTTTTTTCAAAAAAAAAATGTCGCACTCCTTCCTGCATGCCTGATTTTGCATCTTAACTACTCAAAAGACCTACATTTTTATTATTACCTTTAACATTTCAATCATTTTTTACATCTTTTTATCCAGCTATCTTGTCTATTTTAACTTTATTTATTTTAATCCTGAGTATTTTACTTTTACATCCTCTACGCGGGGAGAGACTAGAAAAGGAGAATGGGATGGATTAGTTAAAACTGGCATGGCGACCTGACCAAAATAAATAATAAAAAAAAGGAATGCTCCCTACCAAAAAATCTGCTGTAAGGTCGTTAACGAGGGAGTTCTTTATACAGGTTTTCACCACAGCATTTCTTCCTGTCACTTTGTTCCTGGTGACGTGGTCGTCTGCTGAAATTCGAACGCCGAAGAAAGATGACGATCGAACAGAGATGGATGCCGCGTCTTGGAGCGGCCGGATCTTCAACGACGGATCTCGCAACCGGAGAACCATCGAAGGTTGATGCAATGTGCTCGTCATTCCTAACAGAAAGACAGAGGAGGAAAAAATGGAAATTTTAAAAAGGATTGCTCTATAATTTTCCCTCCAAAATATAAAAAGGATATCCTGATAAAATTGAGTCTGCTTCGAATGCTTCCAGATTCGGGCCCAATAAGACTCCAGTTTCAAGAAACACTCGCCATCAAAGCGAGATAGCAAAAGCAAACAGAAAAAAAAAACGAAAGAAATCGAAATTCTAAAAAACAAGATCGATGTTTCCTCGGGGTTTAGATTTCTACTTCAACTCAAGCCGAATAGAACAGCATGAAAATTCCAGCATTTTCAATTTTGAAAGAAAAACGAAAAAAAAAAATCCAAAATGCTGATAGCTAATAATCGAACGTCACTCAAACCAGTAGCGACGCTACACTGCCGCGAGTTCGAGTGGAATGGGAGGAAAACAAACAACCTTTTTCTCTCCGCAGACGAGGAATCCACCCCGAGATTCTCAGACAATTGCAATGCGCAAAAGCAATCCACGGATGGGATTCGTACTCGTATCTGTCTTAGTGCAACGAACACAAACGCAGCGAAATCGTTCGCAGAAATACGGGTGAGAGAGGGAGGTGGTAGAAAGAAGAAGGACGACTTGGTTTGAGTTGGGGACATGCAGCAGAGCGCCACGAACGCAACCGACGAACCGCCGAAGTTGAGCAGGTCAAAGAAGGACGCGGAGGCGTGGTGTAGTGGATTTTCTAGAGCAACGAAGCTATGTCCATCCAAGTATATGGAAATCATCAATGGCGTTTATGTTATTAAATCACCTTTTAATCTTTTATGTTGAAAATAAAGGTTATATCTTTCTTTTTTATCAGAATTATCAAAAATCATACACTCAGACAAATGGGTGATCTAAAAAGATAAAAGTATTTTAACCATTAAAATCATTTCAAGGCTAAGAATGAACTATCAATTAAATATATTATCTAGTAAATATTATTTTGACCATTAAGTATAATATAATAAGATTTCAACAAATAAATTCTATTTTGAATTCTGAATTTCTTACCTTTATGATATGACAATATTTTAGATATATTATATAAAGCTGAGTTAGATGGTACAAAAGCCTCGTAGATATATCTTGCTCTTCAATATGAGTTACCGAAAACTTTCATATTACCTGGATAAAATATAACATTTTATTGTTCAAGGCATATAGCACATTATATGTTAAATGAGGGTCAATAAAACATAAAAATGACGTAAATACAAAAAAATATAATTGATCGACCATAGAAATTATTTTAAGATTATAAACGATTTATATTATGTTGCATGAATATCTAAATTGTTAAATATATATTTCATGGTTAAATAACTAAGTTAACAATAAGAAATATTTGCCATCGCACCGCTGTGGTACATGGTCTGGCCCCATAGCTAGCAACCATGGATCAAAGCATGGCGGCAGCAAAGCCTTGTGGTTTGAAGCGGCCGTGGTGACAGCAGTCTCCCCAATTTAAGAATATCTTTGGGCTTAATTGAAATATTATAATTGTAAATACCTATAAAAATAATAACATATCTTTTTAGAGGAATTAAAATAATAATTATTAAATTATATAAGTAATATTTTAATTTTTATTAGTTTTATTTATTGTACTTATCTTTTCGGGCTAACTTAGCTGTAAGGGAACTTTTCATTTTTATTATTATTTTTTTATAACAAAGCTTTCATATTAACCAACAAAACCTATGTACAACTGGTTAACAATTTCAGCAAGTGGTTCCCACCTCAATATTACGATTCTACATTCATATAAGCTGCAAGTCTAACTAATTAGTATGCAACACCATTTCCAGAACGAAAAACCGTCGTGGTTGATCTGATACGGTTGATAAAATTGGAAGGTCCTTGTTTAAGCTGCTAGTAAGAATGAGTGAATCACTTTCAACCTCCAGGTGTTTGATGCCCAAATTCTATTGTCCAAGTCACCCAAAAAAAACTGTCAAACCCTCCATGGTGACGCCCAGCCCTTCAACCGGCTAGTATTTTGCTGCAATAAACCTACCCTCAGGCCCATGCATTCCCCTTTTACATGTCTGCCATCATCCACATTCACTTTCAGATGCTTGTGGGCTAGCCTCCTCCGTCTTGAGATCAAAACTTTGTTTGCTATATCTGCTGTCGAGATGACGTTCGATCTTTTGAACTCTTCCTTGAAGTTTCGACACCATTCCAGGATCTTGTCGAACTTCGGTTTGATTTCCATCTCTCTTATTTGGTTTCGGAGATACCGAATCCTCCGGTTGAGCAACATGAAAAGCTCCCAAGGACTCCCCGTTTCCTCTCCATGCAAGCTGGTGAAGAATGCGTCTAACTGCATCCCTCGGGGTCCACAAGTTTCTGTCTTGCACAAGGATCTCCCTGACTCCCCGGATCATCTTGCGGAAGACAAAGAGATGTTATGTATCTTCTGGGAATCTGACACACAACTCATATAGAGAGTTAATAGGAATACCTTTGTTATCAAATTCTTCTTTGTTGGCAGAGCATTTCTAAGCAGCCTTCAAGTGAAAATCTTAACTTTGCTGGGCAACATAATCCTCCACAGCCTCCGCTATATTTCCTGGTTAGTGGAATAATTTAACGATTTTGATTAGTGGAAGTTTGGTAAATACCGAGTAGTAATATAATTTTGTTTCCGTTGAGGGTAATCCCAGCCAGGCAATTCAAATTAAACCAATTTAACTTGATCCAAATAAATTGAAATATCAAAATATTTTAAATTAAATACTGAGCTGACTTAACTATTTTGCACATAAAAAATCTAAAATTGAAAGCTAACACTAAATTTCAATAAGCTAAATCTAAAAAAGGATATTTAAAATTCGAATTGTTTGGTTAATTTGGTTTCAAGTTAATTAGCAGAATCGACCTCTGCCTCTGGTAACAGTAAATAAAAACAGGCAAGGAAAGTTAAAATATTCACTAATTCAATTTAACAAAATCTGCTTTTATATCACGAAATGTAATATTATTCATTTAGTTACATTGCATCTGTGCAACAATAGTTTGAGCGACATTATACACCCATCTTTTAGTTTTATAAAATTGCAAAAACACCTTTCATGTCTGTATGAAATTATAAGTCGGTCCCTTTCGTTAGGATTTTATGCATGATAGTTAAATTTCTTTTTTATAAAATAACAAAATGCCCTTTCAATACATAGTATAATACAATTTATTGTCTATAATTATTTTATTGTAATTTTTGTAAAAATGGTTTAAATAATAATATATCACAAACCAATATTTTATAATAAAAATAATAAAAACAATAATTAATTTATTCATAATGGAGGCATTTTTATCATTTCATCAAAAAGTTTAACAATCTTTCATGAAAGGCTAATGGAAGAGACGCCTTCAATTTCATTCGAAATTTATAGAGTATTTTGTAATTTAAAAAAACCAAGTGAGAAATTAGCAATTTCACTTAAACTATATAAGGCAAAAACTCTATCTATTTATCATAAAATATGCTTTTAAAATAAATTATATAATAGTATAAATTATCTAGAAGAGCGACAGATTTCATGCAATGACTCAGAAACTGGTTCCTTTTTTTTAAAAAAAAAATACTTTAAATACAAAGTATGATAATGAATACCAATAAATGCTATTATATGTTGGAGTTTGATTTCATGCACCCGAGCACACTTAGGCTTAATGCACTCAAGTGCAAATACTCATTTTTAAAATTTTTAAAAATTTTTTTACTCAACATTATCTAAGTGTATTTAACATATATATTAATTTTTATCATTTTGGAGATTTTTAGATTTTTTTGGATTTTTTAAAATTAGTGGCATTTTATTAATTTAAAATTTCTAAAATTGCACTGATTTTACAAAATTCAAAATATATAAAAATTTCTGAAATGGTAAAAATTGATACAAATGTTAAATACACTTAGATTAACAATTGTGTAAAAAAATTTTAACCAAAATTTAAAAACGGGTTAAATGCATGGAGTCCAGATGCATTTAGGCGTAACTGTTATATGTTTGGCTAAATTAAATGACTTTTCTTAAATATACCTATTATATTTTATTATAATTCTAAATATATCTACTATATGCCTATGCTTCCAAATTTTCAGATATATTTATTATGTTTGCAGATAATTATTGATATTTAACACTAATACGAGAAAATAGTGTTATAAAATGAGTTAAGGAAATTTTTTTCCCATGCCCATAACATGTGCCTCTAATTTTTTATATACGTTTAATAGTTCATAAATTTCTCTTATATTTATAATATTTTATCTTAAATTCCTCCCATGGCTATGTGTCAATACAATTATTATCCACCTTATTGAAAAGACAGTTTTATCCATTTAAATTTTTTCAATTAAGACAATTTAACTTTGACATAATTCAATTAATAATAGTAAATCATTATTATATGATATTAAATAATCTAAGAGTAATATTAAGATTGAGTTACTTTAATTAGAAAATTTTTAAAAAGCAAAAATATTTTTCAATGAGATTGATAACAGTTGCGTTAACGACGTGTGTATAATATAAATTTAATGTGAAATATTATGAATATAAAAAAATTTTATGAAGCAATATAGGCCTGTATATTAAAAATTAGGTCCAAAAATTAGGTCCAATGTTAGGAGTATATAAGAAACTGTTAATAAGATGGCTATGAAGGTTGGGGTGAGCCGAAAGTGGCCAACGACTGATCGGACGCAACCAAAATTCCAAAATTCGGCTGCTACCGAAAATCCCGAACTTACCTCGTTAACGAAATTCCTAGTTTCTTTCCGACTCCATCTTCGTCTCTGGCTCAGAGCGGGCACTCTCAATTGCAGCGCAAGCCATTTGGTGGAGTTCACCTCAACGAGCCAGCAAAGGGAGGTAATTCCCGCCCATTGCTCTCAGCCATCTGCGTGCAGCCCACCGCCTTCTTCAAGAGATTGGAATGGCCATTGCCACCCCGAGATTGACGAACCGCCACCAGCACGACTCAACGGCACTGGCCAAAAGCATCTCCTTGGCTTCCTCTCCTCTCCAACGGCATTACCACAATCAGACATCCAAGCAAATCTGAAGAGATCTGCGGACCCCCAAAGCCCATTCCGGCAAAGCACCTATTGTGTACCAATCTGCCACACCAACGACGACAATCGAGCTGGCAGCAATGACAAAAAATTTCTTCCACCCAAATGCCAATCATCAGCTTTTATACATGAGGGGTGATCATATGCGATATATATATATATATATATATATGGATTCTGTTCCGGTGCAGCGTCACTGCACCGGAACAGCGGTGCAGTGGGC
>JAXCLR010000050.1:81056145-81076883 GCA_035584095.1 Annona squamosa | reverse complement strand
ATATGCCAACCATCAGCAGCAGCAACCACCTGAATCTCCCTGGTCATGTTGCACAAAGCCGCCGATGGAATGGAGAATGCCAACAAAAGATGCATGGCCAATGGCTAGCCCCTTCTTTTTTATATATAACCCACCTTCTCCGATTAGGAGGATCCTGCTGAGAAAGAGCTTAACCCTGGACAAAATTTGCTGCTCTGATCCGAGATTCTGTACGAGCAATTGAGCCTCCGCACATTGACGACATCATCCCCGTCTCCGCCACCAACAACACCATGTCCCAAGAAATATTGAATGAATCCCTCCGATAGAGCAGCCATGGCTGCCGGCAACATAGCATTTTACCAAAATTTTAAATTCGGTTTGCTTTCTTCTAGCGTTATTTTCAGTTGGGTAAGTTTTTTCTGATCCCCGTAAGTCTTCGATGGCAAGTGATGGTTTCTGCCGAAGATGGAGAAGTGCAGCAGAGATGGATTTTCATGGGATAAGGGTGGCTTCCGGATCTGTCGTTGTCGACCAGCCAAATTTTGGAAAAAGGAGGACCGGACCAGTTGATGCAAGGATCGGGGATGGCAGCCATGGGTTAGTTGGGCTTGGGACGATGGAGCACCATATATTAGTGGAATTCGGTGTTCCGACGGTGCATTCGTCTTCATTCACTAGAGGTATTTTATGTATTTAAAAAAAATTAAATCTGGAATATGTTAGAAGTTTCGTTAAGTTAATTGACGGACAGTGATGAAGTAGTTATATTTGGCATTATGTGCAACAATAACGGATATATCTGGAATTTTGAAATTTAGTAGATATATTTGGAATTATGTTTAAACATAAAATGTATATTTAGAAGAATACTAAATATAAAACAAAGGACCATGATGATTCTCCTGCTCAAAAACTTATCTTTTAATTTTTTACAAAATTATTAATGTATATTATAAAAGGTGTTATTCTCTGCCTTTTTAATTTATAATCTAAGTTTCAATATTTTTTGAAAATGTGTTATTTTTTTTAGATTTTTAAACACATGGATATTTTAGTCATTTTAAAGAGTAAAAAAAAACTAAACTACCCTTAGGTTTAAAAATTCAAAAAATATATAAATATCATCAAATTTTAGTTTATAGATTAGATATACATAAATTAATAATTTTATAAAAATAAAAAATACATTTGTTACTAGACCACTAATGGGATGATCACTGGGTAAAATAAATTTGGTGATAAATACCTATTTGGTAGCAATATTTGGCTGCAAATACATAGTTAAGGGTGGTGGTCTATGATTAAATGAAATTAATTTTCTTATTACTTGGAGCCGAAGTTTACATTCCTTTTAATTAAGAGAAAGAACTTAGTGATGAAGGTGATCATGCTTTAATGTAAAACTTTGTGGGATTTTGGGATGGGGAGGAAAGTGAAAAATGGAATATTTTAAAAGTTGTGTAATTGATGGAAATTGATAGGAATAAAAGTTGAAATAATTAGGGTTATTGAAAGGAAAAATGAATAAAATATAAAGTTAAAAGTGAAAAGGATATATAACAAGTTTTGCACTCAGTTGCATTAAAATGTTACTCCATAAAAAAGAGATAAAATTTAAGCATAATAAGTAACACTCTAAGAGATAAAACTTGAAAGGGAAGAAATGATTGAAGCCATACCTTTATGGTATTTAACATCATTCCTTTATTTCATATAAAAAACATCATTCGTTTATCTAAAACACCAAGTCTTATCTAAATCTAATATATCTGTAGACCACGTTTGCTAAAAAAATCGATACATTTATGTGTAAATTAAGAAAAATGATTAGATTTATTCATATATATTAAAATAGTAATACTTTATATAATCATTTATCTACACAGTAATGATATTTTAGAATGTTAAATGTTTAACATACTACTTAAAAATTGATGTTTAGTATTAAATTATTTTATTATATTAATTTTATATATTTATAGATAGCGATCATATATCGTTATACTAGACAAATGAAGGGTGGTTTCCATGACAATATAAATAACGTTGAATATAACCGATGCAGTTGATTTTTATCTAAAATGTTAGAAATGAAGAAAGTTAAATAAACGTATCCCCCAAAAAATCTAAAGAAGGAAGTGAAGTTAATGGGAGATACTTATATAAAATTCTTCTTCTACAAAACCATCTCTATTTTTAACATCTAGATTGTTAATATAAAATTTACTACATCTATTATATTTAATATTTTTTATATTATTATAGAAATCCTTTCGTTTATCCAGTATTACGGTATATGAGTTCCATTTACAAACATGTAAAACCAACATAATAAAATGATTTGATACTAAATATTAAATTTTTAAGTAGTATCTTCAACATCTAAACTATCCAAAATATCAGTACTTTATGGATGATAATTTTATAAAGTATTACTTTATTCTAATGCATATAAGAATGGATTTAAATATTTTTCCTAATTTTCACACACACATATATATTTGTACAAATATGACTTACATATATTGGATGCCAATAAAACTTCATCTCCTAATCAAATAAATCATATGAATGAATTGAATATTACATCAATAATCGAATCTCAAAAATGAAAAAAGTTCTACGAAACCCAGTCTCGTGCAAGCACCCTGAGGTTAACAACCTAAACGGGGTGTGCCTGTCGCATATAGAAGGAAAGGAAGTTAATAGCCTATCGAGGGGTGTGCTGTCACTATATATATCACATGTATCATCCCAAGGCAATGTTAGAAGTACATATATATTTCCGTTTTCGATTTTTTCCCTCTAATTCTTTTCCTCTCGACTTTGCATCACACCACCAATGCATGATATCGACGATGAAACAATCAATACATAGATCAGTCGACGAGTACCATTTTTTTTTGCGTTTACGTGGTCTGTATTTAAAGCGCAATTGCTTGGCTTGCAATGAAAGAATTCAGTGACTAAAATGACGAAGCTGCCACGCAGATCGATGCCTTATGTTTCTTTAGTTTTTCTCTTCCTCCCTCTTCTTTTATGAGTGGTTTGATGGTCTAAAATAGCCAAGCATTTCTTCCCTTTTCACACAGTTTCAAACTTTCCCCTAAATATAGCACTTATTGTCAAAGTCCACTCTATTTTTTAGGAGGAAAAAGAAGAGGCACTACACATGCATTGCAACCCTTGTTTCTCTCCAAAAAACACACATCAATTCACATCTCTTTCTCTTTCTCCCGCCCTCTCCAATTCCATCTAGCCATTACAATTTTCTTGTGGGTGTTTGTCACTTGAGGGTCAGAGAAAATGGCGACCACCAACAATACCTGTCCACAGCCGATGAAAGCAACATCAAATGGGTCTTGGCAAGGCGATAATCCCTTGAATTTTGCTGTTCCTTTGGTCATTGTGCAGATCTGCCTGGTTGTGGTATTGACAAGGACACTAGCATTCCTTCTCAAGCCCCTTAGGCAGCCGAGAGTCATTGCAGAGATTATTGTGAGTTCAGTCCCTTATCCTTTTTTTTAATATAACAATTCAATCCTTTATCTTTAAAACTATATACGTACGCTTAATTTTGATTTTCTCACCTTCTTCAAGCTGAAATTAATTAATACATTAACTTTTTAAAATAAGGGCAGCTATATGTGAAAAATTGAAGTCGTGTGTAAATTAAAGGCCGGTACCCGTAGGTGGTTCCGAAAATCAGGTGGGAGAATTAGCTAGTGCTAGCCACAACATACATAAAGGCAACATAAAGCAAAAGAAATCAAAAGGAAGTAACTCATCTAGTTATTTCTGCTAGAAATTTACCACCATGCATGTCGTATTATGTATTTCCATTTTCTTTCAACTAACCAAATAGCAATAACTTATAACTTTCATTATCCCAAATAAAAAAAATTTTATGCAACAAACAAAAAGATATTTTATATAATACTGTAAGAAGTAAACGTTTATTTATTTTTTTGATCGTTTAAGTAAACATTCATTGTATATAGTTTTAGATGCAACAAAAAAGCATTTGCTGTATACAATACTATGTGTAACTAATGCATAACCTATTTCATCATCGACTTATTTTGCCCATGATCCATAAAATCTAAATGTCATGATCATGAACCAAACTCACTTACTGCAGCAAAAGAAAAGTAAAAAATAATTATCCTAAATGTTAAAAAATCAATAAAAAGAAATTTAGTTTTTACTGTTTCATAACGACTTAATCTAATAGCTCACTAATATTTGAATTAATTATATTATATTATAATTTATATTTTAATAAAATGATCTTTATTTAAAATAAGATTTTTTGCTTGTAGCAATAATTAGGTAGCATCAGTACGTATACTGGCCGCTAAGCACCAAGCAATCTCAAGTGAAATCCACCTTCAAAACCTGGTTTTTATTTTGAGCTTTTAAAAATTAAGCGTATTTATTACAAAAAAATTATTTTCGGCTAAAGAAATTAAATGAAAACAAATTTTATTACCACTAACATTGCATCCTATCGTCATTCCTACAAAAAAAAGTTGCAATTCTTTTTTTGAAAAAAAAAGTTGCATTCTTATTGCGCAGTTAAAATGGAGATTTTCGTCTTCTAAAGTGAAATACCCGATACAACTGTAACAAAATTTTGTTGCTAATTTTTTTTTTTTTTTGTGATTTATACTAGCTAGAAGCCAATTATGATAAAATGTTATAAATATTAATGAAAATTTCAGGCGCAACCCTAAAAATTACATCAAATGAATGCGAGTATCATTTACCTCCCCTTCAATAACATTTCGATTGAAAAAAAAAAAAAAATCCTTTCAGCTCTCCTCTTTTTAGCTACATGTATACTCAGTAGAACTAGCTAGCTCGTACCACTGGCATTCAAACTGGGGGCACAGGAAATTAATTAATTTAGAAAAACCAAACGGTTAAATTTTAAAATTTAAAATGTAAAAATTTTAATATACAATTATATTTAAATATTTAAACGAAAAAGAAAAAAATTGCGTAAAACAAAAGAAGGCGTATTATTGTAGCCAAATGATCATTTCATAGCGTCCAAAAATATATATTTTTAATTTTTTTTAAAAAATTTTGCAAGACAATTAATTTAGTTATCTCTAATCTATAAACTAATTTTTACAAAATTTGAAGATATATATATTTATTTAAAATTTTTTAAACCTAAAATATTTCAATCATGTTTCAACATTTTAAACCGACTAAAATACTCTTATGTTTAAAAATAAAAAATAAATATATATACATCTTTAAATTGGTAAAAATTAGTTTATAAATTAAATATAACTAGAATAATAGTTTTAAAAAAAGAAAAAAATGGGTTTCAGTCGGGCCTCATTATTTTATTTGATACGCATGCATGTACAGATAATAAATATGTATTTGTGTTGTTGCTGCCCTGCATGCAGGGCGGCATCCTTCTGGGGCCGTCGGCGGCCGGACGGAGCAAGCGATTCCAGCACGCGGTATTCCCACCGCGGAGCCTAACGGTGCTAGACACCCTCGCCAACCTCGGACTCATCTTCTTCCTCTTCCTCGTCGGCCTCGAGTTGGACGTACGCGCCATCCGCCGCAGCAGCAAGAAGGCCCTAGCTATCGCCGTCATCGGCATCTCCGTCCCCTTCCTCCTCGGCATCGGTACCTCCGTCGTCTTCCGCAACTCCATCTCCCGCGGCGTCCGCCACGCCCCTTTCCTCGTCTTCATCGGCGTCGCCCTCTCCATCACGGCCTTTCCGGTCCTCGCCCGCATCCTTGCCGAGCTCAAGCTTCTCACCACCGACCTCGGCCGCATCGCCATGGCTGCGGCCGCCGTCAATGACGTGGTCGCCTGGATCCTCCTCGCTCTCGCCATCGCCCTCTCCAGCACGGCGGCCACCTCGCCGCTGGTCTCCCTCTGGGTCCTCCTCTCGGCAGCCGCCTTCGTGTGCTTCGCCGTCTTCACCCTCCGCCCGCTGCTCGGCTTCATGGCGAGGCGGTCGGCGGAGGGGGAGCCAGTTAAGGAGGTGTACGTGTGCATGACGCTGACGATGGTGCTGGCGGCGGGATTCACGACGGACATCATCGGGATACACGCGCTGTTCGGGGCATTCGTGGTGGGGATGGTGATGCCTAAGGAGGGGCCGTTCGCGGGGGCGATGACGGAGAAGGTGGAGGACTTGATGTCGGCGTTGTTTCTGCCGCTCTATTTCGTCTCGAGCGGGCTAAAGACGGACGTGGCAACAATCCAAGGGGGGCAATCGTGGTTGCTGTTGCTGCTGGTGGCGGCGACGGCGTGCGTGGGGAAGATAGGGGGGACAGTGGCGGTGTCGATGGCTTGCAAGATGCCGATTCGGGAGGCGCTGGCTCTGGGATTCCTGATGAATACCAAGGGGCTAGTGGAGCTGATCGTTCTCAACATCGGGAAAGATAGACAAGTTCTGAACGACCAGACGTTTGCAATCCTAGTTTTGATGGCTCTATTCACTACGTTCATCACGACGCCGCTGATGACTCTCGTGTATAAGCCTGCACGTGGCAAGAGCATGCTCCGGCACACGTACAAGCACCGGTGCATCCAGCGGAACAGCTGGGACACTGAGCTGCGCATCCTCGCCTGCTTCCACACCAACCGCAGCATCCCCACCCTCATCAACCTCATCGAATCCTCCCGCGGCACCCGCCGAAGCGGCATCACCGTCTACGCCATGCACCTCATGGAGATCTCCGAACGCTCCTCCGCCATCTCTATGGTCCACAAGGCCCGCCGCAACGGCCTGCCTTTCTGGAACAAGAAGCACCTCGTCGTCGCCTTCGAAGCCTACCGCCAGCTCTCCTCTGTCACCATACGCCCCATGACCGCTATCTCCAACTACGCCTCCATCCACGATGACGTCTGCACCAGCGCCCGCCAGAAGCGTGCCGCCCTCATCATCCTCCCCTTCCACAAGTACCAGCGCTTCGACGGCACCATGGACTCTCTCGGCCCCGACATCCACAATATCAACCGCCGCGTACTCCTCCACTCCCCTTGCTCAGTCGCTGTCCTCATCGACCGCGGCCTTGGCGGAACCACTCAGGTCCCCGCCAGCAACGTCTCCTTCTCCGCCGTCGTTCTCTTCTTCGGCGGCCCCGATGACCGCGAGGCGGTCGCGTACGGCTCCCGCGTCGCCGAGCACCCGGGCATCTCCCTCACCGTCTTGCGCTTCGTCCCGCCGCCGGGTCAGACGCTCATGTGGAGCAAGGGCGAGAACGTCGCCGTCGAAGTGGACGACGGCAACCACGAGGGCAAGAAGGCCGACGACAATTGCATAGCCGACTACAAGGGTTGCAGCAGCTGCGGGCCCACTAGGTCGATGCTATTTGAGGAGAGGGAGGTGGGGAGCAAGGACGAAGTGATCGCCGCCGTCAAAGCCCTGCATCGCTGCAACATTTTCCTAGTGGGGCGGAGACCGCCGACGGCGCCGCTCGTCACGAGGACCGACTGCCCGGAACTGGGCCCTGTCGGAAGCTATTTGGCATTGTCGGAATTCTCGACGATGGCGTCAGTGCTAGTCATCCAGCAGTACAATCCGTCGGCGGCGGAAGAGGATTCTCTAGTCAGCGAGGAGATGGCGGAGGTGCAATATTCCCCGGACAGCCCCACACCGTCTGAGTCGTAGACAGCAGTTTTTCAAAATAGACCCTATAACTTTGCGTGATTGTAAATTAGCCTGACATGTTTCATGAATTTGCAAAATAGACTCTCTAAGATTCAGAATGTTTCAAAACTAAAATACCTCAAAACACGTGCTAATTTGCGGTTGTGGAAACCTATAGGGTCTATTTTGTAAATACTCGTCACAGCGTAGTTGGGTTGCATTGCCAGTGGCTTGTGTAATCTGGCTGGTGGGTGCATTCCAAGGTTGGTGGCTTGTGGAAGAAGCTAGCTAGCATGGCATTGCTAAGCATTCATTCAATTCCTCGTGGATAAGGAGCCATTGGCTGCCATGCACAATGATTTTCATGTACTTTTGTAGATTTTCATGTCTATTTTCAATTAGATTTATATTTTGCGTATTTTTGTAGAATATGGGAAGAGTAGAACTAGAAGAGGAATGCTATTTTGAAGGCTTTAATGCAATTGCACTTGGAGAACGATAGCTAGCCGGATATGGACTACACTATATATATTATAAACGAGGGAGATAATAAATAAAAAGTCAAGATCGATAATGAGCTGGGTGCACCAAAAAACCCGTTTTTTATATTTTTAAATTTTTTTATAAAATTATTAATCTAAATGTATTTAATATGTGTATTAATTTTTATCATTTTTGAAAACTTTAAGATATTTATTTTTAATTTTTTTAAATCAGTGACACTTTTGTAAAAGTCACAAAAAATGATAAAAATTCATACACATGTTAAATACACATAGATTAACATTTGTATAAAAAATTTCAAAAAAAATTAAAACAATAAATGAAATACACCAGGGTGCATTTAGTCACATACCATAGATAATAACAACTAAAAAAGAGATAATTATAATTGGAGGAATATTTAAATATCAAATTTAAAAGTTCCAAAAAACTGATGTTCAAAAGGAAAAAAGATATTACTAGTAAATTGAGTTGGATTTAACCCAATTTATGAAACTTTAACTTAACCTTGTATTCGAATTTATTTTTAAACTTCAACACAATTCTATATCAAATATTTAGAAATTGGTTTGATTTTGATTACAGATCAGATTAATCAATAATTATAAGAAGAGAGAATAATAAATTTAGTTTAAATATTTTTATGCCTATACCTTGTCTTCACTTAGCGTACATGATTTTATATCAATAAATATAAGTATTAAATATTTATACTTAATTAAATTAATACTAAAAATAAAAATTAATTCTTTTTATATGAATAATTTCAAATTTAAGCATTATATAACAACACAATTATGAAGTAATTTTTGTTGCAAAGCAATAATAGCTAATTAATACTTGTACATGCATCATATAATTATTTATATTAATCTTACAATAATAGTTTATATGGTTAGTCTTCCTCCTTTGTTTGAGGGTGATAAATGTTAGGGGCGCAATTTGGTACAAAGTCGGTCCGAATTCGCTCAACTTGACGTGGTTTCAAAATCAAGTTTGAGTTTTATTTTTGAAATTTTTTCAAATTAGATTCAGTTTCACCCTGACGTGGAAAAACTTAAAACCAATACTGAGTTTGCATCAATCCGGTACCAAAACCCGACCCAGTCTAAACTTTTTATTCTCTCTAAATTATTAAAATAATTATGTTTATTTATGCGCTAAGTATTTAATTATAATTGAAATAAAAGCTATCCCATATAATCATAATGTAATTAAATCATAAAATATTTATTCTAAAACCTGAATGATGTATACATTTGTCAATAAAAGTTGAATATATTACATCTATATTAACTTTATTTATAAATAATTATAAATATATCAATTTTTTAAAATTATTGCATAGAGACTAATTAATTATGAGATATATGAGTCTCACTTTTATAAAATTTTATATAGTAATTTCATGTAATTTTATTTATTTTTCTTACCTTGATTATTTTTTCATAATATTACCTTGATTGTTATGTGAAAATTCATTAAGTTCATTGTATTTAGAATTATCTTTTAATTAAAAGATTAATTTTCATCAAAACCAAAAATATCATAGCATACATAAATATATTCACATGTAAATCATTTATATATTAATGCAATAATATTTTAAAAATATTTTATCGTTAGCGGTAATTTCAATTTCGATTAATTTGAGAGTAACCTGAACTTCAACCCAAAACAAAGACCGAAACCAATGCTAACCTAGTCCGAATCTAGATTCTAATATTAGGGTTAGGAGTTTAGGTTCATATAAACTCAATAGGCTTAGAGTTTAGGTTCATTCAAATCCGGTACAATCCGATTCCATTGAAAAAAACATTTGTAGTCAAATAATGAAGCTAAAATACATCTAATGCACCCTAATATACAAGTTTTCTGTGCAACTGAAAATTAGCTACATTCAATGGATGGAATGGATCGCATAAAAATAGTGGAAATGGGCCCCTATTCGAACCTTTTATATATTAACTCATCGTGAAATCTGGAGCGAGTACCCCTGTTATTTTTAGGACATATGATTCATGTGTTGCCCTGCCCATTGATTCCATTGTGGGTTAAATTTCGTCTCTTAAGTAAGCCCACCAGTCTTTTATGATTTCTTAAAATTTAAGGGAAAAAAAAAACTTTTTTATACGTATACAAGTTACCCCTAACTTTTTCCACGATGTGAAGTAAATATCTTATTTTAATTTTCTAAAATTCCGGTGCATGAATTGAGGTGCTACTTTTTATTTTTGAAAAAAAATAAAATACTTAATAAATTTAAAAATCATACATGATAGAAGATCTAAGAGGAGCTAATAGATGTAAAATAAATTTTTAAAAACGTGTTTTTCATTCACTGGAGACTGTGTAGAAGATCTCAGTCCCTTAAGTAATTAATGACATCCTTAAAGCTATAATAACTCGAAGAATTTTAATGTCCGTGCATGAAAATATCGATCGCTAATAAATAATGATTTATAAAAATAAATCAAAGATGAAAATTTTAAACACATCCTAACAAATACAGTCTCGAAACACGAAAATATGAAAAATAGGAAAACAAATCTAGTCATTAATATTATTAATTAATGCATTGGTATATGAAAAAAATCCTTACTCTCGGTTGGTCACCAGCTGGCCGTCAGAGGCGTTAGTAGGCGCTGGTGCGGGTTCGAATCCCGTTTCGGGATTTCGACTGCAAATGATGAGGTGTGGTGGGAGTAGTTGTCTCCCGGTAGATTGTTGGAAGCTGTGTCTTCCTATTTCTTCGGTGGAGCTGTGTCTCCAAATTTCTTTGTGGGAGTTGTATGTATCCCCAGCTTTGTAAGAATGTCTCAGATCTTCAAGTATAATATGTGTTGAGATATATGTAAAATATGTACCAATAAAAAAAAAATCCTTACTCGTAAGGAAATAATAGGTAAGTACCAATGAAAATACGCTATTAATCAATAAAATATGCTTATTGTTATTCCTCTTTATTATCTATTAATCAGAGGCGAAGGTGTTTCAGAACCAAAAGAGAAAACAGAGCATCCGTGGTTAGGCCCGCAACGTGTGGAGCTTCGATGGAAGGACATTCTAGTAATTTCAAGAAGAAGATTTTCTTTTCGGTTTCTCTTGCTTTTTCTTCCTTAAAAACATAAATAATAAAATAAAAACTTTTTTCTTCCAGAGTCCCCTGTACCGCATTGGCCCTTCCTCCATCATTTTCCAATCTCTCTTTCTCAAGTGGGATCGCTATGGGAAAGGTAACGGCTCTTTTCTCTTTCTCTGCTTTCAATTTGTTGTTGTTGTTGTTGTTATTATTATTATTATTATTATTATTATTAGTTTGGTTTTGGGGTGGGGGTGGTGGGGGGCTCTATGATATGATTTTATTGAAACAACGTAGCAACTTGAGAATTGTGTTTTTTCTGCTGTTTAGTTTTGTGAATTCCCCATTAATTCTGCTTCTACGCCAAAATCTGCTACATGGGTAATTTCGTTTTCTTTCCTTTATGTTAGTATTTCTGTTATTTGTGGATGAGTCTTCTAGATGGTGCATTTCTGCACGCAGTGTCTTCGTGTGATTGTCTTTACAAAGGAAACACATTGAAAGGCTGAGAGAAGAAAGGGAAAAAATTGGAACTTCAACAATAAAGGGGTTCATAGGTGGTAATTGCATTCTGTTTTTGGAGATTTGTCCAAAATTTTAAAGATTGACATGTCCAATTCCACCGATTTTGGACTTCTATTTAGATGTGGGGTCTGTATCCTCCTCCTCTGCTTCCATGTAAGTGGAGATTTTTCTGGATCAGTTGGGCCTATTCTTCTGACCTTTGCTATTTTTTGCTTGCCTTTTGACCTTGTTTGAAATGCTGCAGAGCGTGGAAAAGATATCTAGAACATTGGAAGAGCTAAAAAAGCTGCACCTAAAGTCTACGGAACAGAGGAAAGAGGATGATGAATGTTCAAGATTTGTCCTTGCAAATGAAGCTGGAACAGCTGAAGTTGACACCTTACAAACTGGAGTAAACTTAAAAAGTAAATCATTCAGATGGTGGATGAAGGCCTTGCTCAGTTTTCTGGTTTTGGCATTAATCACACTTGCTTTTCTTAAATGGGGAGTCCCATTTTGCATTGAAAAGGTACTAGACATACTCCTTCGCTGATGTTGCCTACCTTGAATCATCTGTGAAATCCAATCTTAAAAATAAAACAAGTGTCTTTCTTCTACATATGTTTTCTTATAAATCAACATAAATATTCTTATGGTGGCCCATATAACATAAAACATTACCTCTTTCGGAGGAGAGGGAAGAAGATAAGGGGCATTACCATTAGCCTTCCAGCACGGGACTTCTGAGAGACTGAAAAAGTTGAAAGGCCATGGTCGCTGGGGCCTTGTTGGGTTCTGGAAAGTATGACCGCATAACCAACCCAAAATTCACCTCCAATCATATTATAAAGGACCAAAGCAATGATGATAGGTGTGGCCTTTCTTCTTTGTCAAGTGAATCTATGTTAGAATAAATCTTCATGGCAAGTCTTCAGATGGAGACCAAAATTTTTTGGGTGCATTCATGTAGCTCCCTGATAGAAAGCTTAAATCCGACAGATGTGTTACAATGGAGCATAGGTTCTGATATGCGAGACATAAAGTTTGAGATTTCCATGAAATAGAATGATAAGCAATGGCAGTGGAAAAAGTGTATTTGTCTTTTTTCAATAAATATTTTTGACGTGTTTGAGTCTGGACTGCAACTTATAAAATCGATTTCCTTTTATTATTTGTTGAAAGACATTGTAAACTTTTTAGTCCTGAAGCATTGCCTATCTCGTTTTTTACGACCAATTGTATTCTGGTGTAGGTTCTCATGCCAATCATGAAATGGGAAGCAACTGCTTTTGGACGGCCTGTTCTTGCTCTTGTGCTTGTTGCCTCGTTATCTTTCTTCCCCATCTTCTTAATTCCTTCTGGACCCTCAATGTGGCTTGCAGGAATGATATTTGGATATGGTCTTGGGTTTTTGATAATCATGGCTGGGAGTACTGTTGGCATGATTGGGCCTTATTTAATTGGGTCACTGTTTCGTGATCGTGTCCATGTAAGGCAGTTTGGCTTTCGGCTTAGAGATTTCTGTTATTAACTGCTTAATCTGAATTTATTACAGGCTTCTCTATTTTGACATTTTGCATTGGATCATAGAAATGGATGAAGAGATGGCCCCAGAAATTATCTATGGTTAGACTGGCTGCAGAAGGTAGTTGGTCCCATCAGTTCTGGGTGGTTGCACTCTTTAGGGTGTCTCCATTTCCATATACAATTTTTAACTATGCTGTGGTGGTGACTGATATAAAATTTAGTCCATACATATGTGGATCGGTTGCTGGAATGGTACCAGAAGCTTTCGTTTTCATCTACAGGTCAGTAATTTCAGAAGACCATATTGAGTCGATTTTGAAAGTCTTTTCTTGGTTCTTCCTGGTTTCATTCAGATTCTGTACATAAGCTGTTTGACTAAGACTGCGTTAGTTTCTTGGCTTCCGATATTGTGTGCAGTGGCCGGTTAATTAGGAAACTGGTAGATGTTAAATATGGCAAGCACCACATGACAAAAGTGGAGATTGTGTACAATGTCCTCTCTTTCGTCGTCACAATCGTTGCTGTTGTTGCCTTCACCATCTATGCTAGAAGAGCTCTACAGAGACTTGAGAATATGGAAGGAAATCGTATGGAAGAAGATGCTATTAATCACCATGTTGAAATGGAGAGCCTTCCACTTGGAAGACCAGAAGAAGACTCATCCCTCCCTTCATGACATACAGTGCTCAAGATACAATGATGTAATACCCTGATGTTTATGTGAGGTGTCTAATCTGTCTCATATCCTCATGATTTCTATTTTTGGAACAAGAGATCAAAGTAAATGCAAATCAAAACGAGAACCATACTCGGAAGAGAATTTGATCCGTTTTTTCCTCCTCTTGAGTCACCACCAACAGTCATCTGATTAAAATTTTTATCTGCTGGATTCCCGTAAAATATCATCCGATGAAATATACTAGTCAACCCAAACATGGTTCCAATCACAGTTAGGAAATCCAAAATTTTGTAGCAAGCAAACCATCTTATTACTTTCTAAAATCAAGGATCCCTGGATCTCACTATACCAATGATGTAAGTTTGGTATTAATGCTGGCAGCTTGGCTTTCCAATTTCTGTAACAATCATATATCACCCAGTAAAATCCCACCCTTGTATTAAAATCCTCTCACCACTTTCTACATTGGCATCTGAATCCTTATTTTGGTATCGCCAAACCAGGGCTTGATTCGTCCAGGGTGACATAATCATTGAATCACATAAAAACAACATCCACTGGCAAATTTCCAAAAGCCAGCATCAATCAGTGACTTTAGAAAATGGCTAGATCCATAAAACTCCTCGCACAACCCTCTTACAAAACTTCTTCATGTCTGTTCTTCTCATGCAAGGAACCAAAGAGTGATTCATCCTGCTCATATTGCTTCATGTACGCTGCATTCCTTCGCATAAAAAATGTTTTGCTCAATTAATGATTTCAAATTATCATAACTTACCTCTAGGTTGGTGGGGTTGTTTGGCTCAGATCTAGGCTTAGCATCTGATGAAATGTAGCGCAGAAAACAACCCTTGCCAGGATCAGTTGATGAAGATGTTCTCTTCTGATGCAGTTTCTTGGAGTATTCATCTGGAACTAACACTATTTCCTTCGCTCTTTTAAGTCTTCCAGCCCATTTCCCATTTTTCATGCTTGTTGCTTTGGTCTTCCTTTCCGATAAAGAGTCCATCCAGGCTACTTGAAAGTCTCCTTAAAAAGTATATTTAAAAATAAAGAATAAAAAAAAAAAATCCTTTGAGAGGATTCTCGAGAAGCAAAATACGTTTAAGAGACAACATTCAGAGGACCCATTTACAGATATGGGAGAATATTTGATTTCTGGGCAGAAACAGCTTCTCTTACAGGGAATTTTACTTTTTGGATTTGGTGGACAAAGAAGCCTACCTTGTTCTTCTAACTCTTCTTTATCAGGCTGGAACACTCTTAATTAGCCAATGGCAGAGGCATGCATCAGTACCATGAAAATCGGAGAGCTATTGAGACTTGTGAGATGTTCCATGATTTTGGATAAAGTGCCAGTTGCAGAGATGGAAGTTAATATTGAGACATAAACATCCGCGGTAAAGTGTCCTGAGATGCTTGGTGGTGTTCTTTGTATTTCTATGAAGAAACTAGGAGTCAACGACCACAGAATCTGTCCTGTTTCTCTTTTTCAACCATGGTTTATAGATGTAACCTAGGAAACAATATGGCTGTCCAAAGAAGCTAACTCCAATGCGTGTCTTTGGAATTCACAAGAACGTTTCTGTAACTATCAGCCAATTGCTTGTTTGGTTCTACCCTCATGTTCGGTGAAACTTCTTTGATGATAACCAAGATCATGTTGATTCATTTTTTGAAGGAAAATGCCAAATTTCAAGCGATTTGAAGAATCCGACTCGAAGAAACAGTTTCACTTTTATGTTGAACTTGTGATTTGAAAACTACCCCACATAGTAATTTATATATAGAGAGAGAGATGACTAATTACAGCGTCTCTGTAATCATTTATCTCATCTTTCCTAATTTCAGATATGTAATCTTTTTCCTCTTCGTTTAATTTTACCCATTTTTTATTTTTTGAATTTTGACCTCTATGTGGGCGTGATATTTTACGATTAGGATTAAAATTGATATGATAATAGAATACATTATTCTAAATAGAATATGTTGAGTTGCACTTGAATATTCCTCTCTATATATATAGTTTTTACATTTTTTGACATTTTTAAATATTTTTTAAAATTTTAAAAAATAAAAAAAAGTCATTTCTTATGTGTCAGTTGGCTCCAATAATCATAATTAAGCCAATCCAATCCACGGTCCTCTCCAGGATTTTTTCCGAATAAAAATTACCAAGCACACTTCAACTCAATTCAATTCACTAGTTGAACTATTCCGAACCCACGCCATCAATCATATAAATTACAGTTTATGCATATAAAAATCTTAATATTTTTTCCTTTTTTATTTCTTACATCTTTTTTGTTCCCTATTTATTTCTTATATCTCTTTTCTTTAAGATGTTGAATTGGTTCAATAGGCTGGTTGCTTTGACTCTTATAAAAATGAAAATGACCACTTCAAATATCTTCAATCCCTAATTAAACACGGAGATTAAACAGTTCGACTAACTTCTTAGGAATTTAGAAAGATTGGCTGGTTGAACACTTCAAATAGGCCCAGTCAACCTAAAAGAAGAAGGGAAAAAAAAAAAAAAAAAAAAAAGCACGCAAGTAGAGAACTTGGGAGATTTTTTGAAACAGTAAGAGGCCAGCAGCTGGCTACGCTCGTTGGTGTAGTTTCACCTACTTTCATCACATCTTGGCGAAATCTTCGACTGAATATCCAACCTCTGTTCATGAAATTTTATCTTACACGTGCATGGTGGAATCGATGGAGGAGAAATCAATCAGGAGACGCTGATGAGACGAATCGGTAAAAAAAAATGAAATATGAACTGAAAATAGCTACAGAAATAGAAATTTTCCTTTTGAATTTCTATAAACGATTTCCTCATTTCACATCGGCAGAAGTTATGCGATTTCAAGTTCAGTATTCTTGACTGCAGAAGCTCAGCAGAACTCGTAAAAATCACCCGTCTAATTTGGAGATCTATGACAAGAGTCTCCTCGTTTACGAGTTTTAACAACTTTTTGCAATTATTCAAGAAGCTCTCAGAGCAATGGGTCCGCAACTTTATATTAATTTAATAAGCAATTCAGAATTTAAGACAACCAACTCAAATTATAATGCTTTCCTTGTGAAGCCAAATTAATGAATTCCACCTATTCAAGTACATTTGCATTTATCGTTTTAAAATTAATTTATAATCCCAGGCTCGATTATACTGTTTGTCATATCGACAAGCAAAATAACAAGAAGATCTTAGTGCAACAAAGCAAGCCCTCGATATATATTAGTAGATGTCACCCATAATTGTGCTCAAGATTCAATGAATGAAACATGATCTCATTTATTAATCAACTCAGTGTGCAACTATTTTCCATATCAATGCCTTCCTACTTCCAATCCACCTTTCTCATTCCTTTTAACCACTAATGTGATTTATGTAAACTACTTAAAAATAAAAGAAAACTCAAAAAGGCCTTTTCGCCCATCTAATATGCTGCCAAACTAATAAGTCTGACTAAACATAGGATAAAAATTATCTGCTTTAGGTCCATTAAGGAGTTTTCTGGCAAGTTGAGAATGAAATGGAAAACACGAAAAGTCAACATCATTAATTACCTACCCATCGTAACTTTTTTCCATTTTTACCGCTGTGCCGCAATCGTCCTGTTTTTTTCTTTTTTTTTAAAAAGAAACTTTATTCCTATTTTACACATGTAATATACTTTCCCTCATTCTCAACTTACCAAATAATTTCACTGACACACAAAGCTCGCATGGGCAGGACCCGTGTGTAGTTGCCATCCATCAGATACGCTCATTTGTTTCCGTGGGTTGAAGGAATCAGTAAGCTTTTGATGAAGCATTAAAGAATGCCCATTTGATTAGAAGATTAGCAATAAATTAACAGGCACACCATCATATCCTCCCTGTAAAGGAGCTTTGTCTAACCACTCAATCCCCGAGTAGCACTGCATAGTGCATACAAGAAGCTTCAGAAACCCTTGTTTTTTTTTTTTTTGGCCTTTGAAACATTCCACCGCGGATTATCAACCTATTTAAGGTACCCCAGTCATTCCTATACCATACACCAAACTCACATACATTCCCACGGAGAGTTCAAAAAATCTCAAGTTCTGTTTCTTCTTCTGGGAGTGTAGCAGAGAAATATGAAGAGGAAGGGATCCAAATTGAGGTGGATGGTGCCTTGTTCAAGCAAGAAATGTCTCAGGACGGATTCCAACAAAGACATACAAGAGATACTGAAGTGCAAACTTGCAACGATCATCGAAGAAGAGCCAGAGATGCTTGACGAGTGTGAAATACCAGCCATGGTGGATTGTGTTGGGCCGAAGAGGGAGGCTGAGGTAAAGAGAGGAAGACGCAAGACGAAATATCGATTTAGCAGTATAGGAGAAACATATATTCGCTTCATGGTTGGATTTGCCTCCAGAGGCGGCTTGGCAACATTGACAAGCTACTAGAGACCAGTGTGATCGGACGGTTGATGATGGGTTGCAAGCAAATTAATGCTGGAAGCGACTTATGACCGAGCTTTTCATCTTATTAACATGTTCTGTTCTTTTTTTCAAATTTTTTTAACCCTCCGATGTCCATTTTCTGGTTTGGAGATTGAAAATAAAGCATTGTATATATTTTCCTAATCATTTTTGTTGATTTGTGGAAGAGGGGGATTGCCAATTAACATTGAGGGGGTGGGATCAGTTAATGTGTGCTTGTTTCTCTGTCTTCTCCTGAATTTCTTAATACGAGCTTTGATTGATTATTATTCATGAATGCCAAAGAATGGTTCTGATATGACCCAAAGCCAGAAGAAACGTTAAAGAGGTTTTCGGTATCTGGTTTTCGTATTTGATTCTTATGTTCTAAGCTCTCGATGTCTACAGTTTGCAAAGAGATGTGATGACCATAATCCTGCAATTAGATGTATCAAAAACGCTCAGCTGCAGACCTAAAGACATGACTGTGTGCAGAGATCAATCCATTTATTCAGCATAACAATGCGAGAATTCTGTGAATGAGAAGAAAATTCATAGGCAACTTCTTGAATATCTTTCTTTGAGACAGTTGTGAGCATCATGTTTAGAACTTCACTGGGACCAGTTCCTTTCTCTAGTTTACACCGTCTCTTCTGCTTTTTACCAATAAAGCACATAAAAACTCCAAATCTATACCTTCAAAGCTATGTCGGCTGCATGCTGCTTGGCATGATATGATTAGATCCAAAAATAAAAGGAAAAAAAATGTATTTAAGTGTCACGCAATAGGCACTATTTTGAAGGACCAAGGATGATAAAGTATTCTATAAATTTTTTTTATGGGTATTATTACAATCATCTCAATATGTATTTTTCCAACTTAGTGTGTGTTTGATAATGAGTAAAGCTTTTGATGAAAAGTTTTAGAAAGTAAAAATTGTCAAATGATGTGATACGATAGGGGTAATGATGAATAGTAAAGAGGATAAAGTTAAAATAGATAGGTTAATTGTATAGATAGTTGTGTAGAAATGATTGAAAAGTAGGATAGTTGTATAGTAAGGGCGTGTTTGATTGAAAAATTGTCAAAAGTTTTACCTCCAACCAAACACACCCTTGATGAAAAGTTGTTGGAGTAGAAGTTGTCAAATCAATAGAAAGTAATGTGATATAATATGAGTAATGATGAGGAGTAAAGAGAATAAAGTTAAAATAGATAGGTTAGTTGTATAGGTAGTTGTGTAGAAATGATTGAAAAGTAGGGTAGTTTGTATAAAAAAATGTGAAAAAATAATTAAAAAATAGAGTAATTATGAAAAGTGAAAAGTTTTAGATTGAAAAGTTTTAGTTGACACTTTTTTATCCTAGACAAACACACCCTAAAATGTGAAAAAATGATTAAAAATATAATAGTTGTGGAAAATGAAAAGTTTTAGATTAAAAAGTTTTAACTTGACATTTTCTATCAATTTCCAAACACACCCTTAACTCTGAGATATTTTTATAAATTTCTTACAGTATTCCAATATACAACCAACAATATCTTTTTAATATCTTAATGCCACCAACTTTTTTTCTTTGCTATTCACGCCACCTTCAAATGTTGCTGCCTTTCGCTACTTCCTTTATCGCCAATGTAGCTGATGCGTTTCGAAACCGCGCGAGCTCCCAGCTCCACGGGTATTCTATAAATTTTGAAGTACCCCTTTCCGTGCCTTCCTCACGAATAATATTCTTGGAGATGTGCCATCATTGTTGTCTGCTGTCGTTTCCTTTCTTTTATATTTCTAATACGGAATGACATGCTGGCACTAAGTTTTCAAACATGATGCATCACATCTAAATCATTTTTTAAGTTATGGATGAAAAAAATTTTGAGAGCAGAGCATTACGAAAACTAAGGCTCTTTATCTGCATCTTTGGTCGCCAAAATTATAGACACGCTGCCTTCCTCAGACCTGCATTAGCAAAAGCCTTTCCCGGACAAAATTTCAGCTGGTGATTTGGTGGAATCTAATGCTGGATTGGAACCCAGCAAATCTGCCCAAGTAAAAGGGCTATAACTTTATTCCTACTCAATTCCTTGTCTTCATAACAAGCTGTAAAAGGTTTCAATGGTAATTAGACCAATCAAAACCACTCCCCCTTCTCTCCTTTCCTTGCTTTAAGCCTAGAACAGGGCGCTTTCATCCAAGATTTCAGTCACCCCCTGGTCAGGAAATTTCTTCTCCGAGTACTGATCTTCTACGACCGGTCGGTATATATATATATATTTTTAAAAATAATTTTATAAACATGTTAATCTAGTTATATTTAATCTATAAATCAAATTTTATCATTTTTAGATATGTATATATATTTATTTTGGATTTTTA
>JAXCLR010000050.1:81044021-81055463 GCA_035584095.1 Annona squamosa | reverse complement strand
AAGACTAGCTTTCGTTCTATGGCGAAATTCTCTCACCCAGTCCCTTACCCCACAAGTGGCTTTCACTTCACCATTCTGCCTTCATCATTTCCTTATGCGAGTAATCGCTCATCACATTTGTCTTGAAGCAAAAAAGGAATGTTTCTTAGGTGAAGGAATCTTGCAACAGTATGTTGAAAAATGAATGAAGTAATAATTTCTTGCATTTCCTTTGTCGATGGCAAATGATTCATTAAGAAGCTCCTAAAACATTAACATGTATCCTCTGTTTCATGGTCTAAGGGATTAACATGCAAATCAAGCTCTCCCTACCATCTTTATGTATTCCATATAGAATTAGCATCCAATTCAACTTCACGCCAATAATATATGATCTCTTCTGAATCATGCATGAGTTGGATCTCACATGGAAAATGCAAGTAAAAGCTAAGCAAGAAAGTTAATTAATCAGCTCCATGCAACAAGCTATATAATCACCAATCAACAGCAGAGCATTTTACAGATATTATTTGTGTTTTTATTTCTTGCCGCTGCGCCCAGCAACAGGAATAGGAATAAAGAAAGTATAAAATAAAAAAAAATGCTAAAAGCTCTTGGCCAATTCTTCCAGCTTTATTGACTCTGCAGATCCACCTTTGGATATGTATGGCACATATCCCCAATTCTTTTAGTTATATGTTTGGAAGCTATAAAAGAAAAGAAAATCTAATTTAAAATTAGACTAAAAGGCATGATGAAATCACCTCATTACTCGTTTTTAATTGGACCCTCTTCCTATCACACTTTATCCAGACAAATCTAGATAACAAAATCATTTTTCTTTAATATGACATATGGCAAGACAACTCTATATTAACCCTAGCTAAAATCATGTTTCAAAAATGCTGAATTGTCTTAGCTTAAAGAGTTCGAATAGCTAAATGTTTTGTTAAAACATAATTTACAGATAGGATTATTTTTGCGAAATTAAATTTTTTGGGGGAACACAAATTGCTGCTTCCTTTGGAACACCAATTCTAATAGCTAGCTCCTGCCGTGGTGGCAAAAAGTACCCCTTTTATAATTAGAAAAAAGAAAAGAAAATAAATTTATCCAAACAAATCAAGAAAATAAAATAAATTTTTTTGAATGTGACATATACCTAGACAACTCTATGTTAACCCTAGCTTACTAGCGAAATGTTTGTGTGGGGGTTTTTTGTTAAACTTAGTTTATAAATAGATTTTTTTTTTTTTTTGCAGAATTAAAAATTTTAGGGGGAACACAAATTGCTGCTTCCTTTGGAACACTAATTATGATAGCTAGCTCATGCGGTGTGTTTTGCATTAGATAAAATTTTCTAAAGAAAATTAAAACTTTTTGAAATTAGAGTAGTGATATAGTATGACAGGGATAATAATAAAGAGTAAAAAAATTAAAATTAAAATAGATAGGTAGTTATATAAGTAATTGTGAAAAAATTATTAAAAATTAAGATAGATGAAATATCTGAATAAATAATTAAAAATAGAATAATTGAGAAAAATAAGCATTTTTTCGAAAACGGGTGTTTATCAAACTTCAACAAGCAGCAAATGGGCCCAAGCCAAGAAATACTACATTAAATTGTGGCTATTATTCTCTTCTTACTATGTCGGTTGATTTACGCGCTGTTTTGTTACGATAATATGAGATGGATCACTGTTTGGCATACAGGAAGCAAAAATCTTGCCGTAAATATAGTTTTACATTTTTTGTCCATATGAAATACCTTTCCATTAAGCACTATTGCGCTTTGTGAGTGAAAAATTCGGGGTAATCTACAATATATAGGCAGTAATTGCAAAATATTCATATAATTTCATAAATTTGCAAATTGCCCTCAATAGTTTGATCATAATTGCAAATACATGATATCATATAGTGCAGATATCTTTGCAAATATATGCAAATTATGTAAATATATTTGAAAATTCGGAAATTAAATGGATATATTTAGTTTTGTGCAAATATATTCACTTGTGATAGTGATGATGTATTTATAATTATGGTAAAATTATTTAAGAGTTATTTGTAATTTTTAAAAATAATATGAGTATCTTTGCCGTTATAATCAAACTGTGTGAATATATTTCTAAATTACCTAAAAACTCAAGATCCCGTACAGCCGTTTGTATACTTATCTACAAAAAAATAAATAAAATAATCGCTTAAGACTGAATATATATATATATATATATAAATTATCTAAGTTTTTTCAGAAAATAATTATCATATGATGATGAAAGGGATAGATTTTGTACGATCTTTGAGATAGGCCCAAAATTAACTTAGTTGCCTGGAAATTGAATCACTGCCATTCTGATATTTGATATATTGATAGTAATATGTTTGACGCCGAATGAAGATGTATGGGAGTTGGGTTAGGTCAGATTTGGGCGTGATATGATTGTGAGCCCGAGCAAAACAAGATCAGATTAAGACCCAACACTGCCGAGTCTATCAGTGCATGATTTTGATTTTAGAGACATTGAATAAAGATAGAAAAAGCAAAAGCCTTTCTACCCTTGCTTTTGAGCCTTATTTGACTTCTGGGAATTGAATGTGCGTTCAACTTTCCTAGACCACCTACTGAGGATTCAATATTAAAATGCCAACCATATTTAATTATTTATATATATTTCAGCACCATCGCTGCAGGAAATAGGAATCAGGTCGAGGAGAGTATATATATATAGACTCACTCATGTGCACTGAGGTTCAGTCCAGAGTAAATTAAGCCCCACACATATTAGATTGTAATAAAATTTTATACAATTATTTATCCACATAAAAATTATATTTTAAATGGTTTAAATATTGAAAATACCACTTTAAATTTAATATTTATATTAAACTATTTTATTATCATTTTAAGATGTGAACCACACACATATTGAATTTAGCTAAAAATTTGTATGATGATAAAGTGAACAATTCTAAATATAACGGACCGAGTGGATTTCTCATTCATGATTATGTGGGGCTCATAGTGCATGAACTACACAGTGTAGTTGCATGCACTATATCATTTTTCATATACATCTGCTGCATGTGGAAAATTTTATAAGATGAACTATTTTAAAAACAATTTAAATTTTTTAGGGGATTAAAATTATATTCTGGGCAACACTTTTCTTATAAGAATTATTTGTAAAACAAAAAGATATTTATATTAATTTTAGTCAAACTAATTCTTATGAGGACTATATTTGCAATATTTTTAGTTAACTTTTTTTTTTATTATGGGCGTGTTTGTTAAAATTAAAAATTTTCACTTTTTATAACATTCTACTTTTTAATTATTTATTTATATTTTTTCATATAATTAATCTACTTTTTAATTATTTATACACAATTATCAATGCAAACTAATCCGTTATTTTCTTTTATTTTAAAAAATTTTAAGCTAAAAATTTACCAACATATCCTATATAGGGATAGTTGGCTCCAACTAAGAGGAGAAATTTTTTCTAAATTCTAAACTAAAAGTAATAAGAGTTTTAATGAAAAATTTTAGAAATTAAAATTTGTAAAATTATGTGATATAAAAGAGAACTCAAACATAAATATACTCACAAGAAAATAATGTGTGGGACCAGCTGGCCAACACCTGTTGCGAACCCCTTTTAAATTTAAAATCGAGACCTTAATCGCACAAACACAATATCATACTCTTGATACGAGTGGCGTCACTCTTCTTGATTTTGTGGGAACGTCCACCAGGTGGAAATTAAGAAAAATTGAGAATAGTGTAAATCTAGGTAGAATATTTTTAGAAAATTATTAGAATGTCTCAAAGCCCTATTGTAACACAATTTTAAGATGATTCTAACGTGAGAATACCCATAAAAAAAAATATATCATCCTCCGGTAAGATATGCCCCGGGTGAAGTTTCCCGCATAGCTTATTCACATTAGGACAGGGACTTACAAAAGGCAAGATAAAGTTTAATTAGAAAATAACTGTAAAATAATTACGTAACTTAAACACTAAGGGTTCGTTATAATAATAGAAAAGAGTGGGAAAATATTTCTAAAATTTTAACACTTTACATAGCCAGATGGTTCGTCGATTCGGGAGACCAATAGCCTCCGTCCACCTCAAAAAATAAATAAATAAATAAATAATTCAAACCATAATTAAATGCTTGGAAACGAACGTTAATGTCGTCAAAATACCGTATGATGCAGCATATTTTAGCAATATTCGGAACGGTAATTTCTGAAATTGACCGACGGTGAGGATTGTGACAGGTGGATCCAGCGGAACCAACGGAAAAATACCCTAACGTCTGCAAACAGGGAAAGCCATAAAAGGCGAACTAGGCGTGCAAGACCCAGTACCAAAAAAGCGAGGGTGACATTGTAAATTATGGAAAAATGGTAGTTCCGGTCAACAGACGGCTTCCGTTGAATCTCCGGATACTTGAACGTAAACGTAGACTTTTGGTTGTCCACCACGCCATGCTTTATTCCATGCCCACAACGAAAGAGTGAGGTGGAAGGAAGCTTTATCGCATGAGAATTTCGAATTTGAGAATTCCATATACTCACTATAATTGCAGTAATATAATAATAATAACAACAATAACAGCAAATTAAACTTCGATTTTGAAATGATAATAAATAATAGTAATAATAATAACAATAACAATAAATTAGTTAGAATGGAAATAAATAAAATTAAATAATCTATACTATAAAAATAACATGGTTATAAAATAATTAAGATTAAATAGACAAAATAATTGAAAATAAAGATAAGATTTATGCAATAGAGTAAAAGTGCAAAGAGGCGAATCAAATTCATTCCAAACAAATTGATTCTAGGATATTGATATGCCCTAATATTGCCTATAATTCAAGCGATAAACTCATTTGACCAATTCACCGAGGAAAGTCAACATGATACCCGCAACTTAATTACAGATTGAATGGGAAAAATAGGTAACTGGTTTGTTAATGCCAAAAGTAATATAAATAATAATGAAAATAAAATTATTTATCATAAATATATACACCGAAACCTTCCTAAAAATTAGAACTCCGGGTCCACTTCCCTTCTCCCAGCCAAACAAGTTTGCATGCACTAAAAAAATGCAATTTTCCTGGGAGAGAGTGAGGGCCCCACTTTCCTGAGTAAGCTAATCAAGTGCGAGCCGTCTGAGTTTGAACTTTGAACATAGACCTTTTGGGTGGCCGTTCTCTACCGCTACTGCACTCACTCTATTCAACGAGACGTGCGTGTGAAACTACCCCTGCTTTTTACCTAATTAATTAAAGGAAAATAAATAAAAAGAATACGAAAATTAAATATTCTGATCAAATCATAATTCCCAAAAAAAATACATAAGTTACTAATAATCAAAGACTAATCCATTCATCCGAAAAGACAATCCGCCACCGATAACGATAACACTAATGAAAATTTTACAGCGAATTTTTTTTTTTTTTAAAAAAAAAAGCAGAGAAAGGAAAAAAACGAAGTAAAGGAAAAAGAAAAGGGGGAAATGGGGGTTTAGCAGCAGGAAGACAAGGACCAATACGGGGCGTTGGATCGGGAAACGAGGCGGTGGAACTTTCTGCGGGCTGCGGCGTGGCGAAGCCTTAACCAGACGAGGCGGCGGAGCTTTCGGACGGAGCGCAGCTTGAGCCAGACGAGCCGCTTGGCGCGGACGAGTGAGTGCTTGATCCTCTCTACCACCGTCTTCTTCCGGCTGAACTGATAGCTCCGGAGGAAGAGCTGCCGCTTTTCCATGTAGCTAGAGTCTGAGAAGGTGAATTCCGGCCTCAGCATCTGCTGCCCAGCTAAACTCATTTCGAATTCCTTCACTTCACCAGAAATATAAAACGGATCAGAGGGACAGTGAGAACGGTGGGATTTTGTGTTGGAAGAGAGAGGAACTTTTGTGTAGAAGATTGTGGGGGAGTTTCGGATCAGAGAGAAAGAGAAATAGTGAGGATTTTGTTGGGATAGAGAGGAGCTTTTGTATAGAAGAAAGCTGGGTACTTGTGATCACAGAGAGATTTGTGTGGGCTTTTCCTTGACGGGGAGGCGAAGAGTAGGAAAGAAGGATAAGGGGAGAAGAAGCGTGGAAGAGAAGGAGACGGAGCCTCTCTCTCTCTCTCTCTCTCTGTGTACAGCTTGAAAGAGTGAAGAGCAGAGAAGGCGTTATGTTCGACAGCTCTGTAAAAGTGGAGTTAATGTTTTCGCAGGGTTTCCGGTCCGGATGGGTTTTTTGCACAATAGAACCTACAACTTTGTTCAATTATAAATTGGCTGCTCTGTTTAAATATTTGTAAAATGGGCCCTCTAAATTTCAAAAATATTACAGAATCAACTCTGATGCTCATGCATATTTTGTGGCTAGAGCTTTGTCTCCACAGTTGATAAGTGGGAGTTTCGTCTTCCTAATTAATAGATGAGAGTTTGTAATCTTCTTAAAAAGACTGATGAGAACTTGTGATCTCCATTGAGCTTGATTATACTATGTTATAACATTTACACAGCAATCCAAAAAAAGCTTTAATGCCGTGGGTTTATTTGTAACATTTCTAGGATCGGAGGTCCATTTTCTATGCATTTGTATTTGCAATTAGGCGAAGTTACATGGTCACGCAGTGACAGTGATCGACATCCAGCTGAATACACTCCGGCCTTAGACACAAATGTGTATTGTCAACTGTCTAGATCTGCCGTATATGTGGTGGAATCCTGGCTGCGCGGTACATCGCGGTAGTAGATCGTTTTGACGTCTTAGATCATCAAGACGAGGATTCCTTCATTTGGACGGTATGGATCTATTTTGGATGGATGCTTTGGGTTCAGGCTGGTGATGGTCGAAGTCCGTCCAGCTGCGCTGTACACGGCTGCGGGCGCTAATCCAAATGCATGACTTAAAGAAGAAAGCCAGGGAGTTTTGGTGCTCTGTGCATGCACTTAGCTGCTCTCGCACCATTTCCTTTCTTGAGTTGCCGTTCAATACATGCATATTCTTCCACGCGTTTTCGTGTATCTATCTTATATTAAAATTTATTTTTTAAAGTGTCTGATTTATAGTATCAGATGTCATAATATATATCATACCACTCAAAATAGTTTTTTTTCCCTAAAATTTTCATATTTTAAAAATTTATCTCCTTAACCATGGGTGCAACCTGGGCAGGGTACCCATTTATACCTACCCACTCAATCCTAAATTGACTAGGATACGATAGAAAATTTTATCCATAGTATGATAAAAAAATTTATTCATGAATACAAGTAAAATAGAAATTATTACCCAATTCTCAAAATAGGATAAGGATAAAATATACACACTGAGTACCCGGAATCCACCCATACAGGTATCCTAATAATAAATAACTATGAATATATATATATATATGTGTGTGTGTGTATAATAGTTTCTTTCTCTTATTCACCAACAAATTATTGTTGGTTTAATTTTTGAATAGGGTTTGTATTTATAATAATGGATGATCATAACATGAATGTGGATGATGATGTTAATATAATTATTAATATGGATAATGAGGCTATGGAGAATATGAAAATAGATGTAAATGACAACGAAATGAAATTAATTATAAAGTATAAAGTCTAAAATATAAATGAGTATTGTTTTATATTATTTAAAACAATACAAAAAATATTTTTTTCCTATGACATCATTGGTTATTGTAGGAACTAATTTGGAACTAGAATCAGAACAAAAACCAACCCTATGGGTAATAGGTAGGGTAAGGTAAGTAGGAATTGACCTTCTAAGTGCGTAAAGTAAGGTATATTTTTTGAAATTAAGGTATGGTTAAGGTAAACTACTACTAGAACTGAATCAACCTGAAATTTTCATAAAAGGGAGTATGTGTGTGTATGAGGAGTAATCAAGTGCAGCGTCACTGCACCATAATTGTAGTGCAGTGGCGTTGAAATGGGTCCCACATGATGATCAAATAATAATTTAATCCACCTATTGTATTTAGACTAATGTATTCTATATTGTATCAATTTTCATCCCAATTGAATTTGTGTATGAACCCCATCTGAAAATGGTATAAATTCAACGTAATAAATTAATTTGATATAAATAACAAATTTAAAGTAGTTTTTTCAACATCTAGACTGTCTAAAATATAATTTATATATAAACAATTGCGCCGAAATAGTAGTGCAGTTACCCAAAAATGGACCTCACACATATTAAAATACAATGAAACTTTACACAATTGTTTATTCATATATAAATCATACTTTAAATGGTTTAGATGTTGAAAAAATCACTTTAAAGTTGTTATTTGCATCAAACTATTTTATTACATTGAATTCGTACTATTTTTAGATGGGGTTCATACACATATCCGATTGGGATGAAAATTGATATGGTAATAGAACATATTATTCTAAATACAATAGGTGGTGTGGATTATGATTTTATCATTATGTGGGGCCCATTTCAGTGTCACTGCATAATAATTTCGGTGCAACAGTGCTACACTCGAATATTTTTCATATATATATATATAAGAACTTCTTTTATGCAGTGAAGCTACACCATAATTAACGGTGCATTTGGCCTAAAATGATTTCCTCATGTATTTAAATGTATTGGTATTTTATACAATTATTTATTCATATATAAATTTTATAACAAATAGATTATATGTTGAAAAAGCAACTTTAAAATTATTATTTACATCAAACTACTTTATTACGTTGAATTTGTATTATTTTTAAATGAGGTCCATATACATATCCAATTGAGATAAAAATTGGTATAGTAATAAAATACATAATTTTAAATACAATAATGGAAGTATATTATAATTTTATAATCATATGAGGTCCGTTTTAAGATAACTGCACTGTAATTGTGGTACTGTCAAGTTGTACTTGAATATTTCTCCATCTATATAAAGGCATGCAAATTTGAGACTTTTTGATTGTTATATCTTTACATTATCTTCTTCAAGTAATTATAATTTACTCTATTAAGAATACAAATGCTACTCATAGAAGATCAAGAATGTGAAATACCAAACAAAGCCCTCATCACTATATGTTGAGAAATTTTTTTTAACTCAAGTATATATTTAGTCTTAAACTCCAAGAGTGTAAATTTAGCAATATTGCTTATAAAGTAATTATGAAAATATTGCTCTAGAAAATGAAAAATAAATTTCCTTTGACAAAACTTAAGTCTGAACCTTTTTAAATTAGACAGGACTATATGTTAAGATATATGTATATAATGAACCGGAATTCAGCCTATTCATTTGTATATATAACATATTTATCTTAATTAAAATAACCGAAAATATCATTTTCTACTAAAAGAATTAATTGAAAATTGGAACTTTTTAAATTCAAATTCATGTAAAAACTCAAAAGCGTCAACCTTAGATTCCTATAATTCAAGCGATTTACAATAACTTTATCACCGAGCTGCATCACATTCTCAATGATTCACGTTGTTTATAGTAGAAACATATTTATTACCGTCTTAAAATCTTAAAATATAATAAATCATTTATTTGGCTAATCACAGAAAGTCGGGAACATGAACTAACTATGCTAAGTGGTAGTCTCTACATGTTGAAACATACGTATATACTGAATTGGAATTCAGGCCATTCATTTATAAATATAACATATTTATCTTAATTAAAATCATAATATTTTCTACTAAAAATAATTGAAAATTATAAACTTTTTAAATTAAGTTTTAGTAAAAACTCAAAACCATCAATCTTAGATTCCATAATTCAAGTTACCCACCAAGTTCTGTTGTATCCTCAAGGCTCAGATCAGGTGTGGTGAAAATTATAAAATCGTTGCCACCCAGCAAATGCCTAGGTGGTAACTTCTAGAGTCCAATGGACGGACGAAAATTTGAGTCATAGGGGAATGGTTTCCCTTCATATGTGGGAGCGTTCCTCGCGGTGCTCCATGAAGTAGGTCACTATCGTCTCCCTCATGAAAAAAATAAAAAATTGTAAGAAAATATAAGAAAATTGTTAGAATATTTAGAACTTTGTTGCAGTAGAAATTAAAATAGATATAAAATATCGAAAAAATTATAAAATCGTTATGCCTTAAAATAATTTTTGTTGTTTATGACATACATGTATTTATACGGCCTTAAAATCATAAAATACATTAACCTGGTTGATTTGGTTATCCTGATAGGTTTAACCTCCTAGGCCCGATTTTAATAAAATTTTTATATTTATCTATTGTCTTTTACCACCATTCTCAATTAATCCGACATTAATATTGATAGTAATTAATGGAATAAAATATTATCAATTTAAAAAATGATTTGTTTATTTTTCTGTCGAAGCTGGTGGTCACGTGCTGCGCGTGACTTTCTACTCTTTAGAAGCTTGCTTCCGCAGCCATTCGATCTATTCACACGTCTTTTCGCATCGGATCTTATCGTCCACGCGATCCGCAATACTTCCATTATTCTTTTCGCGCCGTTTCATTTTCTTGCCTTGCTTCAATTCATCGCCAGCTCAACAGCCGAATCTGGAACGCGAGATCTGCATTTCCTTAAATTCCCAACCTATGCACGCGTAAAATCTTTACACACGTAGGGTGTGTTTGGGTAAAATCTTTGCACACGTAGGGTGTCTGGGGCAAAACAAATAATAATTAAAAATTTTCAATTTAAAACTTTTTATTTTTTGCAATATTCTATTTTTAATTATTTTTTCATATTTTTATATACAAACTACCCTACTTTTCAATTATTTCTATACAATTACCCATACAACTATTTTATCCATTTTAACATTATTTTCTTTACTTTTCATCATTACCCCTATTATATCAAATCATTTTTTATCTATTTATTAACTTTTATCTCTGCAAACTTTTCATCAAAAATTTTACCCCTAAACAAATACACCTTTAATTTATCTTGTGAAGCTCTTTTTTTTAATAATTACTTTTAAGAAATTAGCATCATACTACTAAATAATTAGACTGTGAAAATGCCCAACTCCAATATTTCAGCAAAAAACTTTCTAACTAATAGATTTTTGGTGAAATTTTTTTACTTTTGTAGGATCAAAAAAATATATATTTAATCAAGATTTGGATAGAGTAGAAACATTCATCTTAGCACATGTTACGCGCTTTTGCACCTATTTCTCAAAAAGTACAAACGCGTATACACGTAGAAAACCATATGGTTTCAGGTGGTGCGCAGACAAATGGTGTTCTAGCCGTACACATCCTTTTGCTTTCCACGAAAGGTAGCCCAATTCAGAGCACCCGGGTGCACTCAGCCTCAACGAACCCAAGTGCACTGCACCTATTTTTTTTAATTTTTTTTATAAAATTTTTATATACAATGGTTAATCTAGGTTTATTTAACATATATATCAATTTTTACTATTTTTGGAGACTTTTAG
>JAXCLR010000050.1:80988259-81009151 GCA_035584095.1 Annona squamosa | reverse complement strand
TTTATTCGATATTTTATTTTTATTTTTCAAAATAAAGGAGCATGGATGCACATGCCTTGTTTAATTTTTAAAAATCCTAAAATTCGCACATTTAGAAAAAAAAATTTTAAATTAGAAAAATTTTCAGTCGCCCGTGTTGCGCCAGCATGGGATCTTTCGAGTTTAATTAATGAAATTAAAGAGCCAGCCTCCCTCCGGCGCCGTCGCCGTTGCCTAACGGTTGGGCCCTGCAAGGGTTGGCCTGATTCAACCCACAAGCCAGCGCTGGGCTGCGGAGGCCGCTGGGCAGTGGACAGGGAGTTCTGTGCAAATTTCCCTGCTGGGTGACTCTGTATATTTTTCAACGGTTTGACCGTCTCTGCAAAACGCTAGAGGGATTGATTTTGCAGACGATCCAAGGCTGTTTAATGGTGAGATTTTTAGGAGACGTGTGGGAATAAAGAGTGGAAAATGTGGGAGGGAAATGATGAGGGCATGGATTTCATCTTATTAATTAATCAATTATCATATTTTTTCACTTTTACTCCTATATTCTAATAATTTTCCCCATCAACTGTCTTTTAACAAACCTATATTCAAACTTTATTTTTATTATTTTATATCAATCACACAATTTTTAAAATATTCCATTTTCTACTACCACCAAATATTATATTTCCCACAGGTTTTACCTTCACAAATATCCCCTTAATCTAGTTTTGAGATAGCTTTGAGATTCCACGTGGGCTAGTGTTTTTTTTTTTTTTTTTTTTTTTGAGATTCTACGCGTGCTATAGAATCTAGTATACAATTACGACAATTATAATATTTGCAAACGCCATCTAGAAAATCTTAGAGGCAAGCAATTCACTTGATCCACATTTGTCCTTGAAGTGGACGAAGCTATGATAATTTATGCCACATTGCGTCCAAGGCACATGAATGGCATAGGGCGAAGTGCTGACCCATATTCCAAGAAAAAAACTTTCAATCAAATATGAACATGTGATCTTTTTTTTTTTTTTTCCTCCCCCGAAAACCTCTGGATTTTACTATTAGTACCTGTGAAGCTGATGTGCATAAAAAAGGTGCAAAGAGTAAAAACCCTTATCGCAGGGATAAAAAGGTAAAAAAAAAAAAAAAAGAAAGAAAGAAAAAGGATTAAGACAGTACATGATGAACTGTATCTTGCAGGGAGGAGAGATGAATTTCATAAGGAGCGGATAAGAAAGAAATGTGGGCAAACCAGGATGATTTACTATTCCTGTCCTAATCAGCTTCATTGAGAAAAGTACAAGCTTCCAAGGGAGGGAGGAAATGAGCTTTGGATTCGACGTTGGTTGTAATTTTTCATGACATACGCATGGAAGGGTCTTTCTATTCAACTGCCAATTTTTCATCTGATGCATCAGCTTACTTTCCACAAATGATAATTAGCTTGGCTCACTTGGGTGGGCGTAATTAACGGGAAATGGATATAATCTTTGAATATGATCGAGAAAGCTAGGATAGGTGATGGCAGCTAACGTCATGGGATCCTCCTCCAAATTTAAAGGGGTAGGTGGTAAACTTCTCATACTTGTATTTTGTGCTGTTTAATCAAGGCGAGGTTGGTGTTTCGTTCCTTGACGTGGGAATCTTTGAAATTTGTGTTAGCTTCCACACTAGAGAAAGCTTCAAAAAGGCTGGTCTGTGATCATAATAGAATTTACTTCTCATACTTGCATTTTGTGCTGTTTAATCAAGGCGAGGTTGGTGTTTCGTTCCTTGACCTGGGAATCTTTGGAATTTGTGTTAGCTTCCACACTAGAGAAAGCTTCAAAAAGGTTGGTCTCTGATCCTAATGAAATTTACTTTTGCTTTATTTAATTAACCTGTCCAAATCAATGGCCGACTGCGTGTTTCAAGGATATTAATCACTTAAATATCTCACCCACCAGCCAGTAATTGATTTCATGGCTACTCGGCCGTGATTATCTTCTTCTTAATTAATTAACCGTGCAGCAAAATTGATTTTCACATTGTACGTATATGACATTCCCTCAGGGCATTAAGAAAGATGGAGATAATATTTGTGTCTGCATGGTTGGGATTTCCCCATTTCTAGATTATATTTGAGATTCAAAATTTGCTTAGAACTAGCTAGAAATTAAATGAGACAGCAATTTGCATAGAATTTCATGCCGACTGTTTTTTTTTTTTTTTGTTTGTTTGTTGGTTTGTGGTGAAAATGTCGACATTTTTCCTTTATTATTATTGTTATTATTATTATCATCATCCTTATTCCTCCATGATTTCCTAAATATTTTAAAAGTCGTCTATCTTATCAATATAACACGTACGGTGGGGATAGAGTGCCACAACGGGTAGATACCTTTTCAAATATTAGTGCTACATGATTCTGACCCACCAAACATTTTTTTAATTAAAATAATCACATTTCTGATATATTTTCCTATATATAATCATCCCTCGAATGAGCCAACACAACGGATTCCATTACATTGGTTTGAAAGATGTTGGGAATATGCGATTTTTAAAAGTTGATATTTCTACCATTATTTCATGAATTTTCAGCCTCGCGAGGTTTCCCATTTATTCGAAGAGTAATCTGCTTAATTATAGTGGGCCCCACAAGGGACCGGAATCTGCCTAAATCACAGCCGTCCGTTACTGTATCCCTACCTTCCCCTCCCGTTCCGTCCCGTTGGGCGATGGGTAAGGGACACGCTTTACATATAATTTGGACGTTGGCTATAGAGTTAGCCATAACCGGGTATATTTTATGATAGAGGCATTATTTCATTTATCCACATCTATAATAAATTACTGTACCATCTTCGTAATGCAATGATTTATCTTCAATCGCATTAATTTCAGTCATAGGTTTTCAAAATAATATTATAATAATTTAAATAAATAAATCAATATGAAAATAAATAAATTATTGAAAATATAAATAGAATATTAAAAACAATTTAATTTATTTATTTTTAAGAAAAATTTGATGGCTTAATTTTTAAAGTGACATTACCTACTAAAAAGTATCGTTGTAATTTTATCATTTAATAGTTTTTACGAACCTTAACATTTCATAGAAGTAGAGAAATGTTTAATTAAAAAAAACTTGGTCATGGCTAACTCTGCAGGATTTCCTGCCCTGCCCTGCCCTGCCCTGCCCTGCGCTCCGCTGCCCAGCCGTTGACACCAAGTAACACGTAAACCGTGTCATTAGGTAAGCGGCCACGCAATCGCCACGTCACGTTAAGCTCATTTCAGCAGGTTCCGTCGCAGAGCTCCATGACGTCATCGCGAGGAGAGAGTCGTTGGCTCGTTGCTCGGTCCGTCCACAAGTTGCTGCTCGAGCCGGGTTACGCTGGCAGCCGCGTATATATATATATATATATCAAATGTCCTATTTAATTTTCGGCCATCATTCAGTGACAAAAATCATGAAATTAGATGGCTTCCGTCTTTGTCCATGAAAAGCGCTGCAGAAAGTCTCATGTCATTGAAATTATTTCAAGGGAGCTTGATTATACATATTATGATGTATTTTATGTTAAAATACAACATTAATTTATATTTATAGTTACTTATATTTTTAATTTTTTCTTGGTAAATATATTTTTCTATGTGTATTCAATCTATATACAAAATTTCATCATTTTATAATACTTTTACATATTAATTTTTGGTTTTTTAAAAATATTAATTTCAAGGGTATTTAGGTCATTTTCATCTCTTAAAAGACTTAATTTTTGAAAAATAAAAATAAATTAGTAAAAGTATTGTAAAATGAAAAACTTTGCATATAAATTGAATACACTTAGATAAAAACGAAGAAGCAATAAAAAAATAATTAATTATAAAAATAAATAAATATTATATTTTAACCTAAAATACATTAAGAAGTATATAGTCGGACTCCTATTTTAAGACCACGAGTGAGGTATATCCCGTTGGGCAACAGATAAAAGTGGATTTTTTTACTCTTAAAAATAAGATATATGTTTATTATCGAATTAATGCACGCATTAAAACTTGAGTTTTGATGACTAGTTAGTTTTTACTAAAAATTATATTTTATTCAAAATAAAACTGTAGGCATTTTTTTCATACCTCAAATTTCACTGTTTTTATGTGCAAATCCATCCCTTTCAAAATCGACTTTGACTATTTTTTAGTCCACCAACGTGTCATCAAAACCGTGTAAGGAATTCTTAAATTGCGTCAACCTGATGTTAAAGTTTGACTGATTAAATTAAAGTAAGCGAAATTTATATATATGTACAAAATCTTTGATTACAGTAAAAAAATTATAAAATTAGGCGGAAAGATACATGCGCATTCCTTTTAAATACTATACATGATTCAACGAGACCCCCGACTTTCAATCCCTCCGGAAACACCACAAAGGCTTCCCTGTTGGAAAAACTAATGGGAGTTGCACGTGCCACGCACGACTTTTGATCTGGTCTGTTCAAATTAATGAGTTGATGAAACTGTAGTATGCATCGAACGATTGAACTCGACCAGCAAATAATCAGGTTTAAGGCTTTGTTAGGGTGTAACTAATTTGTAATCGCTTAGATAAACAAATAGTTAAGGATTCATGATAATATACAATATATTGTGCAATGTTCATTTTTTTTAATTTTTTCTTCGTAAACATATTTTTTTTCAATATATTTAATTCATATACTAAGTTTTGCCATTTTATAATACTTGTACATATTTAGTTTTGATTTTTTAAAAAAATCATATGTTTTAAGGGGTGGAAAATGACTTATATACCCCTAATTTTTAAAAATAAAAAATAAATATGTAAAAGTATTATAAAATAATAAAACTTAGTATATGAATTAAATACACTTAAGAAAACAAGTTTATGAATAAAATATTAAAAATAAAAATAAAATGGAACATCCTACGATAAACTAATGTGTAGTATATTGTATATTATCATGATTTTTAAAGTTTTTTATGAGTAAGGTGAGAAGTCTACTGTTCGAATTCAAGTATAAATAATATTCCCCAACATTATTATTATAGAATTTAAATCTATTTGTTATGTTATTAACTATTTATAGTTAGAAATTAGGATATAAAAAAGCCGAATTACTAAATATATGATCAGTGGACCACATTCAATGTAGACAAAGTTGGTTATAGGAAATTGTTTGGCAGGACATGCATTTACGGGAATAGTGTGACGGGTGCTACTTCAATTAATCACGGTGAAGTGCCCATGGGGATTAATTACTTGCACAGTGCTTCATTCTCATGCTTGAAAAACAGTGCATCCCAAGATCAATTCTTTTTTAATACAGTTACTCCTTATTTATATAATATTATTAATCGATACGTAAAGTAAAAAAAAAAACGCAAATAGTACGCTTGCGTTTTCAATATAAATATATAATACATAAATTTTTTTAATTATCCTAGTTCAAATTTTTTAATTATCCTAGTTCAAAATAAGAATAAAAATTAATATAAAAAATTTCCGAAGTTCAACAATGAGATAAAAAGGCGTGGTGGTAACGTCTAGTTGAAAAAATTTGTCAGAATATCTTAGAATTAGGTTGAAAAAATATCTGTTGAAATAACTATAAATACACATTAAAAAAACAATAAGATAAAAAAGTAAAATGCGTGACATAAATGTCTGTATATAAATTCATCGGAGAAAAAGAGCGCCTGTATATCAAATTATCAACGCGTAACACAACTACACGAGCCTTCTCATTGTCACGTACAATAAAACATGCGTGTGTTTTGTACAAGCTTTTTTGCACCTCTCACGTTCATGCACGAGCATGTTTTTTTTTTTTTTTTTTTATGTGTGTGTGTCCAAATCAAAATTAAAGTCAGGGAAATTGCCATGGCACTTATTAGTCACCAGAACATTGCATGGCTTTTGGCCAACAAATTTAAAAAGTTCCGAGTTTGATACAAAGTAGGCAGCTATCGTATCTAGGCTGTATTCATAGTATATTATTTTTTACAAAATACGTAAGAAAAAATTGCAATATCACAATACGCACTTTTTTCGAAATAAAGAAATAAAATAACTATACAATTAATTATAGCGGCTACTGTGTTAAAATGAGAATGCAGTATTTATGATTCCATCCTCCAAAATTGGGTAGGAAGGTTTGGTCAGAAGACTCGCGTTTCCTGAAAAAATATTGACAAGGTCTCAAGGAAAATAACAGGAAATTAATAAAAAATTGTTAAAATTATACAAGGGTGTACTCTTATCGGAGAAAAAGAAATTTGGCCAGGGATATTAATTCTTTTGTTCACCTTCTGATGTAACATTACAACCAACACACTTCATTTTAAAACTCAAAAACACATATATTACAAGAAAATATACTATATGTGGCCAAATTTTTAATTTGGCTGCGTTCGTTCAGACATAGTCAAACATTTAGCTACATTTGATCAAATGTAGCCAAATCTTATATATGGTAATTGCAGGTAAGGATTTTATTATTATTTACCATCAAATTTTAATAACTACTTTGAATGTATTTTTGGTGTAAAAAAACGACTTGATACATTTAACCAACTAATACCACTAAAAAATCAATTATTTTTAGTTATATGATTAATTGTAAATTAAATATATTTAATGCAAACACATATATTATCATTAAATTAAATTTGTTTTAGTGACACTAGAGAAGGCTTTTACCTTGTGTTGTTCTTCTTGACGATACTCGAAATTCTGTCAATTGTGTCGCAGTCAAATAGAGTAACATGTGTCACACACCCAATTGATCTTGACCCTTCAAAGTAGCAGCCTGCTAGCTAAGAATTAAAATCATCTGCTTAATATTGTGTTGTGATCAAGCGCCCCGTGCAAAAATATTCAGTGAAGGTGAAGCTCGCACGAACGAAAAAAAAAAAACAAAAAAGGAATCAACCAAAAGGCGATGAAAGAAAGTCGTAGCAAAAAATGCGTCAGTCAGAAATTAATATATAGTCATTTAACTAAAGACTGAAAAACAGACCAAGACCCTGCTGTTGGTAAAATAGACCAAGACCTGCTGTTGGTGGAGCGTCCGGAGCAGAAGTCTAAAGTTCCAATCCCACCTTTAGATTTTGAGGAAAAAATTGTTGTGGATGCATTGGTCTCCCTTTCGATTGGTGAAAGTTGTATCTTTTTAATTCTTTGGTGAAGCTGTGTCTTCAGATTTCTGTAGGGTGCTGTGTGTCTCCCGATTTGTATGAATGTCTCAGAGCTTCAGTGTAATATATGTTGAGATTTATGTAAATATACTCATAAAAAAAGACTGAAAAAATAGATTTGTCAGAAACTTAGAATAGAATTTATCTGTTTTGATTATAGCTTAAAAATTAAGTAAATATTATTGACGGATGATTAATTTCTGGAATCGAATTACATATCGTGAGATACTGTTGATCTAAGCTTGGCAATTTCATTCCATGCACGGACAAAAACTTGCAGTGTTTGGATGATGAAGGGTGTGACTGGTTGGGTGAATATTATACCTTTCATCATTGCTTAATTCAAATAGGGTGTGATTTTTTTTTTAAAAAAAAAAAAAAAAAGTTATCAGCTTCGTTTTCACTCGTTATTCTTAATTTTTGTTATAGACATATAATGAGCGGCTGGATCGATCAAAATTACGGCAGTTTGCAAAATGCCAGAGATTCTCCAAATTCAAGCACTTCTCCACCGCAAGTCCTAAGCACATGCATCATGCACCATGTATAGTATGTATCGACGTGGAGCACGAGAACTTTAATCGTAAGGCGCCTGTGTTCAAGAGACTCTTGTTTCTTTAATTTCCTCACAGCATCAATTACACGTGCTTCGGCATTTGACTTTCTTTTACCATGCGCGCGTGGCTTGCTTGCGTGTTGCAGTCCGAAACAACGTCAAGACCAAGGGAAGACCAAGGCCACATCCTAGCTTCTCTTTGCTTTTTGATTCTACATGCTTGAAATTATAGTGGCAACTGAATGAGATTTCGTGTTCATTTCCGTAACATACGTTTGTGGGAAGGATATACATTTTTTTATTGTTATATTTATAATTTACTTTAAAATATATTTTTTACTATCTTGGTCAACGGATTTTTATTTTAGCCAGCAGAAAAATATGCACATCCAAGAGTAGTAGTCTATTGTATAAATTGACACAACCCCAACCTCGACAAATTTCTGACCACATACAAATGCAAAAGTTTAGCTTGCAACGATTTCCATTAATTGAAATGATATTGCCAACTAATACTTACATATAGACACGTTGATGATGCCAAGCTCGTTGCATTGCAGACATCAACAACATTCACTACAAGAAAACTAAGCATTTTGTAACGTATTTTGAAAAACGCTAAATATTTTTATCACAAAGTCTATTTAACAACATCAATAATTTTGTCGCAAAAAGTGTCATTTAGTGACAAAATCCGTCATTAAATATTTACTGACAAATTCAAAAAAATAGTTCACAAAAGTCTTTTATGACAAACTTGTAATGATATTATAGCATAAACTAATACCTACAGCAACACCACCTGCTACTAGCGTAGATGGTCAGAGGTGTTACCTTTGTTAGCTTTGGTCCTGATATTGAATTTGTAGTCTTTTCCTTTCATCTTGGAAGCTTGTAGTCTTTCTTTATAAAATTGTAAAAAATGTCTTAAAGCTTTTATTTGCAATATAAGTTGAGGTATGATATAAATATATTGGTTGAGGCTAAATGCACTTACGTGCATTTAACACTTTTTTTAAATATTTATATACAACTGTTAATCAAAATAAAAAATATTTGAAAATGATAAAACTTTATGCATATGTTAAATATACTTAAATTTATTTAACATATGTATAACATAATTTTAAAAAATAAAAAGGATGATAACAATTGGGTGCACTATATCAAGGCCTATAAACATACTCCAATAAAAAAATATTTATAGTGACAAAATTTTTTTGAGTGGTATTTATATACAATGACAACTCATATTGTAATGAATTACATTCATTGTCCTCACACAGTAGAGAAAATATTTCCTGTAATACCCCCACCCTAGGGGGTATATTAACAAATTTTTATGTTGCTAAAAATTTGTTTTCTTGTAATGATTGAAAAATCATGTTATTAATTATTGCCACAACTACATAATTCATTGTAACAAACTTTCATAATGACAACAGAATTTTTTGTGATACCATTGCTGAACAACGATCGTTGGTATGACAAAATGACAAGTACTATTTTATCATTGATGGATGAGTATCAACTAGCAATACCTTATTAACAACGATATATTTTTTTTATTAGCGTATATTTTACATCATATCTCAAATCATATTACAATTAAATACCGAGACAATTTTTATAAATTTTCCAAAGGAAGATACCTATAAGCTTCCGAATATCAATAGAAGAAACCATAATCTCTCAAATACAATAAGGAGGACAACACAACTTTCACAATTAAATAAGGAGATATAACTCCTACTGGGCTTTGAACCCAAGACTATACCTAAAAAACAAAGCTCTTAGCCATCTGCTCTAGTCGGAGATGGCAACAATGGTATCCTTGTGTGAGAACTTAGTTCCTATTTTTCTTGCGCTTGCCGTAATTTATTTTGTGCTAAATATAAGTTTAGCTTACAAATATATGTGGGATGTGCATCTAGCTAGCGATGAATCTATGCTCAATTTTTAATAATAAAAATAAAATATTAAATATATTTAATATTTGGAAACTTGGTGTGAGAGCTTTATCTCTCATTTAATATTTGTGAGTGTTGGTCCCGAGTTTATGGCAAAACCCAAAAGGGATGAGTGAATTGGGTTCTTAAAAATTCTTTGGTAAATCAAAATTTAACTACTTTAAAGTTTTAATTCCCTTGATTGTAACAGATAGAAAGCAATAAGATAATGAAAACGATAATGAAAAACAGTAGACAAGATTTATAGTGGTTCGGACAACCTTTCCCTACTCCACTCTTCGAAGCTCACACACCTTTATGACTTGGGTTCTACTATGTATTCCGCGAATACAACTAGAGTCTCCGCTCTCTTCTAGATTCTAACTCTAGGGGGCATATATAATCAACACAAGTAGGTGATGAGTTACACTCCAATTACAACTCTACTTGCAATGTCTTAGCTTGAACCACCAAATTCAAACCAAGCACCAAAAACAAACAACAATATAAAAATAGAAGAAATCTACACTTTACTAAGTTGTGTAGTAAGTTTTAGCTTGAGAAAGAATCTGTAGAAGCAACCAATCGTATTTCGTTGAAGCAAATCGCAACTTTGAAACTAGTTCTTCCTTTGAAAGTGAATAGATCATTCAATTGTAGAGAAACGTAGATAAAAGCTCTTAGTAGCACTTCTTTCCTCTTTTTTTAACTCTTTCTTGCTTGTATCTACGCTTGCTTGAGTGTCTATATATAGAGGAGGGAAAATTTTGAACGTTATAGAGTTGGTTGGCGCGTAATAAATGTCCAACGTTAAAAAATTCGAACGTTATGTCTCCAAGTCGCAGGTGGAGTCGACTTCGTGTGCGACTTCGGCTGTTCTTCAGCTTCCAAGTCTATCTTCTGGGTCGACTTTGTTTGAGACTTGGCCTCAAGTCGATCTTGGAGTCGACTTGGGGTGCGACTTGACCTCAAGTCGATCTTAGAGTCGACTTGGTGTGCGACTTGTCTATTTCTTTGTAACAAGTCAGTTTGATCTTTGTTGATATATTTCTTATTTGCTTAACTTCTTCTTCTTCTTTTGTCTTTCAATACTAAAAGCTTTCTTGTATAGAATTAGCTTTAAGTCTTGTAAACTTGAAGAACTTGAATCATGCATGAACAAATCCAACTTTGATTTGGAATGAATGAATTCATGTGTCTTGTTTGCTTTAAACTTGAATTAGTCTTCATATACTCAAGTTTGAGAAACTTGAGTTGTCTTCATTTTGAAGTGGACTTGCGCTTTTGACTTGAGCTTAAAAATCTATCTTATCATGTTGAAGTTGCTTGCTAGAGTCGACTTTGCCTGCGACTTTTCCCAAGTCGCATGTGGAGTCGACTTCGGCTGTGACTTCAGATGTTTTGCTGCACAATTTTAGCTTTGAAAGGAAGAAGTTTTTTTAAGTAGATTCTGGGATCGACTTCATCTGCGACTTGATTTCAAGCCGCAAGTGGAGTCGATTTTGACTGCGACTTCAGTGGTTTTGACTTCCAAAATCAACGCTGAAGGGAAAATGCCGTTTCAAGTCGATACTGGAGTCGACTTTATCTGCGACTTGGCCTTAAGTCGCAAGTGGAGTCGACTTCGTCTGCGACTTCGATTTGTTCAACTTCCCAATTTCAACGTCGTCCAAAATGTATCTGTTGAAGTCGCTTGTGGAGTCGACTTCGAGATCGACTTCGCCCTAAGTCGAAGTTGGAGTCGACTTGGGGATCGACTTTGGCTGATTTTTCATTCCTTAAAAATATTCATTAAATTTATTAGTAATAATATCATACTCAAATTTGTATTTGTTAATCATCAAAACTTATGCTTTAGTCAATTTATTTTTGTTTTAACTATTGTTTCCAACAGTGAGCATGTTGTCAACTTTTTGTACTAAAATTTTAATTTGTCTACATTTGATCTAATGCAGTTAAATCCTACATTAAATGTAGCTAAAAGTTTTATTATTATTTATCACCACATTTTAATGGCTACTTTAAATATACTTTAGTTACATTTGATGGAAAATGACTACATTTAACGGCATGTCACTACTCAAAAGCAACGAATTATTCATAACTAAATAATTAATTATAATTAAAATCTATCTAATGCAATTAAATATATAATTTGAAAGTATTTTTTATGTAACTAAAAAATTAGCTACATTAAGTGAAATTTGTTGCCGTGAGATTACGGTTTAGATTTTAGAAATTAATGATATAAACTATGAGACGCAGAGATTTTTGATGGATTCCCTTAGCATAATTCGAGAAGAAGATATGGATAACATTACTCATCAAGCACGGGTTTTTGGAAGTTAGAGTTTGGAGGTGCTCTGAAGATGCGCGCATGAGGGCTTTAGATTCCAAGCGCGTGCTAGTCCAATTATAGTTGATTCCCATTGGATGCAGCCTGTTTAATTTCTTCATTTAATTTTCTATGCAATGTAAGCAGGGACGACTAAATTCCTTGCTTGCAATTGGTTGCGTTTGGACCCTATCTGTCTGCGCGGGCTGTTTTTTACCTTTGTGCAGAGGCTGACTCCAAGAAAATCTTGCAAATTAATTAGATGATCTGGCTTTGCTTCTATAAATTTCCTTGTTTATATAATTTTCTTCATTTTTATATAAATATTTGATGAAAAATCTATTGTCTTTAATATAACAGTATAATTTATTTTATCATAAAAATTCTTTCATTTTTTTAGTTTTATTGTACATAGATCTTATCTATAAATATTAAAATCAACATAATAAAATAGTTTAAGATTAGATATCAATTTTAAAATTATATTTTCAGAACCTAAACCATCTAGAATATTATTTTTATTATGTGGATTTTGTGAGGCATTATTATATTTTAATATACATGTGAATGAATCTAAATATTTTTTCTAATTTACACATAAATATATTTATTTTAAACAAATATGTCCCTTGTACATAATTGATTTGAATGAACTTAATCTCCCAATTAAATAAATGAGGTGTCCCATTATATTATATACATAATTCTCATAGTAGACGTTGTACCACTTTTCATTCAATAAAATTAGTATACACCTAAGTTATTTAATAATTTGGAGGAACAAGTCATTCGAAATTTGTTGGGATCAATTACGTGTTTATATGGAGGCAATTTATAAGAGAGATCAGGACCTCCAAGTCTTTTATATTTTTTTCATTTTTCTCATATATATATGTAAATGTGATGTGACATTTCTACTTCACAATTTTACTTTTATCATTAACTAATCATATTTTTATTGTTAATCATCTTCGTCTGATTAAAAATTCCAATTTATTTGAGCTCAGGAGTGCCACTAATGCTCATCCCGGACTCATTCGAACCTTGGGAGGAGTCTTTGTCTCCCATTTTCAGATAAGACGAAATGAGAAAATATACTTTTGAATAAATGATAAATATGTGATAGTAAAAAATTCTTTTTATTTCATATGTATTTAATTGGTTTAATTTTAATTGTTCTTTTTTATTAGTATTTATACAATATGACAACTGATATTATAATTAAGTACATTAATCACTCTCAATCATTAAGGGACATTTCTATAAAAACCCATACGTGTGAAAAAAATCTTATAAAAACCACAGGAGGATATTGAAAATTTACATGCTTACAAAGGAGACAACGAGTTTCGAAACTGAATATGCCTGTTGTAGGTAAACAACCTCATCGTGGTGATCCAACTTGTTCTTTATATTTAAATCATGCAATACATATAGTTTTAACCATAAATAAATACGTATAGGTAAACATAATAAATTATTTATATTTTTAAAAATATGTTAAATTTTTTAAAAAAATAAAGAAAAGTATAAAGCCTTCACATTTTTCTTTGATTGGTAAAGCCTTAGTGCTCAATTATGCTCAGTATTGAATCGTTATCCACTAATCTTTAGCTGTCATATTGCTGCATATGTATCCAAGCGTATATTTAGAAGCTGAAAACTAAATAGTCACTTTTTGCAACTAAAATTATAAAATACTTAGCTGTATATAAGTTTCATATGAAACATATGTTAGTACGCTGCATAGCAGCAAACCGTTGCCGCTTGTAATATTATATTCAGCTAATAAAAATTTTTCTGTATATAAATTGTTGCATATGAGGATTTCTTTTTATGTTGATTCTAAAGGAAAGAAGCCCTTCGAAATTTTATTTATTTATTTATTTACCATCATTGCCTTTTCCACTGATATACTAATGTTATATAAGGGTGTGAATTGGAGTTAATCAGCTCGTGACCCAACTTTGACTTGACACTTTTTTGGTTGAAAAAAATTAATATATATTTTATCCGGTGTAAGGATGGATCAGAAATTTTGACTCAAATTCAAAAATAGGGTCGGAGTAGGTTGACCATTTTCCGACTCAAAAAGTTTGACCTACCTTGCATATATTAATTTATCAAAAATTATAAGCTTATATTTAAACATAATTATTATTTTCTTTCAAAATTCTCACTTTTTTATAATTAACTCTCTCAACAATAGAATTTGCGCATATATCGATTTATTCAAAAAACAGTATAAGAATCAATAAAAAGAATATATAACCCTCACATGTAATTGTATATTAACCTATTTTAATAAATTTATATTATATTTTTAATTCTTTTTTTTAATTATATGTTTTTAATAATTAGTGAAATATTGAAGTGTATAATATTTAAATTTAGTATAAATGTATATTTATGTTTGATAGGTATATAAATTCTTATAATTATCTTATTTGACCCGCATTTTTTATCCGACCCATTATCCTGAAACCAGTCTAATATAAACCCGAAATTTATCCCGTAACTTATTAAAAAAAGTGAGAGTCAAACCGACATTGTCTCAACCGGGTATAAAAAGAGAGTCATACTTAAAAAGGATAGTAAGAGTTAGGCAAACCTTGACCCAGTGTGGCCTGATCTTATTCCCACCCTTAATGCTACATGATGTCTTGTGTATTTTTCATTTATTATCTTTTTATTCTCACGGAGGAAAAATTAATATGATGGGGGTGCAATCATGAATATTTCATGGGTGATCTAGTAATATTAATGAAGATTTGACCAATACATTCCCACAAGTTACCATCTTAACAATATGATTAAATTAACCTATTTAAAACCTTTAATTATCATTAGACGGCTAACGAATTTTTTGATCATGGGCTCACGTCGGTCATGACGCTAGCAAAACGTGCTGCTCAAGGAGTCAGTGCGGCGAGCCTTACAGACTAAATCGCTTCCACACCCAACAAAATTAATTAATTAATTAAGGAGAATGTCTCTAATTGTAATCATTTTTAATTAATCATCTCTCCATCCTGATTTTATGGTTTGTTATGCATTAATTGGTTTCGCCATGAAATTAAAATGGTCCGCTCTTGAGAGGAAATCCTAACTTCACATGTTTATTTGCGACTGAGAGTAAATATATGTAATGATTAACATGATAAGATTTTAAACGTGGGAAAAATTTAAGTAAATATCAGATTAAATAAATACGTGCTAACCTCAAAACGAAAACCACACATAAACAACACAATTAAGCACCAAAATTAAAGCGCCAGTGTAATCAACGTCAAAATCGAAATCTAAACCCAACACTATTACATTCGGGGTTTGTCTGAACGATCCGAAAAAAAACTAAGGGTGTGTTTTGGAATGGATAAAACTTTTGATGAAAATTTATAGAGATGAGAAATTGTCAAAATGATGTGATACGATAGCGGTAATGATGAGAAATAAATAGGATAAAGTTGAAATAAGTAGGTTTGTTGTATTAATAGTTATGTAGAAATGATTGAAAAGTAGGATAGTTGTATAGAAAAATGTAAAGAAATAATTAAAAAAATAATATAGTTATAGATAACGAAAAGTTTTAAATTGACAATTTTTTGTTGTTACCAGACACACTTTAAACATCTTTTGTTATGATTTACAATTCTTAATCATCTATTTTATTTTTATGTTCTGTATACAAATATCCTATTTATTTTATCTTTACTCTCTTTTACTTCTAATCATTGTTCCTATCAACATTATTTTTTCATTTTTCAAAATTTTTATTACAAATTTTTTCCACTTTTTTGACAGCTTATCATTTCATTTTCAGTGAAAGGAAAAAAAAATTCAATTCATGGTTCTTTCCTTTTAATATGATTTAACATTTTAATTATTTAATTGTTTTACTTTTATTAGTATATATATCTAAATTTTAATCATTTTTCATATAACTATGTTATCTATTTTATCTTTATTTTACTTGCTGCTGATTATTACTTCAATTATATTATATTACACTACTTTTCAAAATTCTTCTTAATTTTTTTTTCCTCTTAAGAAGTGGACCCTAAGTAATTAAAATTCGGTAAATGTCGTTGTCAACCTTCTCAACTAATCGATTAAATCGCTGCATCAATTAATGCGATGAGGCATTTAAACGAACTGCATAGTTAAGTATTAGTTCAGTACTTGAGTACATGTTATTGGCAGCTGGATCTATCACAAGAAATGCAATATTAATTAGTTATTGTCTCACATGATCTACGTGTGATTAAGGAGGAACAAATGCATGTGGACCAACGTGCGATAAAAAATGTAGTGATTAATTATATTTTATTTTTGTCATGTGTGAGTGACAACCTGTTCATGGTAAAAGTTCTCAAAACGATGAATACCATTCGGGGTTTCTTCTGGATATGTAGCAACTCCCAATGTGGAATTTGGAGAGAAGATATGCAACTATCTGGCTATTGTGAGACACACAAACAAAGAAACGCACAACGCAATTTTTTTAAAAAAATTGTATTTGGCATACCAAATGCAGCTAACTTCCATGTTCATTGTAGCTACAACTCAATTACTGTTGACAGCAGCTATATTAAATACTTGGCCGCTTTTGACGTAAAAATTGCTGCATTTAACCAAATGATACTAGATGAAATAATTAATACTATTGTAGTTAATAATTAATTGTAATCAAAATACATTTAATGTAGTTAAATATATGAAAAATTAGCAATATAAAACAAAAAATTGCTATATGTAACCATATACTGGCGCTTATAAAATTTGAAAAAAAAATAGTCTAGTGAAAACATAGAATATAATTCATCTAATTTAGATATTCTGATCCATATATATACAAATAGTCTAGGGATAGCATAGAATATAAATTTAGATATCTAATTTATTTGTTCATCCCTTATAACCTTATAACAACCTTGCAACAACATATACAATTGTGTAGAACTTATACACCTAGCTTGCATGTGAAGACTTTTTAGTGTTAGATTCCTAACACTCTCACTACATAGAGGCCTTATTATTTTAGACCAGTCTAAAATGAGGTCATTTCAGACCGGTGTAAAAATAAATTTTTAATAAAATTATTAATCTAGTTATATTTAATCTATAAATAAAATTTTCTCAATTTTGGAGATGTTATATTTATTTTAGATTTTTAAATATTAGGGTATTTTAGTCATTTTAAATTATTAAAACATGACTAAAATACCGGTATGTTTAAAAATTCCAAATATATATATGGTAAAAATTATTTTATAGATTAAACATAACCAGAATTAATCATTTTGCAAAAAAAATTGAAAAAAATTTTAAAATATGTTTTTGAACTTATTTCAAAACGGTTCGAAATGACCATTTTGCATTTTGCATTTTACTTAATTAATAGAACATGAAATCTTGCAATTTTGGTATTTTCATATTTAATGTTAGACCTTCTAAATTTAAACATATTATAAAACCAAACCAGACACCGACACAATTTTAACTTTAAAGAATGAGGAAGATCTAATTTTGCTACTAATTAATTTTGGATTATATTCAAACCACACTCAAACCTTTCCGTATATAAAATTGGTACCACACGCATATCAACATAAATGTTTGTTTGGCAATATTATGGAAGTTGGAAATAATTTATTTTCCAAATTGCAAATCACATTATCTATTTTGCAATTTGGCAGATTTAAAACGCCCATCCTCAAACCAGTATAAAATGTGTATGCCCATGTGGCAACCTCACCCCTTGTTCGAGACCTACACAAGCTGCTCGCGTGCTAGGCTGCTGGCTATATTCCTCGACTTTTGACATGCTCATATCTATGTCCATAAGATCCAGAATATACACTTGACGTTAGGATTGATTTTTCTGATAGTCCCCAAGTCACGTGACGCAAATAATATTTTTTTATTGAGCTAATATGAAGATTTACCTAATATTAATTGGTGAAGTTAAAAAATAATTAATTGGTAGGTGGTCTATGAATTGAATTGAAGGTGCAGCTACCAGACCACCCCTTATTCATGAATGGTTCAAAGCAAGCTGTATATCTGCGACCGCCTGCCTCGGGTTGCTACTATACCTACACCCACACCCACACCCAAATGGAAAATTTCAAAATCGGCAGGCAAGTTGCGCTGCTTTCTAATTGAAGGTTTACCTAACTCAAATGTGTTTGAATTTTTAGAACATTCAAGTTTCTAAATTATGGAGTTGGGGGAGCAGAGCCATGGCTAAACAATATTATGGAGTTGGAAACTGATTAGCACCTACTGTTTGGGTTTGGCTTTCTTTCTAAATTATGTGGTTCCGGTGCTATCTGTAGTGGGAATTGGGAACCAAACTTCAGGAAATCAGCGCAGAGGTTGGGAGATTTCAGTCTGTGAATTTTCTACAGGAAATGGGGTAGCACATAGGTTGAGGTTGGTTACTTTTTCAGTGTCTCTGACCAGGGAGAATATAAAGCCTGCTTGGAAAGCCCTTCCAGATTCATTGCAAACTAGCTGTTTTTAAATTTATGCCATTTTTGAAAAATTTTAGATAAATATATATATTAACAAATATTTTTCTAGGATTTATAAAATAAAATTTTAAAACAAGAAAGAAATTCCGTGAAATGGTTGTATGGGATCATAATCTCATTCGCCGACATTTTCGTTTCTTTTTTACATGCACATTTGCATGAAACAAGTTAGGTGACTATTTTCATGATATTAGTAAGAAATTCGCCACATATATTACATCATTCACTTGCAAATACAACTTCTAATAGGGGTGTAATCCGGTATGGTTATACAACTTAGAGGTTAATTTTAAACCTAATCTACTTAAAAATTCTTTAACCTGTGTTCTATTTAAACTCATTCAAAAAAAAGATCCTGAGTTGTTATTTGTTAAGGGTAGAATAATAAAATATATTTAAAGTATAATTATAAATAAAGACTTCTAATGCTAATATTCCATTTGAATTGAAAACGTCAATTTTTCAGTTGTATTATTAATTAAAATATCAATTTCGTTGGTGATAAGTACGCATAACATGGGAAATAAAATCCTAATCCACTGTAAACCGAGCCCCACGCGTGGAATTCAGTGCCATTTTTACAATTCAATTGCCAGGAGTGGGCGTTCCTCTAGGGAGTCTCACCTCTTTCTGCTCAAGTAAAATTATGGGAAAAATGTAAAACTTCCATTCAAAATAGATGGTGAGAAATTGTTATTGGGAAATCAAAATACAAAATATGTAGACTAGACAATGGTGTTAAAACAAAACAAAAAAAAAGTTGGCAACATAAAATAATGTATTTAATAATGTGGGAAAAAACAAAGAAGAAACTGTCGGCAACGAATTTCTTGGTAAATTGCTAGGACAGTTGAAATTCTTAGTAAATACAAGCGGAAGAAGAAAACTTTTATTAATCAATGTAGATGAAAGAGCTGGGCAACTAAACCTCCCGTAAAAAAATTTCCAACTAAACCAACATTTACATGGCTTAAAGAGGAAATTTTATTAGGAGAAAGTACATTAATCAACGTAGATGCAACCTTAAATGCAATATCATGGTGTTCAGAGTCAAATTCCAACAAAAAAAAAAAAAAAATTCACAAGGAAATTTTCAAAATCCATGCAGCCACGTCACGCGAAAGACAAAAAATAAATTAAAAAACAAATGGGAACCGCAGCAACCCCGCAGAGTTAGGTGTGTTGGTTTTGAAACTACCGATGGTGTAAATAAGAATTTTTCTCCCATCCACATCAGAAATAATAATAATAATAATAATAATAAAAAAGAGGGAGAGTTTTTCTCCCACCACACCGTCAAACTTCTTTTTATTGTTACTCAATATTTATTGCATCTTTGCCATCGAAAAAAAATTATTGCATCTTGAAAATCATACCATATTGTTTGTTTTATTGTTTTCACCCTTTTCTTTTCTTCTCCTCTATTTTTATTTCTATTGTTATGTTTTTATTTTATTATATTTTTCTATTCATTATTATTTTTCTCCCCATGCCGACCCAACCTGAAAATGCTAAATGAGATTAAATGCATATTGTTATAAATTGAGATGATGGTGAAAAGAAATTTGAGCCATACCTACTACACAATTGGAGAGAAACGGAGCGGAAATGGGATGGACCGTGAACATCTTTAGATCTGTGAATGATCTGGACCATCCATCGAGCCAAAGACCTAAAGGACACGTCACTTAATTTGTTCGGCTGATCTATCAGAAAAAAAAATAATAAAAAATCTTTGGCTAAATTAAGGAGGCGCTACTTCTCTAAAATTAGGTTGATTGGCTAAACAAATCTATAAGCCACAAACGAATGCACACCGCTGATATCTACCGCAGGCAAAATCACAGCCCTCCATTTCAAATGCCTCCACGTGCAGAAATTTCACAATCTACTAGGCTACTAACCAGCAGAAAAGCCAAGAAATCATAAATGAGGAGGCCCCGCCAAGCCCACGTTGAGACAAGCCTCCACTCAAGCCTTTGAGTTTGAGTGCTGCTCACATTTCTGATTCTCTAAAGTAAAATCCACACCGTTGATGTGTCTTGCACACCATATGTCCACGATCCCCAGAAAATCTCCTCCCCGGAATCAAATCACAGCCCCCTAATTCCATCGACCCAACGTCCAACAAAACCAGATTTACCATTGGGGAGGTGGGCCACGTGTTGTGAGGCCAGTGGCTGAGATGGCGTGTGGGGGGGCCATGGTAAGGTGGGGAAAAAGTCTGGGAAAGGCCTGGAAATTTCTGACTTGGTGTTAAGCATTGTTTATGTGATTTCCCTTCTCTCCACGTTCCCGCGGCCTCCCTACCTACCACCCCCCCCCCCCTGC
>JAXCLR010000050.1:80954549-80972756 GCA_035584095.1 Annona squamosa | reverse complement strand
GGTTCTATGGTGTAGTGGTTAGCACTCTGGACTTTGAATCCAGCGACCTGGGTTCGACTCCCGGTAGGACCTTTGTCATTTATGTATTTCCTCCTTGTTTGTTCTTTTTTTCATTTTTGCCGACCACTGGCCAGTAATCGCACCCACCCACCCACCTACCCAGGTCTGAACTCTGAAGTTTCAGGTCCGGGACCTTTTTGTAATTTCGACCCAGCAATCCAACACCCAAGAAAGGATAAGGAAAGCCCAAGAAGAAAACAGAGCAGAGCAGCTCTCCTTGGCTGCAATGGCAATGACGGTGTCGATCTCTACTCTCCGTTCCTGCCCTTCTTCCGCTTCCTTCTCTTCCCCGATGAAACCCACCCCATTTATCCATTCCAAATTCATGCTCCCCAAAACCATCACGTCCATCTCTCTCTCCTCACTCTTCTCCCTCCCCAAATCCGCCCCCGCTTCCTCCCGTACCGCCACCACTTCCAGACTCATCAAGGCCATGAGCTTGGAGGCTGGCATCGGCGTCATGGGCACGAAGCTGGGTATGATGACGTACTTCGACGACAAGGGCAAGGTCGTCCCCGTCACCGTCGTCGGCTTCCGGGAGGGGAACATCGTCACCCAAGTGAAGACCGTCGCCACCGACGGCTATGACGCCGTGCAGGTGGGTTACCGGCGGGTGCGTGACAGGAAGCTGACGAAGCCGGAGATGGGCCACCTCCAGAAGGCCGGAGCCATCCCCATGCGCCACCTCCAGGAATTCCGCCTCCTGTCAGTCGATGGGTTCGAACCCAACCAGCGGCTCGCCATCGACGAGATCTTCAAGGAGGGGGATCTCGTCGACGTGTCGGGGAATAGCATTGGGAAGGGATTCCAAGGTTTGAATTCTTTCAACTCTATTATGTCACTGAGCAGCTTCTGCATTTGGATAGAAAATGTTATTTTTCGAATGGAAGGTGTTTGACTGGTTGCTTGACTGAAAGTTGCAAAAGTTTTTATATTCTGCTATTGTTGATGGATGATGCACGCACTACAAGTTCTATGGTTCCCAGTCTGTATGTATCGTATCATGGAGTGAAAGCTGCAATCATTTGCGTACTTGCTGCTTGTGTTATCAGTGAACATTTTTGTGGGCAGTTTAGCAATTGGCTGATTTCTGTTGGCAGCTAGCTGGCATAACCAAGTATTCTGTATTCATGGGCTTAAGCTTAAACATTCTTGGGTGAAATGCTAAAAGAATGTTGGCATTTGAAAGTCTGTTTAACTTTAACAAGATTTGGAGTTGGGAACTCTTCTGGAAAGAGCACTTATTGTCTTTCCTTTGTGTAGGTGGAATTAAACGGCATAACTTCCGCCGTGGACCGATGAGTCATGGCTCCAAGAGTCATCGAGCCTTGGGATCAATTGGAGCAGGGACAACACCCGGTCGTGTATATAAAGGGAAAAAGATGCCTGGCAGAATGGGAGGAACAAAAACAAAAATCAGGAAGTTGAAGGTTGTGAAGATAGACAATGAGCTCCGAGTTGTGATGATAAAGGGAGCAGTACCTGGTAAGCCAGGAAATCTTCTGCGTATTACACCGGCAAAGATTGTTGGGAAGAACATACCAAAGAACTAGCTTTTGGATATATGGTGTTGATGAGGCAATGTATTGGTTTGTTGCAAATGTATTTTTCTTCACTTTTGCTCTTTTTTTGTGAAAATTCAGTGCAAATCACACTGATTCTAATGCGTGCAGTTTTGAAGACAAAATTTTTTGTATTGTCTTGATTATATATGTCATGATGTATTTTATGCTAAAATACAATATTTATTTATTTTTATAATTAATTATATTTTTTTGATTTTTTCTTCGTGAACCTGTTTTCTTAAGTGTATTCAATCTATATACAAAGTTTTGCCATTTTATTATACTTTTACATATTTGTTTTTATTTTTTTAAAAATTAAGGTTTTTAAGGGTTGAAAAATGATTTACCTTGAAATTGATGATTTTTCAAATAAAAAATAAATGTATAAAAGTATTGTAAAATGACAAAACTTGATATATAGGTTAAATACAATTAGAAAAACATATTTATGAAGAAAAATTAAATAAAATTAAATATAAAATAAAATAAATGAATGCTGTATTTTAACTTAAAATACAATATGATGTATATAATCATGTTCCCCAAAGCAAAGCCAATTTAATTTTCTCGGATGGACAACCACACGAATGTGGTTTTGAAGATGAAAATTTGCGCGGTTAATTCAAAAAAAAAAAAAAAAATCCAATGCAACTTCTGTTTGTCAACCTCGTGAAACTAGCGGCGTAAGAGCTGTGATTTGCCCGGAAAATCATTCCTATGAGGAAGATGGAATAACAAAAGTTCGATATGGAAATTCCCACTCCTGTACAGAGGTCTAGCCGGAGTGAATTTTGGCAAATAAACATGTTTATTCAATTTTCCATATCAGTCACGCTGTTATGTAACCTGATTATCTAAAACCGGACTCATATAACTTGGTTACAAAGAAATGAACCCATGTAACCCTTTCAAATCTAAGATCTTGATCATTAATGAAAAATCTAATTCATTTATTATATTTAGCATCATTTGTTTATTTTAAAGATCAAATTTCATTCTAATTAAGTATGTTTATGGACCACATTTATTCAAAATATATATATATATATATATTCATGTGTGAATTATGAAAAATGCTTAAATTTATTTACACATGTATTAAAATGTAATAATACTAGTACTTTATAGAACCATTTATTCACGTAAAAATGATATTTTAAATAGTTTAGATGTTGAAAATACTATTTTAAAATTAATACATTAGTATTTTTCATTTTACATATTTATATATACATTTTTTAACAAATGTGACCCAATAACATTTTTTATTGGGATGAAACTTAATCTTCTAAATAAACAAATGATATTAAATACAACGAATGAATTGAATTTTTCATTAAAGATCAAAATATTAAATTTTGAAGAAGTCATATAGATCCACTTCTAAGTAACCGGTAACATAGAGGCAGAACCCTTTTCATCTTTTAAGCATATAAGAACCTAGCTATATTCTTTTAAAAAAATCTGAAAAATAACACCACATTTTTGCGTCTTTTACCACTATTCACACACCCATTTTTTGAGGCTTGAGCCTGATTATTTTAACTCAACAACCAGCTCAAACATGTACTAAGTAATGCTGTCAGGCGCCGAGTTACCATAACGAAAACATTTTCCTTCACATCACTAGCTGCATTTCAGTACAGCAATCTCTTAAGCTGGATTACACTCGAGGCACTTATCATCCATGAGAGGCCACTAACCCAATTCACTGGGCAACCTATGGGAGCGCACCACCCACCTCTCTTATTTTCTACATGGATCGATAAGCAGGAAGTCTCTCCTGTGATGAGGCAATAAGGCAACTTGCTTCGTCTCATCTTCCTTTGCAAGAAATAGAACAAGACGGATGTGAAGAAAAAGAAAGGCGCAGCTATTACCCTTCAGTTCATGCTACACAATGCTTTTATCCAGAGGATAACCATTACATTATTTACCATGACGGATAGAGCATTTATAATTTTCATATGGAAGCATGCATGGATGCACAAATGGTAAACAGCCCAAATGGATTTGCTGCTCTCCCTTGCATTGCCTGCACCGACATCTCAAAGCATCTTGCTACACAAAAAATAGTGCCTGTGCAATTAAAGATCAATGCGCAAACAGGACTTCAGCAGCTGGCTCTTGGTTTCTTGTGTTTTGTCAAATACAAGGTAAATAGCATTCCTTTCAAAAACTATATTCCTAAACCACTTTGCAAATGAGTAGTTGCTCCACGTTCCCATGGTGTGACTAGCATGAAAAAAATCAAAAACCCTTTCCCTTCATATCTAAATTCATCAGGAGAATCATGCTAATCTTCCATCAGCTCTTGAACAGCTTCTGACTGGAAAGCTTATACATGTTATGGAGCAGCAAGCAGCATTAAGCCTTGATCAACTAGTATAAATCAAAAAAGACTAGAAATCGTCCTTCCTTCGGCAATCGGATGCCCTGTGCCCAGATTGGCCACAAATGAAGCAAGCTCCTGAAAAGCTCCTGTTGCAAGGCAAGACAATGAACTTAGTACTGAGTGATGTGATTGATTATTGAGGGATGAAAATTCCTGTTAAACATCGCCTGCAAAAATACGCTTCTATAAAGAAGGCATTTTTTAATAACAAAATTCAGACAAAATACTCAGGCATTCATTTAATAATGAAATTTTAAAAAGTGTTCTACTGGTAGATGATCCCTCTTCTAATGCATCGCCTTATTAATGCTTGCGTTGGTATTCTTTCTCATACTAAAAAGGTGGCCCGAAATAAAATATGTACCTATCTCGGCCTGATCTCCTGTCATTTATCAGCCAATCACTGTCGCTTCGTCTTGAGTTTCTTGACCAATTACCATATCTGGAACTTCGCCCACCACGCCTATATCCATCATCGTCACCATCTGAATCTCTACCACCCCAGCCCTGATAACCCCTGTTGCCACGGTCCCTTGATCCACCTCGATAACCACGATCTCTACCTGAAAATCTCCCATACATATCACTTGCAGGGGTATCATCTTGCAATGCGGGCAACTGCACATGAAGGTTGAAGAATTAACTCGATTTCAAATTAAAGTTACCACCCGCAACCAGACCTTGTTGAACTCAAATTTCATAGTTATGCAGTACAATTGATCATATAATGGTACAGAGCCTAAAAGAAAGTTCTCTAGTGTAAACTTGCAAGCTAAATAATTGAACCAAAACAGGACATGCAGTAATGCACTTGCTTAGCAGCAAGCACAAGTCAGTTAATTCCAACCTTTGTGATCTTGGAGATAGTGTTCCCAGGTGGAATCTGCATATCCAACAACTCTTTTGCAATCTCCTCAGGTAAATCAAAAACTGCTCCTTGAACCTGAAAATAGGCATTTATAGTTAACAACAAATAGCCAAATAGAGCAAAACAAATTAATAATGTTCTTATCTTATACCAACTATGTGCACTGTCAAGAGACAATGGCTGACGCCTAAAAACTGATCCAAGAGTAAATGCAAGCACAATTTGTATTATTGAAATAGGAGAACCAGCTACCGAAAAGGTTGCAAGTAATCTGGTTGAAATAACTTATCAAGAAGGATAATTGATGCAAAACCTGGCAGATTACCAATTTAGGAATAGAATAGTCATCAATGTTTAATTAATTTTTACGTATTTGGGATTATTTAATTATTGAATTCGAGTGAACTTGACAGAGAGTTGAACTCTAGTTTTTTTTTATTATTTTACTTAGAGTAGTTATAAGTAGCTGAAATCAAACTTTTGTTTTTTTATTATTTTACATAGAGTAGTTATTAGAAGTTGAAATCAAATTGAATTTTATTTAACTATAAATTCCAACAAAAATAGTAGAGCATGAAATATGAAATCTGCACCAACTGCTTAAGTATGCAGTTATTGCACTTTTTTCTCATCTTTTCCATCTCTGTTTCTCCTAGTTTCTTCTCTCTACCCATTTAACATTAATTTGGCATCGCTCATTCATATACTCACATGTTCATCAGCAATTAAATATATCTTTCCAACATTGTCTGCTGCAGCACTATAGACATCAGAAAGAAAACCAGTTACTGATCTCGGGGACAAAAAGCCTCTTAAGTGCCCTGCTTCACGAGTTAACTGTAGTGTAATCCATCCCTGAATTGCAATAGAGAAGATAAAAACTAAATTAATAAATGTTACAAAAACATTTCAACTAAAGACAAACAGATATCTAAAAGCATGTGGCCTGGCAACTGATTTAGCAAAAGTCGAGGATCTAAACATGAATTGAGAATTTGGAATGCACTGCAAAAATAAAACGAAGTTTTTAAAATGACAATAATGCCTATCATGATCATCTCCTTGGGTAAAACATTTAGATTTCTGTTAAATATTGTTTTAAGATCTATAAAATGCCCTCGAAATCTCCCAATCATCCAACCACAAACCAAATGAATCAAGGGATCCCCAGGACATCCTCTGCCTCCCATCAAGAAAATATCTCGACTTCACTTAAGAATCCCCAAGAAAATGAGAAAGGGATTTCCATATAACTGTGTCTGGCACCAAGAAAGGGCAAAAATGCCATAGCACAAGCTATGAAGTATGTCCCGAAAATGTCTCTGCTTGCTGGTTCCAACCACCTCGAAAAATAGCAACATCTCTGCTACAAAGATAACCAAAGAAGACAGTTGAAAACCTCAGACTCAGATCCATTTATTCATTTACTCATCCAACATTAACAGCCACAGATGAGCATCCTGTCACAAAAAGTATTGAAGTCCCTCTCCAAATGATGGCTGCACTAGAAGCTCAAAGCAATCAGCCACCACCACCACCACCACCACCACACGCAGATTCCCCTGTCATAAAGACAGATCCTATTCTATTGAATTTTCTATATTTTCATTGCTGGCAGATGAAGAATACTACAATCATGGTATGTATTCCTTTTCCCACAACCACAGGATAGCCCAAGTGGCTGTAAGTCTGTTAAGAACCTTTCCTCCACCACCCCTACGGGATGGTCTAGCAGGTTCATAACTAATACACACGCCAAAAGATCCTTATCTAACCAAAACTCACGTCCAGCTCCACTCATACCTTTCTGGTTCATTCAAACAACTGAGATATGAAACAATTGGTCTCTAGTGACACTATTAGAGACATTTAACTACTCTTGGCATATGCACCAAAAATGAGTTTGCATATAGTTGATAAAAAAAAAATAGTATTTATATATTAATATCATTGATATTGAAATGAACTGCAAATTGTACTATTTTTTACATGTTAATACTATGAGACCTCTTAATAGAATGTGTTTGCATCCTAACAGCATATAACAAATCGACATTTCATGCAACAACATCACATGATACGAATGACACTACAATAAATGACACTGATGGAATAATAATAATAATAATAAAAGAAATACAAGAAGGTTCAAATAAACAAAAAAAAAAAAGGAAATACATTTGATCACTTACTTGTTCGTGGGTAATAAGAGAGCGTGATGAAGGCGGCTGAGAGAAACCGCTTAACTGTGCAAGTGCAGCAGCAAGTCTAGAAACAAGAGCATCAGATCCTTTTTCTTCAACCAACTTCTCCACAGTCGGGAGGAAGAATTCTATGGATTCTGGATGGACACCGTCGAGAGTGGCAACAACTTGCTCTGCAGAAGATTCCAAGACTTCTTGTATAGCAGGTGGACTGACAAATTCAAACCTGCACCCCACATCACGTTCAAGAGATCTTACAGTTCTCCTTTGGCTACCAGTAAACATAAGAATGGCATTGCCTTCTTTCCCAGCACGCCCTGTACGACCAGAGCGATGAACAAAAGTTTCTGCATCGTTTGGCAGTTCATAGTGGATTATCTGAAAGAGGGAAACAAGATAGTGAAATCCCAAATGTTGGCAGGTATCAACCTAGAACTATCTAAACCCCAAAATCATAAATACATTCATTAAAATCTGAAACCAGATGATTTTTTCACTAAACTTCTGACAGAAGCATGAGACATAAAACACACACACACAGGTGTTCACTTCATATAATTCCACAGCTTAAACCAGGTCTAAAAACAGAGTCAGGAATGAACAACACATAACCACATGTTTGGCCCACGAATCAGAAGAACTTTTTTATTTTAAGGTCTTATGCTCACACAGCTCACAAAGTCATTGAGGAATAATCATCCAAACTACATGGTTGCCCCATCAAACAGAAAACTTCTCCTTTTTAATCTTAGGGTGTGTTTCGTTAAGGATAAAACTTTAATGAAAAGTTTTTGGGGGTAAAAGTTGTCAAATTGATAGAAAATGATATGATGTGATAAAGATAATGATGATGTGATGATGTGTAAAGAGAATAAAGTTAAAATAAATAGGTTAGTTGTATAAGTAATTGTGTGCAATGATTGAAAAGTATGGTAGTTTGTATAGAAAAATGTTAAAAAATAATTTTAAAATAGGATAGTAATGGAGAGTGAAAAGTTCTTAATTCAAAAGTTTTGGTTGATATTTTTTTAGCCCAACCAACACACCCTTAGTTTTTTATTTATTAGGATAAATAGCAAAGGTAGGAACAACAAATTTCTAATAACTATTTAAGAAATTAAACCAGTTTCTTTACACGTGAGCAAATCTCTTCAAGCAATGCCCCATCAAAAAAGAATTTTGATCATTGAAATAATCCAAAACATATGCCAAAATGAAATCCAGCAGAACTTTCTTATGACCTTTCTATTTATAGATTGTGGCATAAACAAATGTAAGGATAGCATTTTCCTCAGAAATACTTAAGAAATACTTAAGAAACTAAAACCGGATGCATCACATGCACAGCAAATTCTTCAAAAATCCATCAAGAGAGAATTATTTTTGTCCTTGACATACATATATAAGAAGTATATCTTTCTGTAAATGATATAGTAAAGATGAAATGCTAAGCTGCAAAAAAAGCAATGCTGATAAAAATGCCATGTGGTTCAGGCAGTATCATTCTCATCTTACCAGATCAACATTAGGAATATCAAGACCACGTGCTGCCACATCTGTTGCAACAAGCACAGTAAACTTTCCTTGTCGGAAACCATTCAAAGTCCTCTCACGCTGGTGTTGAGAAATATCCCCATGCAGTGCCTCCGAAGGAATTCTGTTACTTAAAGCCAATGACACCTCATCAGCATCTCGTTTTGTTTGTGTGAAGACTATGGTCTTCCCACCCTTAGCATAGACCTGAAATTCACCTTGAAAGTCAGGAAAATAAATCTATTTGGCCATATCAGATTGATTCAAGAACAGAAGAATAAATGCACACTTTCAAGTTGAAGATTGTAGATCATTAGAAGAAATTTAATATTGAAGGGACAAAGTTTAATAAAAACATTTAATTCCCTTTAATCTATCTTCTTTTTATGCAAGAAAGTTGGCAATAAAATCAAGCCACTGGTTCTAAAATATAACATCCAAAAGTACAGTGCACAACAGAAACAACTTTCTAGCTAAATTGATAGATGTTAATAGTTTATAGAATTGTTCAGTACTTCATGTAACCCACTTCACAAAAAAAATTGGATAAACTTGCATATATTGAGCGTGAATAACCACAAAACCAACATAAACTTTCACTGAACAAGTAGAAACTATTTACAAATTTAAAATAATACAATTACACAAGTTCATTTTAGGATGACACATATGGAAATACAAAATTTTGCAGCTTATTGAAAATCAAAATAAATAGTCCTGAGACACGAAGGTTTAATAGAATGAAACATTATGTTCTTTGGAAAGAAAATAGCAAGCACAATACCTCTCAAAAGCTAAGGTCAATTGCCAAAAGCAAGAACACTATCAACCTACAACTAAGGTCAAAATGGTTCCCTACAAATTTCAAATAAACTTTTAAGTAAATTTCAAAGCTTTATTGTTTCTCAATTTGGCAACTTATCAATGCAAGTTCCAAGATCAACAAACAAAAGGATTCCAGCAAAAAGAACTACAAGTGACAAAAACAAAATCTTCGTGAAAAACCCCACTTTCCAAAAGTAGAGCATTCAGCCTACTTGTCAGTTAGGACATCGAAACATAGTTATGAAGGTATACAGAAAAATATTTAAAACATCACAGGTAATAAATGAAGAACTTCTTTTTCTATTTTTTTTCATTTCTTTTTCTCTTCATTCCCTTCTTTCGGTTGAGGTAGGAGATTGCACAAAACAAATCAAATGCACAACATCATCATATATTCAGAAAGGAAAAATCGCATGGAGCTACAAAGGCTAAATTATGTTAATTTTTCATCATTTTTGATAACTAATCGAGGTCAAGTTCTTGTCCTGAGCATTTGAAGCAACATGGTCCTTGAAAAAGCACAAGTTCAAACACCCTTCACATGATAATGCTGTAATTAGAAAATTAAACCTAAACTTTTTGCTTCCGAAAATTACCGTAATTATGTCACCAAGAATTGTGCGCTTTGAAGTTGCGGTTGTCGAAATTGCATAAAGTTTGATTCCCTCTGCCAGTTTTTCATCCCTATCTCCAACCTACAGGGAAAATATATATATATAGCATAATCATTGAGAATCTCCGAACACTGAGATAATGCATAGTGCCAATCATTGAAATATTTTTGCAAAATAAAAAAGACAATGTAAAATAAGGCCAAAGGGCATAAAAGAAGCTCTTTGAAAATCAAACCACAAGCAAAAAATGAAGCTTAATTGATGGATCCCATGATCCCATCTGCACACTAGTTTATTTGTCAAGCATGACTGACTCCTTACGACATCAGGATATGCATTCCTTTTGTTTCTCTAAATGGCTTTCCAAATTCACAAACACCAAAGAAACAAATCTGAGAGTCCTGAGGATGTTCAATGATATCCTGGTTGTTGGCAGTGTCAAAATAAATAAATAAACACTGGACATCATGGCTAACTTTGCAAGGGCTAGAACTGCCTCAAAAGATATTGGTCAATGACTCTAGGAACTTCCTATAGGTCATGGCTCTGATACTTATACACTAGAATGCCAAGAAATGAATAATTTTTTGAACATAATTTTGCAGGATCGAGGGAAATCATTCAAAAAATAGGCAACATATTACATAAAATAGATGCCAGATCATAAGGAACTCTTAAAGAAAAAATAATTGCAAATTCGGCATGTAGAAGTACTAGGGTGGTGATATCATTGATTTGTGTAGATATCAATTTTTGAACAAACTGTAGGAAATGTAACTAATTAGGTTTTTGAATGAGAAACCCACCAGAAAGGATGAAATAAGCAGCTAAATGTACAGAAGAATGAAGTAAATATTATACCAGATCAATAGTCAATGGATTGTCCAAGTGTTTCCTAGCCAGCTTTTTCACCCAACCAGGCATTGTTGCTGAGAAAAGCATGCTTTGCCGCTCTGAAGGAAGTTTTTCCAAAATAACTTCCACATCCTCCTCAAATCCAACAGCAAGCATCTGGTCAGCTTCATCAAGGACCAAATATTCAACTTCACTCAATTTCAAGCAGTTACTATTGATAAGGTCAATAATACGCCCTGGAGTTCCAACCACCACATCCACGCCCCGAGAGAGTGCATTTTGCTGGACATTGTAAGAGACTCCACCATAAACACAAACAGTGCTAAGATATGGTGCTGACTCATGGATTTCCTTCTCCACTTGTTTTGCTAATTCCCTAGTTGGTGCAAGAACCAATACCCGAGGAAGACGACCTGACCGTCTTCAAACAAGTAACAATGCAAAATGTTCAATCCTCAGCAAACTACGAGCAGAACTGATCTTCTTAAAACAAATGCATGGAGAAGTTTGACTACTCGGCAATAAATATAGAATCCACACTTAAAAGAAAGTAAACAAATAAATACCTAGCGATATGCCTTCCTTCGTTATCATATGTAATGCGTTTAATAATTGGGATCCCAAAGGCCAACGTCTTTCCTGTACCAGTCTTTGCACGCGCAATAAGGTCTCGGCCTTCCAAGGCAGGTAGTAGCACCGCTCTCTACATGAAAGATAAAGCGTATCAGAATACAGTCTAATAAAGGACATCTAATATAAAAAGAGCCGTTACCACATGAGGGCAGCCATGCGCCTGGGAAAAAAATATTTTTTTTATTTTTTCAGTTTTTTTCCATGAACACGTAAAGCTATGTGTATTTAATCTATAAACTAAGTTTTATCATTTCTGGATGTTTTTAATTACTTTTTATTTTTAGACACAATGGCGTTTTCGTAATTTACTGTCTCAAAAAATTACTAAAATGTCACTATGTTTAAAAATCTCAAAAAAAAAAAAAACAAAAAAAAACAAAAACAAAAACTTTAAAACATCCAAAAATGGAAAAGTGTGGTTTATAGATTAAATACACCAAACCTTACATGTTCATGAAAAAATATGTTTTTTTAGACGGGGCTAACAAAATAACAACTCATATAAAAAATTAAAAAACAAAAAAACAAAAAAGGGATACCTATTTTAGCTAGCCAACCAGTCAATTAGAAGACAGTCTTGAAATTCCAAGCCAGGAAGTAACACAGTTCTCTATATCAGAACTAGAGAACATCGGAATGTGAAAGTAATGCAAATAAAAATAAAATATACCTATAACTAGTAACAAATCAAGATGTAGAAGAATACACTAAGAACTTTTCAAGGGTAAAGTGATCACATTACTAATATGAGGCAACCATTTTATCATAACAATGAAAGATGATCTAGCATTTGCACTTTATGAAATTGATTCATGAAAAATCAAATCCAATGGTCAATGCACCTTCTAAAAGAATCGCTAGGTGGCATTTAGAGGGAATTCTGCGACAAACCCAGAAAGTATCGCAACAATAAGTACTTGCTTGGGTCCAATTAGCATTCACTTATGACAAGGTGCATTTCAGAACTCGTTCGTGGCTACAAGACTTGGTTCTCCAACCAGAAAAGCAGCTGAGTCAACTCGAACTAAAAAAATTTTCCAAATGCCTGCACTACTGACTTTCCAGTTGTAGGCAGATGCAGCTTGAACAGTTTTATCAATGTTTTTGCAAGGAATAGACGCCGATTGTTTGACAAAAGCATTTCTGAGAAACACTTGCTGGTGCCCCACATTCCTAGTCTTCTTGACATGGTATGTTCGTCAATGACACAGGAAGTAACATCAAAGTGTCAAAAGCTAGTACCTCACAAGACTTGGTTCTCCAACCAGAAAAGCAGCTGAGTCAACTCGAACTAAAAAATTTTCCAAATGCCTGCAGAACTGACTTTCCAGTTGCAGGCAGATGCAGCTTGAACAGTTTTATCAATGTTCTTGCAAGGAATAGACGCCCATTGTTTGACAAAAGCATTTCGGAGAAACACATGCTGATGCCCACCTTCCTAGTCTTCTTGACAGGAAGTAACATCGAAGTGTCAAAAGCCAGTACCTCACACAAAGCCAACAACACTAAGACAAGCCACGCCATGCTTCCACCCAATGCCGAGAGACAGTGAAATGAACCAACGCTAAAACAATCACGAAATCTGAAGCAGCTGGTTCAAAACCTTGGTGCTTTTTAGGCAGAAAAAGATGGCACAGAATGCCCTCGGATTCAGCCGCTCGGGTTTCTTATATTGTTTATAGTAAGCTAAAGCAAGAAAAACGGAAATGAATTCACCTGAATTGGGAAGAGGTGTGTAATCCCTCTCTTTGCAAGCGAGTCCACCAGCGGCTGCGGCAGCCCCAAGTTGGCAATGGCGAGTTCATCCTCATCCTCACCACCCTCACTCTCAGACTCATCAGTCTCAGGGCGTAACTTGCGTTCTTTGGAGAGATCCCCGAGCCCCTTGAACGCCCCCTCGCTGAGAACAGAATTCGGTGTGGCGATTGCACATGGAACCAAAAGCGGATTTCTCCTCAGTTTGCGGACAGAGCTTCGCAGGACATTGAAGCCCTTTCCGCAAGCATGGACGGGACAGGCAGCTCTAAGGCCATCCAAGTGAAGCTTGTCCGTTCTCTTGGAGAGCTCTAAAGCCGTGGGTGTGGTGAAGAAGGCGGAGACGCCGACAATGGAGGCCATGGCGGTGGGGGAAAATGAGTAGCGGAAGCTGTTTGAAGGAAGTTCCGCTCCGGCTGCTGGCGGCACCAGTGCTAGAGAAGCTTTGCTTGGGTGAGAGCGGGAAGGAAGGAACGGGCGTTTTGATAAGGCCAGCCCCCTCCAAATGTATGGCCTTACAAACCTCCACCTCGATTCCGCGCCCTAGTATTTATAGAGGCCGGTGGGGAGATATTCTACCTGAATAAATATCTGGCCCTTCAACTTGTTGGCCCCCTCTCAGCTCATGAAAGGCCCAGCTTATTGGGTCCAACTAATTTCATGGATTATACAGTTCAGATATTTTTTGCTGTAATTTAATATTTTAATCCTTTGATGGAGTCATAAGTAACACGTTAAAATAATTAATTTATGGGTCTTTTGCAAATGACATGAAGTTTTTCATCTTTGCAATTTGTACCATAATTGATTTTAACTTACAAATCTTTTTGGCGTATTCTTCTAATAATCATCGTCCCTTCAAAAATAAATATTAACCCTATCGTTATCCTTTTTATTTTCAATGAACTGATAATAATGAGAATCATAGTACAGATTTTTTTTAAGAAAAAATCTCCCAACATAGTAAATCGAACAAGAAATTCTTCCTTATTTGATTGCATCCATCTAGTGAACATATATGTTTAGCTCTTTTGAATGTAAGGACTGTGGAGTGGTTTTGGAAGGATAAAGATATGTTCAGGGAATATTAATTAGTTATTGAGGAGATCTGAAAAATAAGTTGTAAGTGGGAGATTATTAGCAAACTTACTGGATATGAGTATAATTGCAAGATTCTAAAAAACTTGGGGGCGTTTTGAAAAAAAAAAAGTTTATCTAATTGGTTAACGGGTTCTAATAAATATATAGTGATGAAAATTCGAATATGTTGCTGGTGATTGGCGAAGGTGCGATTATGCTTTGAGAAGGTGGCTCTCTCTTTACACAGAGGAACGAAAAAATACAGGCGCACACGATGGCATGTTGTCCACAGCCGCCATACACGATGCTGCTCTTTGTTTTTTTTGATGAGATTTTTTTTTTTTTATGAGAATTGCACTATTACAAGCTCTCCATTGGGGACTGCGATTCTATGCTCACGTGTCGCATATATCTATTTTTTTATTTTTTTATTACAATAGTATTATTTTATATGAATTTAATATGTGTATAAATTTTTACCATTTTTGGAAAATTTTATATATTTATTTTTTATTTTTAAAAAACAGTGGCATTTTAGGTAATTTTAAATTACCAAATGCCACTAATTTTTAAAAATCAAAAATAAATATTTAAAAATCTTTAAAAATGGTAAAAATTGATTCATACGTTAAATACACTTAGGTTAACAATTTCATGAAAAAAATTTAAAAAAAAGTGTATGCTCTCAGGAGCATGCAGCACTACATGCTCCCGGGAGCATTGGATTATTGTCCTCCATTGGACCATCATCAAAAAGTATTGCATATATTTACACCAAAAATTAATGGATGTTAATACCAACATGAATATAAATTCCATTTCGTGTGAGATAAATGTATTGAAAGTATCAAAATAATTTAATTTTTTGTTATTATCTCATCATTATTTTTTATTCTTATAAACTTTATCATATGTGTCTTTGCTTCTAGGCAAAAAGCGACTCCATGTAAACACTTTTGTTTTTAATATTTTGATACTTAATGGGAAATATGCTTCATTCATTGCAATCAACCTCGCTGGTTTAGTTAGGAAACCAAATTTTATCTAAGTCAAATATGTGTAAATTATGAAAAGCTTACATTTATTTACATGTGTATTAAAGTATAATAATATTTCAAAGAATCATTTATCCACATATGAATGACATTTTAGATAGTTTAAATGTTGAAAATGTGACTTTAAAATTGATATTCAACATTAAATTATTTTATTATATCATTTGTATATATTTGTAGTAGTTTCACTTCTATGTAACCGGTTACATACATAGAAGTAGATCCATGTAATCCCTTTAAAATCTAAAATTTAAATATTTAATGAAAAATTCAATTCATTCATTATATTTAACATTATTTGTTTATCTACGAGACCAAGTTTCATCTTAATCAATTATGTTTATGGGTCGCATTTGTTCAAAAATATGTATATTCAAGTGTAAATTATGAAAAAAATTTAAATCTGTCTACACATTTATTAGAATGTAATAATACTTTAGAAATTATTTATTCACCTAAAAATGATATTTTGGATGCTTTAGATGTCATAAATACTACTTTAAAATTGATTTTTAGTATTTTTCATAATTTACATTTGTATATACACATTTTCTAACAAATGTAGCCCATAAACGCGCTTGAAATGAGATGAAACTTGATTTTCATAGATAAATAAATAATGTTAAATACAATAAATTGATTAGATTTTTTATCAAAAGATCACAATTTTATATTTTGAAAGAGTTATATTGATCCACTTAAGTGGAACGCTATTTGTAGATGAGGTTATTCATGATGATATTAAGAAAATAAAAAAAATCATGATAATATAAATGCTAGTAAATACAATAGATAAAGTGAATTTTACATCAAATATAAAGCATTAAAAAATAAAATAGACTATATGGAAGAGGATTTCATACAAACAAATTCTTTATCATAAATAAAAGTATTGATTAAAGGTTAAAGTTCATAGAAAATATCATACTTCTTGTGCCAATAAACTACTATCTATGCATTTTATTATATTCAATTAAAATGGGTAATTTGCATATATACCCATGTAGTTTGACACTAATGACAAATATACCCACGTAGTTTCATGAATTACATATTACTTTATATAGTTTCAACGAAATTGTGTATTATCCCCACGTTATTTCCTATTGTTAATAATTTACTTGATATTTTAGAAAATGATGAAAATGTCCTTGTTGGTAATTTGAATATACATACACATAATTTGACACTAATTGCAAATATATCCACATAATTTTACAAATTGTATATTACTCTCACATAGTTTCACCAAAATCGTATATTACCCCTATAAAACTATGTAGGGGTTTCATGAAGATAATATGCAATTTCGGTAAAATTATATGAGGTAATATGCAATTTTAATGAAACTATGCTGGGTAATATGTAATTTTGGTGAGACTGTGGCGGTGATATGTAAATCGTGAAACTATATGGTATATATGCAAATAGCGTCAAACTATGTGAGTATATATTAAATCATCAATAAGAATATTTTCGTAATTTTTCAAAATATCAAGTAAAGTATTAACGATAGATAGTTGTGTGGGAGTAATACACAATTTTAGTAAAATTATTTAGAGGTAATATGCAATTTGTGAAACTACATGGGTATATTTGCAATTAGCATCAAATTATGTGAGTATGTATACAAATTATCCAATTAAAATGTATTATTATTAAAGATTCAATATATGAGCGATAATAAGGGATTTTGCATCCATGCCTCTAAAGTTTGGAAAAATTGTAATATATCATAGCTTTTGTAAAATTTACATCCATATCTACATGGGTTATTGGTAATTGCATCCATACCAACAAATCCTAAATTTTTTTTTTGAAAATACCATTGCAAATAATAAAATAAAATACAAGAAAAATGCTTTAGAATACTAAACAATTTTATTTTTTAAAAGCATTTCTTACATTAAATAGATCTATTAAAATGAGTAATATTTGTAAAATATAAAATCATATTTTTATTTATTGAAAATATAAGAAAATATCTTTAAAAAACTAAAAAAATTATTTTTTGGAAATATTTTTCTCATAAAATTGATACATTTAATGTAATAAATATTTGTAAAGAATAATGTTTTGATATCTTAAAAGTATTTTCTAATATTTTCATTTTTCTATTTACATATGTATTATTGTCATTTTAAAAAAAAAAAGCTTAAGGTTTGCAGTTATGCTTACAATTTCCGGAAAATTATGCAGGTACGAATAAAAATTTTACAATAAATATAAACTTAATTATCTGCCTATTCAATTCTTTTTAAGCTTTTTGATGTTGAAGTCTATATAAGCTTATAATTAAAATTGTCTTTAATGGCTTAGCTGAATGTACAGTTTCAATCACAATGTCATACATACTGGGATCTGACAAAAATATTATAATCTTAAAAAAAATGAAAAGGATATACCACTTATATTTACTTGACTACAATTACTCCTCTATGGTTGATATTAAAATTAAGAGAAAAAGAGGCAAGGAAAATAAAAAAAATGCAGTAAAAAAGATAAGAAAGAAAAATTGATGTGATATAATAAACGGAATTGAATTAAATAAAAAGTGAATAAAATAAAATAGGTATATTTTTTTAAATCAAAAAATAAAAATAATTAAAAGGGTAATTACCACTTTAATGGAACCGTTCTCAAGTGTGGAATCTTTTAGGGTGTGTTTGGTTGGAGGTAAAACTTTTGGGGTGTGTTTGTTTGGGGCCAAAACTAGTCAATTAAAACTTTTCAACTTAAAACTTTTCACTCTTCATAACTACTAT